>JANPWT010000247.1:10809843-10820183 GCA_024678245.1 Erythroxylum densum | reverse complement strand
TTCCGTTGCCGGGACTTGAACCCGGGTCTCTCGGGTGAGAGCCGAGTATCCTAACCAACTAGACTACAACGGAGCTGCTGGCTTGGTGAATAAAAGTCATCAAATCATTATCTTCAATTCTTGTGAATTTATCCATCTAAATCTTATATATAAAAATAATATTACTAACTTAATTATATCAATCGAACTTATCTATCATTATTGGATAGATATTTTTTTAACATATATCAATCCAATCTATACATTAATTAGGAGAAAAAGTATTCAAAAATCAAATCAATTTATATACTTTTAATATTATTTTTTAATAAGTCAGTGCAAATTCTACCACATATGATATTTTTAAGTAATTTACTGAGAATATCAATTATATAGATAAAATTATTATTACTACAAAGATACGTTAACTTTTTCATTTTAATATAAATAAATTTACATGATTTTCTTGAACAAAAATGGTTCTTAATATTAACAAACACTAAGAAATATCTCTTAAACCGAGTAGAAAAAGTTTTGTTCTACTTTTGTTCTGGTGGATCATTTTTTAGCAAACATTGGTGTTAAACTTGATTTTATTTTAAAATGAGGTAAAGTGTGCAATATAATTATAAACTCACATTCTCAAACTCATTTAAAGATAAATTCCCTAAACCTACCAACCTCATTTCATTTCTTTACCAACTTTACTAATTTTGAGGAAGTCATACGATGTTTTTTAATTTTTAGTATCTCGTATCAGTTTAGTTCTTTGTACAGATGCCTTACTCTCTGATATGTACCCATATACTTATGCCTTTCTCATTTAAGCTGGCAAACACAGAAATTACAGTATATATATGGGGATAACAAATCCCAACTTGCTGAATCTTTTAAGATTTTTTTAATTCAATATTTATTCTTTTAAAATTTTCAATTGAATGACCAATCTTTTAAAATCTTATTAGTTCAATTCAAAATGTTAATTTTATTAATAATTTTCTGATTTGGCTGACGAAATTTTTGTTATTCATGATATGTAAATGTACATCTAAAAATTTCTCTCGACCCTAGTCTAATCATAGCCAATGGACATCTACATTTCATGAAAAGCAAAGATTTTATTAGCCAAATCAACAAATTACTAACAAAACTAGCATTTTGAACTGAACTATTAAGGTTTAAATAGGTTAATCATTCAATTGAAAATCTTAAAGGCTTTGACACTTAATAAAAAATATCTCAAAAGGTTGAACACTTTAGGAATGGTTATTCCTATATATATGCAACAAAAAATGCAAATTACAATTAAAGAATGGTGAGAAGATAAGGTAATGTTGTTTGAGTTGTTTAATATGCATGTTTGCTTTATTTGCTTATTTGAATCGAATACTTAAATATAAGTGTCATATGCTCCTAAATAAATATTATTGAGCTAGAATAGTTACAAAGTATTCATAATTAATGATCTAATTTTTCATCATATTACAATTGAACAAATAAGGAGTGATAATCTTATACATGAAGTCAACAAACTATAGGACATCTAGAATAAATACTACTATTAATATACACTTTTTATGTGGGTTAAATACAATTGCTAGGACATTATGAAGCAAACAAAATCTAGGGAGAAAGTTCTACAATTATATCAAGTATCTAGCTGACCCAATTTGTTTCCTACATATTATATCATTAAAAATTGCAACTTTTTTATATGGTGTGATGTTCTACTTCGAGAGATGGCTCGAGTTGTAATACAAAGATTGAGAAATTAAAATTGGTTGAAGAATGAAGCTAAAAATAAAAAAGAAAAAGTTTGTATGACAAGTGACTCTTTTTGTGGATGAAGACGTTATTGCTAGGTTGAAGTCTAATGAGGAAATAAGGAGAAAGGAAATTGAGGAGGAAATTAAGAGAATGAAGGTATTTATTGAAGATTTAGAAAAAGAGAAGAAGGTGGTAGGGTTGATTTTTATCAAATTTGTGTTGACTTTGCTGCTGTTAGCTTGCTATTATAATTTATTATATATGTGCAAGTATTTTAGTGGTAAATGAGTCACATATTTAATGACTATTATATAAGAGATAATGTTAGTCTTTTAAATTTGTAATATTTTGTTTTGACTAATGTGTAATTAAAAAATTGAGTTATTTAAAATAACATGTTGCTACGTTTTCACTTTTTAATCAAGAACTATCACCAACATGTATGGTAAAAATATTTAGTTTATTAACAATCTAAAGACTATCAATTTGATATAAAATCCTATTTAAATTGTCAATGTAATCAAAAAAGTGTCATTCCATTTAATCAAATATCCATGTATTACAAGCTTATTTGAAAACATATAAATGTTAGGTTTAAACATACATTAACAAATTACAAGATTGTTTGTCAAGCTAAGAAAACTATTAATATATTAAACAAATGATTTGTTTGGTGTTGTTTGAATAGATTTCTGAATAGCTAGTTATTAAAAAGTCAATTCATCAAATTGTGATGAATGGATTGTTTTTCTAACTGTTGCTCTCCTCCTTTTTCTATCCTCTTAAAATTTCCTTGAAGTGATACTTTCATTGCCGTTAAACCTTAGTCTTCTAGGTTAACATAACAATTTGAAGAACATTAGATGAACTTCACGAAAAAAAAAATTTTTTTGGCAAGGTCCTTATCATTGTTATTGTGCATGTTGAGTTTTCTTATATGGATAAGAAGATAAAATAGTTAGTAAATAAACTACATTATGGCAATAAATAATACATCTAATTAGGGTGATTTGGAATATACTCTTGATTGAGCTTGAGGAGCTGGTTGAGTTTAATACAAAATTTCAAATGGAACTTTGTATGATATATTGTTTGACCGCTTGAGCTACACTTTCTACACTTTTGCAATTAACCCATTTGAGATAATTTGTACATGTTTTTCTTGTTTAGCAGCGATGTTTTACTCTTTCCCTCCCTCTATTCCCTTTTTGGCCCTTCCAAATATAACTCTTTTGGCTAGAGCATGAATTTCTTCATATTCATTAACTAGTTAGGAAAATGAACCTCTTATAAGTCGTAAAACACCCTCTTACATGTTAAATAAACCCTTTGCATATCAATTAAGTACAAAAGGATCCATGTTCTGCTTGAAATGGTGTATAGAATTAATTGCATGTTTGTATAGGTACCTAAACAAATCCTAAACCTCATAGGTGTAAGTTTGCTCCCTAAGCTCATATTATCCTTTGATTCACCTTTTAATATTTCATAAGCATCATCTTCACTCCATATGATCCTCCATTTTGTGTTTCTTCCTTCTTAGTCTTTTTATTGTTCTTCATTATATCTAGAGCAATATCACTCTTCCAAAATTGTACCTACACGTATTTTTGCTTGCCTCCTAATCATTGTTGATTTAATTGTCTCTAATATTTAAATTATATGCATATCTCTAGCTAGCCACCCACTAATTGTTTCACATATGTTGTTTTGAATCATATGACATTTGGATTTGCATCAGATACTTTAGCAAGGCGTCAATACATCCGAGCTTCGACATGTTTAACCTTTTTAACTCCTTCTTGAACTCTTCAACAAAGGTGGATCAACTACACTTCCAAAGTTGCTTCCTTAAATCTCTACCACTATAATCAGAATGCCAATTATAGTACACATTTTTGGCACACATTCTAATGGACAATCTATGGTAATTTGACCTCAATGGTTACATTAATCCCTTATAATTTAAAAAAACATATGTAATAAAACCATATTTAAAGGAAAGAATAGTTGCAATTATGAAAAATTAGATAAAATTACCTTCTACATATTTTTTTCATCTCCCAAATCCAAATTAGTTATCAATGTATTCAATAAACAAAGAACATGAATCAATATTCTCAACTTTAATAACATATCAAGCAATAGGATACATTTATCCACCAACTACTCCCCCAATTTCACTCAATAATTATCCTTGATTTTTAGTATTGAGAAGCATACATCTATTCAAAACTATATGTCTCAAATGCCTCAACCCTCTCTTAATTGCAACAAAACATATCTATAATCTTTTGAATTGTAAAAGATAAGTGTCTTGATTCCTTGTAAGTTAAATGTACACTATCGAGTTAGGTTTACTAACCTTCAACTTATTAAAGTAATCGTACAACTTAGGATACTGGTTCACATATTGTCTAGACCTTTTCTTAAACACTTTCCTTTTAATTGCCTTACGCATATAAAAGTTCAGTAATAAATTAAATTGTTCCCTACATTCCTCAACCATCCATGTTAGGCTTATTAGTTATGAAGCATGAATGCTCTGGATTATAGGTATTAACCTTGAAGCCTATATCATGGGAATCATATAGCTCCCATTAATAATCATCAACAAACTCAATCCTCACTCTTTAAGGTTCATTTTTTAACATAAAATTAAACCTATTATAACACCAACATACTCCCTGGGAGGATATACAAATGCCACACAAAACAGTACTGAAACAATCCAAAACATGCTAAAGCATTTCCAGAAACTCAAGTAACATATATTTCATTTCATAGGTTGGGTCATATTTAGAACATAACATACACATCGTACTTATCACATACAAGCCTTAATTCCAAATCCAACTTATATTAAGGTTATTATAAACCATCAAACAAAATACAAATTCCAATATGTCTCATTACATTAAATACAATACAAAAACAAACTGAACATTTTCAAAACAAAACACAATCTCCTTGGCCACTGTGGCTGTCTTTGTCCCAATCTTTAAACCTTCTTATCAGAACCTATACGGAGGCAAAACCATCGTGCTAAGCGTAAAGCGTAGTAGGGAAATAAATAAACAAGATATAATTTGACGACTGTTTTTAATAGTCTTCTAACATTCATATATACATAATCAGATCATATCTCAAGCAATCTTTGATTGTTCATATTAAAGTGCAATCCAAACAATATATATCGCAAAACAAAATATAACAAATCAAAACAGGATATATTGGCTTCAGAGCAAAACTTATAAGTATCATAATAGAATACCATAATATTATAGCAGAACTTTAAAGTACCAGAACAGAACTTGACAGTATCAAAACAGTATCTGATTATATCATAACAGAACTTAGTTATTTCAGAACAAAGAACTGAGCATGTAACAGAATACAAATTAAGTTAGCCTGCTAATCCTTTTTACGGAAGTGGGTAACAATACTAGAGCAAAAGATACCCATGTTTGGTATCTGAAACAAAAGAGAATTAAGTCTTTGAAATAGAAGACACAAAAGTGTCTAAAATTAGAAGACACTGGAGTGTCTGGCACAGAAGACACCGGAGTGTCTAGCTATAGAAGACAACTTAGTGTCTAGTTACAGAAGTAGCTGCAAACCCTTCTAGGCATGCCTACTTATCCGCAACTAGGACTTGACAGTTTTAAAACATAGTCATTTGCAATAATGTACCAATAAATGCATTATATATTTACACATTACATATAATTACCCAAATTCCCAATTTACAAACAATAATATTCAATTCAATTCACATAAATCCTTTGAAACACATTTTTGTTCATAAGGACACACTCTTCCTTGAACACACCATACATTTCAACATTAGACACATTATTTACTAACCACACATTCCTTAAGTAATTACCTCAATTAGCAATCCATAACTAAATTAACTTTTACTCAATTAATCTAACCTTAATTTAAGTTCATTTCACACCTTAAACAAGTCAAATTAAGTCCCAATGTACTAAATAAAATGACCTAATCTTATATAGTTCAACAATTGCACAAAAGCAAGTTTTTTACCTTCCTAACCATTTCCCACGATCGTGGGAATGTACCTTATAAATCCCACGATCGTCGGATGAGTGAACCGAAGGTTCACTCACCCACAACCTTCAATTTGTTTCCAAAACTTAACTTCTTCACTTTCATTCAACACACCTTCACCAAAGTCCATCAATTTCACTTCAATTCTACCTTATTCATGCTTTAATATCTCATCAAATTATTGTCCAAACCAATTCAAAAATCATTCATTAAACATCTCACAATCCATGATCTTTCAGGTATCAACATCCAAAGCAAAAGTTGTTAAATAAGTATCATGTTTCAGACCTCAATTCATCATCAATTCGATACATATTCTATTCAATTCTCAAATAATTCATATTATAGCATGCAATCAAGTTTAACATTCCCTTACTTGTTTAACTTCAAAGAACAAACTAAACTAGCCTTCCAAGCAACAAGCACAATTCCAAAATCCAAGTGAAACTAAGATGCTCTTAACACCAAAAGACAGCAACATTGAAGATAGCATGTGGTAGCTTTCTGGATGCAATATCTTGTAATAATTCTAAGTGAATTGAAGCAAAATTCAGAGCTAAGAGAGGGTGGATGGTTTCGTTGGATGTCAAAATGAAGGCTGCAGAAACTTCTTGCAAGCTTTACACCTAAGTTGTTAGGTGTCACTCTCATAACATGGCAATTGTCACCATTGCATATGTACCATTTTTCCACCATATAAGCCACCATATATATCAATTATATTCGGCCATTTATCACTCATTTATTTCTTCCACTTGTTAATTTATTAACCATGTCAAACTAAAACTCAAGATCAAACCAAAATGCAAGACATATACAATTCACAATCATATCACAATTTCAACACCTCCTATATTTACTTTCATGAACATATAACATTTCTACTAGAGTGTAATTTGGGGGCTTACAAAGCTCTCCCCCTTTAAAAAATTTCATCCTCGAAATTCATACTTGATAAAAACAGCTGAGGATACTGAGCCCTTATGGTTGATTCTGATTGTACTTGAATTTCTTTCATAGGAATCTTATGTGTACTATTATATTGATATCTTCTCAACATAGAAACATGAAACACATCATACAAATCAACCAATTCTTCAAGAAGAGCTAACTTATAAATTATCATACTAGTCTGATAATTGTTGTACATATGCATTGAATCTGACTTGTACCTCCTAAACATTATGGCATAGAATAACTTGAAGATCTAAGTCCTTTTAGTAATAGAAATAGTGTCATCTCATATTCAACAACCCAGTAGCATAGTTTGGATACTTTACAATAAACAAAGTACATATACTCTCTATAATATATTCAGCTTCTGTTGCATGAGTCTTATACTTATATAACTCCAATATTCACATCTGATTCGTTCGATACTCATTCATTCCTAGAAATGGAACATTTGATCTATATGATACAATTCAGTGAAAGTTCTCATAAAAAGAGTTTTCTTTCCTCAATTATCTATACTATTCACAAAATCTTTATCAGTCAACTATGTTCGTTGTTGCTCTTCAGTTATTCATAACATTTCAATAAGATCATTTACTATCATATCTCATGTAATCATAATGTTCTATATACTCAAGCTCGATGAAGCGATAGGCCTACACTTTTACTCTTATGTCTTGGTATATACCATCAAGATCATTGTATCTTATCTAGAGATTTATTTTCAAAAGGTCGCCAATTAATAACTGGATGATACCTTGACCTCAATTACTACCATATTCAAACATATAATACACATGTACACCGTAATATCATTTGCCAAAGCAACCACATTATCATTTGTACACTCACAATAACTGATCAACTTAATCTTGAGAACTTTTACATATATCATTATCATTTACTTCATCTTACTTACATATGTTCTCAATCAATTCAGAAATATAAAATACGTTACCATCATGAAATTCTAATATCAAACCCAATGTTGTAATTTTATATTGAATCACAAACTCTCATCAAGATACCTCATCAACAGCCTTATGAGTTCTCTCCATAGTTAAATCTAGAACCAAAACATGGGACAACCTACATTAGGCCAAATGCAACTCTTATCTTCAAATACAGGCAATATTTAAACATTAGTTAAACCAGAATCACCTAAACTATGTTTTAATACCAAACGATGTAACACCTACATGCCCCCTGGGTGGATATACAGATGTCACACAAAACAGTACTGAAATAATCCAAAACATGCTAAAGCATTTCTAGAAACTCAAATAACATACATTTCATTTCATAGGTTAGGTCATATTCAGAATATAACATACCATGGTACTTACCACTTACAAGTTTTAAATCTAAATCCAACCTATATTAAGGTTATTACAAACCATCAAACAAAATATAAATTCAAATATGTCTTATTACATTAAATACAATACAAAAACAAACTAAACATTTCCAAAACAAAACACAATCTCCTTGGCCACTACGATTGTCTCTGTCCCATTCTTTAAACCTTCTTATCAGAACCTACATAGAGGTAAAACCACCATATTAAGCATAAAGCTTAGTGGGGAAATAACTAAACAAGATATAATTTGGCAACTATTTTTAACAATCGTCTGACATTCACATATACAGAATCAGATCACATCTTAAGCAATCTTTAATTGTTCATATTAAAGCGCAATCCAAACAATATGTATGTCAGAACATAATATAACATATCAAAACAAGGTATATTGGCTTCAAAGCAAAACTTACAAGTATCATAATAGAATACCATAATGTCATAATAGAACTTTAAAGTACCAGAACAGAACTTGACTGTATCAAAACAGTAACTGATTATACCAAAACAAAGCTTAGTTATTTCAGAACATAGCTTGATTAGATCATAATTGAGCATGTAACAAAATACAAAATAAGTTAGCCTACTAATCCTTTTTACAGAAGTGAGTAACGGGACCAAAATAGAAGACACTAAAGTGTCTAGTCCCAACAGACACCTTAATGTTTAACACAGGAGACACCTTAGTGTCTAGTTACAGAAGCAACTGTAGATCCTTCTAGGCATGCTTATTTATCCACAACTAGGACTTGATAGTTTTAAAACAAAACATTTCAGATTTTAGAATCTCATGCAAAAGATGTAATGCATAATATATGTCTTTATTTTATTTTTCTCAAATTGAACATAATCTTTCACATCCAACAACTTAACATACCTCATGTACATAAACATTTGCAATAATGTACCAATAAATGCATTATGTATTTACACATGACATATAGTTACACAAATTCCCAATTCATAAACAATCAAATTCAATTCACATCATATAAATCTTTTGAAACACATTTGTGTTCTTAAGGGCACATTCATCCTTGAACACATCATACATTTCAACATTAGACATATTATTTACTAACCACACATTCCTAAAGTAATTACCTCAATTAACAATCCATAACTAAATTAACTTTTACTCAATTAATCTAACCTCAATTTAAGTTCATTTCACACCTTAAACAAGTCCAATTAAGTCCTAATGTACCAAATAAAATGACCTAATCTTATATAGTTCAACAATTGCACAAAAGCAAGTTTTTCACCTTCCTAACCATTTCCCACAACAGTGGGAATGTGTCTTATAAATCCCACGATCGTGGGGTGAGTGAACCCACAACCTTCATTAAACATCTCACAATCCATGATCTTTCAGGTTTCAACATCCAAAGTAAAAGCTATCAAACAAGGATCATGTTCTAAACCTCAATTCATCATTAATTCAATACATATTCTGTTCAACTCAAGCATCAAATAATTCATATTATAACATGAAATCAAGTTTGGCATTCCCTTACTTGTTTAACGTCAAAGAAGAAGTCAAACTCGCCTTCCAAGCAACAAGCACAATTCCAAAATCCAAGTGAAACTAAGTTGCTCTTAACACCAAAAGACATCAACATAGAAGATAGCATATGGTAGCTTTCTTGATTCAATATCTTGCAAGAATTCCAAGTGAAATTGAAGCAAAATTCGGAGCTAAAAGAGAGTGGATGATTTCGATGGAGATGTCAAAATAAAGGCTATAAAAACTTCATGCAAGCTTAACACCTAAGTTGCTAGGTGTCACTCTTACAACATGGCATTTGTCACCATTGCATGTGTCCATGTGTCCACCATATAAGCCACCAAATGTCTCAATTATATTAGGCCACTTGTCACTCACTTATTGCTATCACTTGTCGATTTATTAACCATACCATTTGTCACTAATCCATAGACTTAATCATTTAAATTTTCATGTACCAACTTATCTTACCGTTTGACAATTTTCCTAGTCGAAATGTACATTTCAATCATCAATTCTCTAATGGTAACAATTAATTTCAAGTTACTAATTATGGTCCATCAAACTAAAATTCAAAATCAAACCAAAATTTAAGACATATACAATTCACAACCATATCATAATTTCAACATCTATCACATTTACTTTCATGAACATGTAACATTTATGCTATGGTGTAATTTCGGGCCTTACACCTAT
>JANPWT010000247.1:10788714-10801958 GCA_024678245.1 Erythroxylum densum | reverse complement strand
ATTGATTGTTACAAATTTGGATGTACGTTATATTGGGGAGATAATATGGAATTATAAGAGTGTAAATTTTGTGATCAATCTAAGTTCAAACTTAAAAAACATTCTATGAAACATAGATTAGTACCTTAGAAGGGGATGTATTATTTCCTGCTAACTTTGAGACTTCAAAGACTATATGCTTTTGATGTTACTGCATCTCACATGAGATAGAATAATGATCACGAACAGGAAAATGGAATAATAAGTCATCCATCAGATGCAATAGCATGAAAACATTTCAATAACACCCATTATGAGTTTGCAGTTGAAAGTCGAAATGTTAGGTTGGGATTGTCGACAGATAGATTCCAACCTTTTGGTCAATCCGACCATCAATATTCATCATAGCCAATCATAATTACTCCTTATAATTTACCTCCATAGATGTGTATGAATGAGGCATATATGTTCTTAACAATGATTGTGCTAGGGCCTACAAATTCAAAACATATTGTGCTAGGACTTATAAATTCAAAGCATAAAATTGATATATTCTTACAACCATTGATATCTGAATTGCAGTATCTTTAGGAATATGGTGTGAAGACATATGATGTATCTCTGAAACAAAATTTTGAGTTGAGAGTAGCTTTAACGTGAATTGTTAGTGATTTTTTGGCATATGCTATGTTGTCTAGATGGAGCACAGTAGGGAAATTGGCATGTCCTTATTATGATAATGATTATGATGAGTTTTATCTTCCAAACGGAGGAAAACTTGTTGATTTGACAACTACAGGAAAATTTTTCCCCCAAATCATCCATTTAGATGCAATAAACAAAAGTTCATTAAGAATAAGATGGTACAAATACCTCCTCTCCCTCACGAAACTGGTGTAAAGATATTGCAAGAGATTGATGAATTAGGGTTATTGAAAGTTACAAATTTAAAGTCGATGAAGTTAATACAAGCATTAGTAAAAACTTTGGTTGGAGAAAACGAAACATTTTTTAGGATTTCCCATATTGGAAAACTAATTTGATACGTTATAATCTAGATGTAATGCATATTAAAAAAAATATTTTTGATAATTTGTTCAATACCATAATGAACATTGAAGGGAGGACAAAAAACAATGCAAAATCATGAACTGATTTGAACTTTTTATTAGAGGGAATGAGTTAGATAAAGATCTACGCACCAATAAATATCTGAAAGCATATTACACTTTGGACAACAAACATGTAAATGGTTGAAAAGTCTAAAGTTTTTCGATGGTTATGTTTCAAACTTAGCAAGGCGTGTGGATATGAAGAAGTACAAATTATTTAGGATGAAAAGTCATGATTGTCATGTGTTTTTGTAAAGGATAATTCCAATTGCATTTGGGAAGTTGCTACCGAGTAAGGTATGAGAAGTTATAACAGAATTAAGTTTGTTTTTCAGAAGCTTAACATCATCTGAAATACTGAAATGGAAAAACTAGAAAGGAAAATTTCAGTAATTTTGTGTAAATTAGAAGGGATTTTCCCTCCAAGCTTCTTTAAATATATGGAGCATCTACCTATGCATTTAGTACACAAAGCTAAACTTGATAGTTCAGTTCAATATCGATGGATGTATCCATTTGACAGGCAATTATATTAAATATTTAAATTAAAGTAATAACATGTTTTAATAACATAATTTTAATAACCCGAAATGAGTAATGTAGGTATTTGCATCATTTGAAGAAAGATGTCAAAAATAAGGCTAAAGTTGACGGTTCGATATGTAATGCTTATTTGGTGGAGGAAACAAATACATTCTGTTCACATTATTTTAAGTTGCATGTTCACATAAGAGAAAGAAAAGTTCCTTATAATGACGATAGGAGAGGAACGGGTGATGCTGGTAGTAACTTATCCATTTTCACATATCTTGGATGAACATATGGACATTCAATAAGAAGAATGTTAACAGAGGAAGAAGCAGAGGCTACCCATGATTACAGTTTATTGAATTGTCAAGAGGTTCAACTTTTCGTGCAGTAAGTTGAAATTGATTATTTGGGTTTTGAAATATAGCGTTATTCACAACTGAAATACATAATAATGTTTTTAGATTATATGAGGAATGGTTACACAAGTTAATTCCCAAGAAAACACAAGATGATATCAATAAAGAAGTTAGAAGACACTTTCCTTGATGGTTCGAGAAATAAGTAAGTTTTGACTTACAATTATTGAAATGATTGAATTAAAGATTAAAGTGTTCAAATGACATTATAATATTAATATGATAATTTCTTTTGTGTAGGCTTTAGAAAATCCAATAGAGAATAAGTTTATATGTGATATTGCAAAAGGACCTTTGTGAACTGTTAAATCATATCCAATGTATTTCGTTAATGGATACAAATACCATACAAAATATCATGGTCATAACATGGCAACAATAAATAGTGGAGCTTGCATATAGGGAGAATTAATGGATTACTATAGTAAATTATTGAGATACTTGAAATTGAATATCATGCATTGCCAATAAAGGGGAGTGTGATATTTAAGTTTGGTTTATTTGATCCAACTCCTAATGATGGTATAAAAGTGCATAGCTGATACAATCTAATTGAAGTCAACCAACGAAGAAGATTTAGACAATTTGAACCTTTCATGTTGGCAATGCAAGTGATCTAGGTATATTATGTCCCTTTTCTTAGCTTACAACGAGATAAATTAGGTTGGTTGGCCGTTTGCAAGGATAAAACTAGAGGTGTTTTGAATCGCATGAAAAACGAGAATAGAGAATTGAAAGTGAAGAGTTTCAGGAAGATGTTTATGAAATAAATGCATCTGTTACATATGATGAGAACGAACCTTTGAACTATCCAAATAATGAATATGTTGAAATTTTATTTGGAGAAGGAGGGCGAGAGATCTGAAGAGGAGCCTAAGTTTGATTCTAATTCTTCAAAAAAAGAAGATGATGATTTTGATTTACAATTAAGTGTTGATGGCGATTAATTTGTATTTGTAATAGAATATTATATTCAATAAGTAAATTATTGAATCAACAATATATTGTTATATATTGAACTGAAATTGTTATATTTCTAGAATATTCAATAAAATACGAATTTTAGATTAACATATGTCATCAAAAAGAAAACAGGAAATGACGCGATCAAGGTTCAAGCCACGATTTGAAGTCCATTACTGTTCAGGTGAAGCATCACATTTTGTAGCTGCAACCGAATCAGATGATGTACCTCCAGCTACTATATTTGAAGATGAGGCATCACCTTCCATACTTACTGCTACACTATCCACCACCCCTATACCGACAGACATATCAGGGGCAAATGATACGGATGAAGGAAGCAGTCTTCAGCCTAGAGCTGAGAGAGTTGATGGAAGAACTTACATCATAATTGTCAACAATCTGTAAGTGAAAATACATGAAACACCATATATATGTTTATAATTAAGTTATAGGTTTAAATTTAAAAATGATATAAAATTAATTGTTTTAATATTAGGTTGATTCCGTTTGGTCCGTGCTTAAGAAATTTGACATCTAAATTCAAGGAAAAGGTTGATTTTGAGGGTTATATATGGAAGAATATCTTTCAGACAACAAAGGATTTTTATTATTAGGAGTTTGAGATTAAAAATATATATTTTGTAATTAATTTTTATACATTAATTAGATAAATATTGTAGATTATAAGTACTTATCATATATTTTCTTTTTTTCAAAAAGTATTTTTTTAAGATTCTGAATTTGACGCAGTCATTTATAAAGTATGGGAGAGATGTAGAAAGACTTGTAAGTATCTACACTTTACATTTATATTCTGTTTTTTTTATACTTTGATATGTTTCAATTTAATTTGATGTGTAAATTTTAGAATGAAAATATGTGTATTATAGAGAATTATAGTATTATAAATGTCTGGTGTCATGTATGATTGTGTTATTGAGTTACTTTCTTTGTTCAACAAGGAGTAAATATCATAAAAATAGAGAAAATTCTGCAATAATTTTTGTAAATTGTAGTTCACTTATAACATTTTATTCTAATGCAAGAAAAGTCTATAAGCACAAAGCCTACATCCCGCTAGCTCTTTATGCACACTCGCACTAAGGAGCATAACAGTATGACCATCGTCAATGCCTGATGTAGAGAATTAAATGTATGTGATATTTATGCTTTAATATTAATGATTAATAATTAGCACTTATTAACATAAACATTGCATCATGATATAACCAAATATAAGAAAGCATTCAACGACAATCTGAAGATGTTAATGAGAGTTAAATCTATCTTCATACAGTGGGTGGTAGAGATCATCATGGAAGGATATTCGACTTTAGTTTATTTGCAAACGCATGTTATTCGCAATCCTCCATATCCAATACAACAACATCTAATATGCAGTCTACACCTAATAAAATCCATGAGCTTCAAACACATAACAGGCACTAGCAACTCAGTTGCAACAATCAATGGAGTACATAGTCCAGCTCCGTAATGAAATGGATGAGTTGAATGGGAAGGGCAACACTTCATCGCAAATTTCAGAACATCCGCATTCACCAAATGAATAGTGTAGTTTTAGTCACTAAATGAATAGTTGTTAAATACTTATTGTTGTACAATTAAGAAAATTTTATATTATCAATTAAGATAATTTTTACTTTATATCATCAATCAATTTTTTGTTTTAACAAGTTAAATGTAGAAACAAATCAAAATATTATCATCAGATAACTGATAAATGTATAAATTATGCATCAATTATAAGATTATCAAATAAAATTAAATTCAAGGAAAAAAATTTTAAAATAGTGTCAGTTTATTTACCAACAAAAAACCAAAATCCGTCAGTAAAATGTTATCAATTTACCAACGGATAACTAATCTCTATCGGTGCAGTTAGTCGCGAATTTACTGACGAAAATGTCAAATCTGTCGATAAATAAACCAACAGACAAATCCTCATTCACCCATCGCTAAATTTACTAACCAAAACTAATTTTCGGTCGGTAAACTAACTTTTAGTCAAAAAATTTACCAACATCACAAAATTACTTTCACTAAATATAGTGACGAAACATAAAATATTTGTCAGTACATTAACAAAAAAATTTGTTCTCCGTCAACAATTATTACCTATGGCCGCTTCTCCAACGACTTGTTTCGTCGGTAAGTTTCGTCACAAAATTAGCTTACCGATGAAAAATCTACACTTTCCGTTGGTGACGCTCGTCGCTAAATCTTATTTTTCTTGCAGTGAAATGTAATTTAAGCATAAAACATTTGGACTTGTCAAGCCAAAACAATTGACAATTAAGAGAAAAATTGTTGCTTGAACTTGGTGTTTAAATTTAAAGATTTGAGGAAACTTAGAGATGTCATAATGCTGGGTTTTTTAACAAATTTTTAATTTTTAATGAATCTAATATCCATCTGTTTTTGAGGTTAGAAACCACGCTGACCTTTGTATACAATACAGACAGCAATAATAGACAAACCTCATTTACAAATGAAATTCGTACGTTCCCTTAGTTTGTTAATGTTAAGTGCCATTTTATTTTTAAGAACACATGTTGAAATTTTAATTGTATTATGATAGTAACTTTAAATACGGATCCATAGATATTGCCTATAGGAATATTAAACTGAAGGACATTAAAGGTATTACCCTCTTCGTAAACGAACATGCACTCCAACGAGATTAAGCCATTATGGCAGGACCAGTTTTGTCAAAATGATGCTTTTATAAGAAGCATCTCCATCATGATTCATGACCCTCCTCTCGTCTCCTTCTTCTCACGCCTTTTACCCAAAACACACCATTTACCTTACCATATTAGAAAAGGGAAGTCACTCCAGACTCCCAAGTGGCTATTGAAAATATATTGCCAAGGACCACACTCTATCTACTACTACTCCTGTCTATCCCTAGCACGATTCCCTATCCACTTCAAGTATACGATGATTACACCCGTTCCAAACTCACGTGGCATTACCAAATACTAGAACCATTCCTCAACGAATGAAGGCATTAGCTTCCATAAAACTTCGTCAAAGATTCTTTAACATTCTCATTCTCAACCAATGTTCCCTTATAGTACGTAATCATACCATTATTTTAAGTGGCTAAGGTATGGTAGCTACTAGCCACCACAAGACTCTTGAGATTATTTTGCCAACATCTTGAAGAGAGGAGAAAGGAATGAACTGAAAAAGAAACAGGGAATCACCAGAGCTAACTTTGCCAGCTACTACTGCCAAGTCTAGAGAAGTCGAGCACAAATTAACACCACGCCTAAGCTGGAGACCGGTAACAGCATGCTTGATGTGATAATAATAATCTATATGTTTCTTTTTTAAAAATTTTGACGACTCCACTGACAAGCTAAGAACAGACAACTAGAAACAATGCCTCGACTTAAAGTCACTGATAAGTCTTAACTGCTTCAATAACAGACAATTTACGTGTAGCCAGACCCTGACAGATTCTCTGTCTCTTTGCTCTTCGTCGTCATGCAAATTCTTATTAAATGCCTTATCTTTGCTGTCTTTCCTAAAGTTGTAAGCTTTCTTTCACTTCTCTTTGCATACCAGAAGTAATAAGAATGAACTATTCTTCAATGAAGTTGAAGCTGTTGTTGCTGATATTAACGTTTCCAAATGAGAACTTTTTGGTTGCCATAAGTACTGTTCCTAGCAGACTCATGGGAACAGAAGAAGCCTATTTGGAGTGGGTTAAACAAATGGCTTCGGTCAAGTTTGCTTCTTTTCAGGAAGCGAGGAACAAATTCAAGCCTTGCTTAACCATAAAAGTAAACACTAAACCGAGAATGGGAGATTTTCTCACCGTCCAGAAAGCTATCAACTCCATATCAGTTGTTAATGACTGCCGAGTGGTTATCTCCATTAGTGAAGGAACTTATAGGTGATCCACCTAGCATTCTTTTTACGGGTTCTTCTTAGAATGTCTCCTAGTTTTCATCTCAGAACAGTTAAGTTCAAGTATCTATTATAATTTATATCCAAAAGACGGGTATTTCTAGTCTACATAATGGTCTAAGATTGAGCTTTGAATTGTGAATGGGAAATGCAGGGAAAAGGTAGAGATTCCTGCAACAATGGCATACATTACCCTGGAAGGTGCTGGTTCAGACAAGACGATTATAGAGTGGGACGACACAGCTGACCGAATTGGACAAAGTGGACATCCATTGGGCACCTTTGGCTCAGCAACATTTGCTGTAAATTCTCCCTACTTCATTGCAAAGAATATAACATTCAAGGTATTCTCCGCAGCTAGACTATCTGCAACTCCTTTTTCTGTATTCTGTGCCAACTTGGTTAATTAAGCACTTCTTCGTCCTATATGCTTCAAGAATCAACTGGACACGCGTCAAAATTTGATCAGATGACTTGTAAATTTAGAGTTTGCTAAGCATGTCACTTATCCGCTGCTCTTGCTCCAAATCTTATCAGGGTTACTGGAAACATTTCTCTTACATAGCAATGTAATAGAGGTTGAGAGTTCTAACTCTCTTCTGAATGCTGATACTCCGATGCCATATATTCAAAAACGGTAGTAACATAATTTGTTTTGTTTACTAAAGAACAACGCACCGCCACCACCTTCAGGAGCATTAGGGAAGCAGGCAGTGGCACTAAGGATATCAGCAGACATGGCAGCTTTCATAAGATGCAAGTTCATAGGAGCACAGGACACGCTTTATGACCACATAGGAAGACACTACTTCCAACAATGCTATATTGAAGGTTCCGTGGATTTTATATTCGGAAATGGGCTATCTTTCTATAAAGATTGCCATTTACATGCCAAAACAAGTACATTTGGTGCCTTGACGGCGCAGAAAAGAGAGAGCTTGCTTGAAGAAACAGGCTTCTCCTTTGTGAAATGCAAGGTTACAGGGTCTGGTGCGCTGTACTTGGGCAGGGCTTGGGGCACTTTCTCCAGGGTGGTGTTTGCTTACACTTACATGGACAAGACAATTACACCTAGAGGATGGTACGATTGGGGCGATAAAAACAGAGAAATGTAAGCATACACACACTCTTTATCTATTGATATGTTATATAATGTATATTATTCCAAATTATATTCCAACTAGGTGCCACTTCACCTCAATTTTATGTGCTTTAAACATCTATAGGACTGTGTTTTATGGTCAGTACAAGTGTTCAGGACCTGGGGCCGATTTTGGAGGAAGGGTGTCATGGTGCAGGGAACTTACAGAGACAGAGGCTAAGCCATTCATCTCAATTGGCTTCATCAATGGCCAAGAATGGCTTCCCAATCCCAACTCTTGATATCACCACGCCACACTAGGCTACCATTTTTAAGTTAAAACAAAAACTGTAATAGCAATTCCAGACATTTTAATTCTTATCGTATGATAATGTTTTCAATTCGTATCGTATGCTAGGAATTTGGATCGAGGGTTTTTTAGAAGTTGCGGCCCAATTTTTCAAGCTTTCAACTTTTTGGTACCTGGCAATAATACAGGACTAGAAGCATAGATTTAATAGAAGACCGATGAGACTTGGGTGTCACTGCACTGCGTGACATTGTTGACGCTGATCCTAACAAATATGGAATCACGTGCTAATTAATGTGAATAGGGCAAATGAACTGTACAAATAAACATAGTTATGTACAATATAAGATTTACAATCGTGCAACGGCATCTGTAGTTATATGCTGCCTTCTTTTCTGCTGAATTAAGAGGTGTCCACTGCTACAAACTGACAACAGGAGCCAGAGCAATGAGAAATGGAAATACTAGGGTAAAAAAAAACATATAGTTTTGGACAGCATGACAACCGTTTTTCATAATAAGTTTGGAACTCAGTTACTAAAGTTACGTAGTACACTTGATTGCTGAAAAAAATTGCAGAGCCATCACATTTTATAATTCAAAGAATCCGACCCGGGTGAGACCTAGCTGGCCTTTCGTAAGACAGAATCTTAAGAAAGAATTCCACGTATGAAAAACATGCAAGTCATCGCTAAGAATGAAAAACAGGGGCAAAACATACCAGGCAGATATCAGGATTGGAATAAAGTTACAGTTGCGATATAACCATTCTTCATCACCTGTTCAAACAAAAGAAGATATTTGTTACTAACTGCAGTAGAATCATATCGTACCAATAGCAGTCAGCTCCCATATCATATTTCTGATGGCACACATGATGGTTATGAAATTCTCAAAAGCTCACCTCAAAGGCAATATTGTGGTAGCCGTATACGAAAGTGGATCCAAAGGGATTGCTAGAAGAACCCTGTGTCTGGATAGCTGCACGACCACAGTCCCCGAGGATATCCTGAAGTAAAGAAATGTTAGTTAGCTGCATACATCACTCAAGAGACAGAAATACAAAACATTTACGATCAACTCTTGTCAGAAGCTAAGAGAAAAAAGTCAAAAGCAGGAATTTATGGTGAAACCACACACATTAAAGGGAAAAAAAATTACAAAAGAAACTTTAGAAAGAAATAGTTAAGAAAAGGTGTAGATGCAAGTGAAACCAAGTAAAGCAAAAAAGAGAGAGTGGGATTTAAACAGCAACTAAATTTATAAGAAAAATGGTAATTGAAAAAGCTTAAGCAGCATCTTAACAGCAGAAAAAGATACTACATGTGGAGTTGAAAATATATACCTTAACTTGGTCCCATTTAGTGCTCGGTGTGATGCTATGTTTAGAGTTATTCACTTGCACAAATACACAAGAGACAGCACAAAAAGAAGGTTAGTACACGAGATTAAGCTTTAATCACCAGAACCTTCTCATGGGATTAGAGGCAAAACCTTGGATGACAAAATTGCACTTTATGTATGAATTGAAATCGGCATGACCAGGATAATTGGTATGCAGAACAAACTTCTTGATTCTATGACTCTGCAAACACACAATGGTACTTTTCACACTTTTACTGTCAATTTCGTATGACAAATAGTGCCACAACCCAACATTTGAAATAAAAGAAAATGGGTGATGAAATGATAAATAATAAGAAGCACCTGGCCATCAAATAAAATATCTAAACCACGGGTAAAATAATTGTAGAAGTAATCTCCACAGAGGGTTGTCCTTGGACGAGGATCTGAAGCAGAGTGAATGACCATTTGATCAACCTGCATGGTCAACAAAAATCAATACACACCAACTGGGATCAACTCTCGCACCAAACAAGCAATTGCACGACACAATATAACAATCAAAAAAAAAAAATTGTGTCCAAAGATACGGAGGGCAAGAAAGAATGCAGTACCAAACTTTTGTTCTTCTCAAATGAAATATGACTTTAAAAATACAATCAATTGTTTATTCAGCTATATAGGCCCAAAAACATGGAGAAATTGGCTACCTGCTTCTGATGGATTCCACAAGGACGGCCTAATTCAGTCCACACATCCTGCACATAAGATCGACGTTTGAGATGATATCGAGACTAATGCATATGATGCATGTACAAATAAACGCACTTCAAACATTGGACATTCTCTAAATATGTCACTCGCTCACCAATGAAGATATCAAGGTTGGAAATAGGAAAATATAGCTAAATGAAGGAGTCTGGGTTTTCCATTGCAACGAAGGATATTCTCTTTATTTTCCTTTTTCCTTCAAAAAGCAATCACTCAAAGACTTAACAGCCAGGTAGAATCTGATTATTGGCAAAGCAAACAAGAAAATAGAGTTCATAATTGAGGCTCTATGAATAGCTAGTCAAAGATCAAAGATAAGGAGACGAGAACGAGGCCTTTGAACTAAATATTCCCCAAAAAAAAATAGTGAGCTTCCCATCCCAACTGGATTGTGGAGATCAAAAGTTTTATTTGAGATCAACACAGATCCAGAACAATTTTCCACGAAGAATTAGGTTAGCATACAGTTAAACATAATTCGTCAAGCATCTAACAAAAACAGAATAAGTTAAAACCAAAGAAATCTTATTGTACATTGAAATAGAAAAGTGAAATTAGACTAACCTGTGGTGATGCACCAAAAGGAATGTGCTGGCCCCCAGTGGAGAAATATAATTCTTCTCCAAGCTGCAACAGTTAATAACAAATTGAAACAGAACCAACATATATTCAACTAATAAAAACCCTTGAACCAAGCCAGCTTTCCAGAAATAACTTAAGAAATAAACTGAGACGCAATTTTTGTAATGTTAAAGATGATAGAGGAAGCAGCAAACCTTCACATGCACCTCTTCCATGTATAAGCTACCACTAGGTAATGGAGGAGTAGAAGCTTTATCCATTAAAGATCCCACACCAACCTTTTTATCTGTGGAACTGTCATAAATACAGACACGGCATGTAACAGGCGTAGTACCGTCTGGAAACTCCAGTGGCAATTCAGCTACCAAGAAATTTCAGAGTCAGAATGAACTAATAAGAAAAGGATGCTAAAGCATTTGCAAAGTACAAGATATTACCTTCTCGGTCCTGGCAGCAATCTGTATATTGGCTTGGAATAGGAAAAGCAAATGATAGCCCCTGCAAATACAAAGATTAATCGCAGAAGCAAGAGCGATGCTGTAAGTAGAATATAGTAGTTAGGAAATCACAACCACATACCGGGTAGAATAGATTATAGACTCCTCTATCTTTATCATAAATTCCAGGAAATGTTGGGCCAAAAAGTGCATAAACAGCTACAAAAGTAGCTAGAGTGGAAGGCCCCCTGAATACAGGAACGGGAATTAATAACACCCAATTCAAGACAATACATTAATAACTTCAAACTCGACACATAGCTTACCCAATAAGCGAAGTGGCATATCGCATTTGCAGACGTTTGATGTCATAAATTTCGATCAACCTTAATCTCTAGAATTAGTTCAAATTTGCAGCAAACACAAACATATTGTATCAGACCAATATGACAATTGGTGAACAACTATCAGACAGAATCCAAAGAAAATGAAAGGCTTCTCAATTATTACCTACTGTGTAAGCTCGTGATATAGTTCAAAACAGAAAAACAAAATCAGCTTCCAAAATAAAAAATAAATTACCTGAGACCACGGATCAAACCTTAGATGAAAACCATGATCGGGAAAACTTATAACAATATCAAGCTTAAGAGGCTCCTGCACAACACCTTATATCAATTAAAACTTGCGATAGGAAAAACGTAAAGTTTAGAAACTTTGTTAATCCTCTTTCAGTCCTATGATGCAAAACCTCGTCATAGAATTTCAAATGAACAACATCGTAAATGTTTGGCTGCTGCTCCATTACTGCAAACGCCTCGCAAATTGGCATCCCTACGTTAAACCAGAATTCGAATTACAGTTCCTTTAAATCGAATTGGGTTAAGTGGAAATCATCGCTCGAATTTCGAAGAAATTTTAGGTTTAAAAGAAAAGGAAGACTCGCGATTACCGAGAGAGAACGGTCCGAATCCGAAGCCTGGTCGGAGATCGAAGACGATGGCGCCCATGGCAGTGCCCTCGCACCGTCGGCGAGGTCGCTGGTGCTGATGCTGAACCGGGTGCTGCAACATACCGGGTCGGGTAGCGTCCTTTTCACGTCTCCTCAGTCTGGTCGGCTTGTGAGTTGTGATTGTGAATGCTTTTGATTACACCAGAAGCTTAAAATCCACACGCATACTGCTTTAAAGTTTGAAGTTTTAAACCCTCTGCGTTTGGCTTACCATTTTTAAAAGCCTCTCGCTGCCACGTAAGCATCTAATGTCAACCCAACCCCCGATTAGGTCTGGCGGTGGGACCCCATACTTACTATTACAGTTCTAAATTTTCGGCCTAATTTACTTAACTTGCCTTATCTATTAGTACTTGTTTGAGAGGGAAACGTAGGAATCCGTCGTCGTTACTTTCTTTTCTTGTTAAGGATGCCTTATGCCCAAAAATCTAAATAATATCAACAATTGCATAATATCTTCTTAATTAACAAGTATACTATGTTATATCAAACAGATAAAAGTTATAAATTATTTAAGTTTATTAATTAAATTAGTGGTATTTTAAATCAGTGATCTTTGTTAACTAGTTTATTTCTCCTTTAATTATATTGGTTAAAATATTTGTATTAAATAAATTTATATCTTATTACTATTAATTTTGAGATGTCTTTAACTCCCAATTGGAGAGCAACCGTGCCATTGTACATGCTTACTACTAGTGTCTGCGCAAATAAAGGTAGGTTTTATTTTTTAACTATATATACATATAGTAAGTACATGTTTG
>JANPWT010000247.1:10757538-10778270 GCA_024678245.1 Erythroxylum densum | reverse complement strand
GTAATGGCCGACGCTCTCCACAGTCTACAAATCCACATATATAAACAACCAACACTCCGAAGGTCTCTATTTCACATATTCTTCTTCCATTTTCGACTCCAGACTAGACAAAAATTGAAGCACAATACCAGGTGGACCAAATTTACTCCACCATAGAAATGGAGTCCTTTGGAGACAGGCACATTGTTCCAGCAAATAAGAAAAGCTTACCAGTGGAAGAAGACTCCTTGCATGCGAGAGACTTGCCCACCGTGCGACAGCGAAGCGTGGAGAGAAAGCCCAGTGCGCGAGAGAGGAGGCTGTTTGGAAGATGGGAAGGAGGACGTGCGAGAGAGAACGAAGGAAGAAAAATCAGAGGAGCGGGGTAATTTGGGAGAGAGCTTGTTTCTTTCAGTCGGAGACAGGGACACGACGTCTTTGTCTTTCGGTTTAGGAAGAGACAAGATTAATTGGTCCCTGTCTTTCGGAGACATAGGACAAAAAGTCCAAGACATTAACCAAATATGTGAGGGGGACATGATTATTTTGTTCTGTCAACTGTCCCTAGTCACGGGGATAGTAACCATACACTGGGATAGTACCTGCCCAAGGTAGGGAGTAGCCCGGGCTCATTTATGGCTCGATCAACCTGAATCAAATTTGATATCCCTAATTTAAGGAGATTCAACATGACTCGATTTCTGCATCTTTTTAATTACTCACAAGTATCATATTTACTTACACGCGTCTATAGAGCCAGGGAGATATGGTGAAGAGAAGACGGTGAAGAGGCGAAGAGAAAGTCAAAAATAAATTTGAAATTTAAGCTTTATGTATATTTGTATTTTTATAAATCTCGACCGATTTATTAAAAATCAACTGGTACTCCAATAAACCGAACAATTTTTATATTAAGAGATTATTAAATAAAATCGAATCGGACAATTGGTCGAGTCATACTATTTTCTATCAAACCAGCCGGTTTAATTTAATTTTTAAAACATTGAAATTTATTAATGAAAGAAGTATGAGTACAAATAAATCTACACTTTTATTTAACACTTGACACCATTTATCTAAAATCATAACAAATAAAAAAATATTTATTAAGATCAAAGGAGAAAATAAATAACATAATTCGACAAATTTTTTAAAAAATAACTAACATATAGTTTGTTGGGGGTTATAATAAAATGCCCAATCAATGTTAAAGAAAAAATATTATCTGAGAGAAGAAGCAGAAAAGTAATGATTGAATTAACGCCGAATGCAGACAAGGGAGAGTTAAAGTAAGAGTCAAAAAGCGGATCTTACATTTACACGCCCGATCAAAAGAAACAACTCAGCCCCGATCCAAAAAGTACAGAAAGATGGGTCATGCTTTAGGCATTTGAGAAAAGTGAAAATTTACTATTCGTGGAATCCACTAGACAGCCAGCCAGCCAGCCAGCCAGCCAGCCACAGCCAGCCACATGGTGCACACAACACAACACTAACACAAGTCACGCCAACAACACAACACTAACACAAGTCACGCCAACAACACAACACAGCGTGTTTCATTCGTAGAATCAAAGCGCCGCGTTTGACGCTTCTTTCTATCGTCTCTCTCTGTAAAAAATGTTTCTCATGGCAAGTGTGGGGAGCCGGAGGGAGGGAGCAGTAGATTAGTGGTCGTAATATTGAGAGAGTAGTACTAGTGGGTAGTCATCAAAAATCCCAACTGTCCTCTTCTCCTGGGTTGGACCCCCCGCATAGCGTGCACACGCATACGCAAGAAATGAAAAAGTAAGTGAAAATTAAAGAAGAGAAAACTGAATTGTCTCATCTATCCTCAGTCCATGTCCATGTGCATAGTACCAGCTTCGCCAGGGAGACCAGTCTACCTCCAATATCCTAAAGTCAGACCCTAGGGTTTTTCTTTTTTGTCCTAAACTCAAACTTTACTCGATTTTCATTTTGTTGTTTGATCTTTGCCTTTTTTTTTATATACAATTTGTTTGGATTTAATCGGACTTCTGGAGAAAGCAAAGCTGGAGACGGAACGGGAACGCGACTACAGGCCTTGTATTGAGAGCTCAGCGCAGAGGCCGGGGATTTCTGGTGGCGTTGATCAATGCGAAAGGCTACCGGAAATGGACGATTCGCAGCTCTTTGGAGCTTCCGAGATGGTTCCTGTGGCGGCGAAGGGGGTGGATTCAATCGTCGGAATTGAGACTGGAGTTGCTGCCGGGATGGGTGCTTGTGTTAAGCGGAGGCGTGGACGGCCGCCGCGTGCTATGGGAAACAGCACTGTGCAGCGGCCGCATCCTCCTCCGGCGGAGAAGAGGAAGAAGGATGAAGAGGATGTTTGCTTTATTTGTTTCGATGGTGGCAGCCTCGTGCTATGTGATCGCCGGTGAGTTGGTTCTTTTGACTTCTCTGTTTGGCTGCTAAGAAAATTTGGATTGCAGCCGCCGAAATTCGAAGTTAGATGAAGTGCAATTTTCTTTTTCAAAACTCAAGCTCTTATTACTTTTGTGGTTGAATATGGAAATTTTGATAAGCTGAACGTCGTTGACTTCTATTTGGGAAGTTCTTGACAACAAACAGAGGCTTTAGATTTACCTTTACTCATTTCTGATAGCGTGTTTGTTTCATGACATTGTGCACTCCTTGGTTGGTTAATTCACTTGGATTGATATATGGCAGGGGCTGCCCTAAGGCTTATCATCCATCATGTATCAAGAGGGACGAAGCCTTCTTTCGATCAAAAGCTAAGTGGAATTGCGGTATGTTTCAGTAGATCATATTTTGCATGAGCTTCTTTTTGGCATTATTCTATATCTCTTGTCCTATGGTTCACCTTGAGTTGAAGTTATGTAGTTGAATATATTTATAGGGATTGCTGATGTATTAGTTCTAAATGCAAATACAGTTTCCTTACAAGTCATTTGATGTGTGTAGTGCAAAGGATTTAAGATTTTCCAAATAATGACTGGTGGGTTAATTCATTCTGATACATTCTCTTTCTTTTCCCGTAGAATGTTGTATTTCCAACGTGTTGGGTTCACTTTTTGTCTCTACATATTGACTTACACGTGTTTGTTAGTTAAGACCTAGTTGTATTGGTGTAATTTAATCTAATTCTCATGCAAAATATGTCGTGTTTTCAGGTTGGCATATATGTAGCAGTTGTCAAAAGGCTTCTCTTTATATGTGTTATACCTGTACATACTCATTGTGCAAAGGATGCACCAAAGGCGCAGATTACGTGTGTGTAAGAGGAAATAAAGGATTTTGTGGGACGTGCATGAGAACTATAATGCTTATAGAAAATATTGCTATGGGGAATAAGGAAACGGTATGCTAAATCATATCTCTTCATTATACTAAACCAATCTTCATGGCTCAGATCTGAAAGGGCATGCATGATCCAACAACAGGGAAAATCTGTAATATCCTATTTTGACCTAGCTCTTCTTGATTTTATTAGAGTATCTTTGAACTAGCTGTCTTTTATCACATATTGATGCAAGATTACTTTCTCTTTTAAAACTTCATCCCACCTCTCTATAGCAACGTCAACCTTTTAGTAATTAGCCATTAGCATACTGCAATTTTATATGTTTCCTTCTTCCATGTAACTTGCACAGGTTGAAGTGGATTTTGATGACCAAACTAGTTGGGAGTATCTTTTCAAGGTTTACTGGATTTACTTGAAAACAAAGCTATCTTTAACTTTGGATGAGCTAAGTAAAGCTAAAAACCCCTGGAGAGGTGATGAGTTACCAAAAGTGAAAAATTCGTGGAAGGGAGCTGCTATTATGAGTCCTAACGTGGAATTGTCAGGTCACTCTTTTCTTGTTAATGATGATAAAGCTTCATGTATAGATAAATGCTGGGGAAAGCCAGAGGACCAGTCTAAGAGGAGGAAAACTAGTCTCAAGCCAAATGTTCCCAATGAGGGGAGTTTTGGCATTGAAGAAATTACGCCTTTACCTCAAGGCACAACATGGGCTACAAAGGAGCTTCTAGAATTTGTTTCGCATATGAAAAATGGAGATATATCAATGCTATCTAAATTTGAAGTCCAAGCTCTTCTTCTAGAATACATAAAAAGAAACAATCTTCGTGACCCTCGCCAAAAGTCACACATTTTATGCGATTCAAGGCTTATGAGCCTTTTTGGAAAATCACGTGTGGGTCATTTTGAAATGCTGAAGCTTCTTGAATATCATTTCTTTTTAGAGGAAAAATCCCCCGCTAATAACATTGTTAGAGTAGGAGCTGCTGATGTTGTCAGTAGTCGGGAGTTTAGTAATAATTATGATAATCAGTTGATGACGGGTAATGCAAAAAGGCGTAAAACACGCAGGAAGACAGATGAGCGTGGACCTGTGGCAAATTATAATCTCAATGATTACGCTGCTATTGATGTTCACAACATTGGCTTGTTGTACTTAAAGCGGGATTTAGTGGAGAACTTGTTGGATGATGCTGAGAAATTCCGTGAAAAGGTTTCTGGATCATTTGTCAGAATCCGGATTTCTTGTGGAGACCAAAAGCAAGATATATACAGGCTTGTGCAAGTCATTGGTATATTGCCTTAACTGCTACCTCTATCGTTCAACAAAATGGAAACAGAATACTGCTATTTTCTTTGAACAGCATATTGTGTACCATAAATTGATGAAACTGAAACATTTCTGTTTTTCTCTGCACAGGTACTAGTACGGTGACTGAATCATACCTAGTTGGCACAAGAACAACAAATATCATGCTTGAAATATTAAATTTGGATAAAAAAGAGATTATCTCAATTGATGGCATTTCAAACCAGGAGTTCTCAGAGGTGGACAAAATATCGTTGGATACTTGTTTTTGTGTTAATACTTCTGATATTTACTTTCCTGTGTCATGAACTTCTTACTGTTTGAGGAAAAGTGTTTAAAATTTTTAATTATTTCTCAATGCAATGTACTGGGTGGCTTTATCTTGTGTTCTTTTGTGTTCTGGGTATTATTTACTGTTGCTTGAAACTTCTGTGTGGTAGGATTTTTACTTGAATGCCTTACGCTTACTTCTATGACCTCTCAGTCTAATTAAGAATCGAAGAATAAGGATTACTCAATTTAACCTTACCTCATGTTTTAGTATAGTGAATTTGTGATGCGTATCCATGTTGGTGTCTTTTTGGGATCCCAAAAGTCATATTTGGAAGATTCACTTGATCTTAGACTTGATGATTGGATGCTTTGTCTTGCTGTGGCTCACTAAGTAAAGGGATAAAAGATTGGCTTTCTGCTGCCATGAATCTTTTTCATGCAATTAATTCTATCGGGATAATAATTAGATATTTTGTATTTAAAGTTAATTTTACTTGCATAATTATGCCTTTGTGGCCCCTACTAATAATCGTTGAAAGATGTTTTACCTTTAGTGATGATATTGCATTTGCATTCCTGTGTTGGTGTTTCCTGCTGTATTTTCATATTTACTTGTCTTTCACATGTTGTATTGTGTTAGGTGACGACATGCATTGTCCTAACCACCTTGTATTATCATATAGTCTCACATTTTGAGCTATAGCAGATTATCTTACTATTTGTTATATCAACCTTTTCAAATTGAATGTACGAGTAAACTCTCGCTCATGATTTTATAAACCTGTTTTCAGGATGAGTGCAAACGCCTGTGCCAAAGTATAAGGTGTGGTCTCATTAAACGGCTAAAAGTGGTGAGTGTCTCTGGTATGCTAAATTCTATTCCGTAGTATGGTTATGCGTTTTCTTGCTCAGAGGAGTTGTTATTTGGCTTTAGGGTGAGATTCAGCAGAAGGCAATGGTTCTTCAGGCTGTCAAGACTAATGATGTGAGTTCATCTCCTGACTATTTCTGTGCACTTATATGCCTGGGAGTATGGTGATGGATTTCAAGTTTTCACGTGGTCGACTAATTACTGTTATCAGTTTAATTTTTAGCTTTATAGTGCTATAATTTTACTTGCTGTTCTCTTCTGAGTTCTCCATCTCTTAATGAATCAGGGCCTGGAAGCAGAGATTTTGCGGCTTAATCATCTCAGGGATCGAGCTAATGAAAAAGGGCGCAGGAAAGAATATCCTTTTATGTATGAGATTGTTCTGCTCCTATTTATTGTTTGATCTCTACCACGAGTTTTAGAACGTCTTTTTGAGTTATATTGGTTTACAGCAAGGTCCATTATCTTTAGGACAAGTATAATGAAGATCCACCTTGGTGTATCTTTCATCTAAATGTGCTATAGTATTCTTTAAATATGCTGACTAGAGCACTTAAATCTCAGTTTATTCATCCATGAATTTGGAGATTTTTGTGTTTGTAAGAATTAGTCTCAGTTCTCTAACACTTCCAACAGTTTTGTGTTGCTCTATGAACTACAAACGGTTTCTGATTGCTTACATGTATTGGGCAAAAAGGTGCTTGTTATTCTCACTTCTGCTTCAACCATGACTATGGGTGTTAAAGTCTCTTTCTCGCAATGAATAGACCATTGGATATGCTATTTGCATTAACCACTGAGGAAGCTGTTTTAATCGATGCAATTTGCCATCTTAATAATTCCTATGTAGCTAGCAAATTGTTGTTCCTTGACTGTGCCTCCACGCTTAGAGAATGTGTAGAGAAATTGGAGATTCTAAAGTCACCCAAGGAGCGCAACCGCCGGCTGCTTGAGATTCCTATTGTACATCCTGATCAGCGCATGGAGCCAAGTTATGAATCCGGAGAAGATGGAGAAGCAAATGGGATGAAACAAGGTTCTTACCAATGACTTGTCAATACACGAAATTTATCTCAGTATTTGTGTTTGAAGTTTTAGCTTGGGAAAGTTTTATTGGTAAAAAATTACTGTGTTGTGCAGGTAAATGTTCAAGATCAAGAAATGGAGATAACAATAAGAAGGGATTGGATATTAATTCTTCCCTGGGAGCACTTGATGTGTTGAGTGAGGTTGGAATCATGGAACAAAGAAATTTAGCTGCTACTTGTCAGACCCGGGATATATGCACAGCGGTTTATGAGGATAGAGATGGTACCACTCAGGTTCATGAGAAAGTGAATAACTCCATACCAAGTCAGGGAGGAGAAGCTCTGAACAAAAGTCAGAATTTGCCTAACAATCAAATTGCTCCTGGTGATTCACGAACTGGCTATTCGAGTAGCCATACAATCATAAGAGCTGATCAATCTTCAGGGTCTGCAACAGCAGTTGTGCCACCACCACTTACTGTGAGAGAGCTGTCAATTAATGATTCTGAGACGAACAAACTGTGGCACTATCAGGATCCTACTGGAAAAATTCAAGGACCATTTCCTATGATGCAGTTGCGCAAATGGAGTACAAGTGGCCATTTCCCCTCTGATCTGAGAGTCTGGAGGATAAATGAGAAGCAGGATGATGCCATTCTTCTGACTGATGCATTGATTGGACAGTTCCATGAACAATCCCAGTTGCCACAGGACAAGTTTTTATTGCCACACGGAGTTGCAGCTGCTATGAATGACACTAATAAAAAGTGGGAACAGTGTTTGGGTCAAAACAGTTTTGCTACTTTGGTAGACAACAATAATTCTGATCCCGGCAGGAAGACTCTGGAAAATGATGGAAGTGTCCAGTGTAAAGGTAATAAACTTATGAGGAGTGATGAATGGCCTTCTCTTTCTTCTAGTAGGACTACAGCTATGAGTGTTACCATGGGTCATGATAGACAGGCTCAAATGTCAGTACAGGGCTGGGACCTGAAGAGAGGTGTTAGCACTTCTGCCGATCAGGCCCAAGTGTGCAGTTCATTCTTCTCATCATCTTCTTCTGTGAAGCTTCCAGAAACTCCTGCCTGTCATGTAGAGGGTCATGGAAATGAAAATTGTTCTCGGATCTGTAATCTAAATGATAATTCACACAAGAGCAGTGAGGGTCAAACTAGTACTTGGGAAAGCAATGAGAAGCAAGCTGATAGTGAGGGTCATTCAAGCCAATCTTCTGGACGTAACTGGAGACCTTCCCCAAAAGACGATTCTTCAAGCAGATGGGATTCCAGTTCCAAGCCTAATGGAAAATCCAAGCAGAATCAGGAAATTGACTTATCTGATTTGCCCAGTCCCACACCAAAACAAAGCCATCCAAATTTAGAAGAGCAGACTGCTGAGGGTAAACAGTCCATTGCATCAAATGCTCCAGTCCTGGAATCAGGTCCCAGTTGGAGTACTACTTCCAGTTTAGTGACTGGTGGAGCTCAGCTTCCTGAAGTAGCTGGTGAATGGAGTGGTTATTCTTCTGCTCCTATCAAAACTCCTGTTGAAGATTGGGATTCAAATCTTGCAAGTGCATCTTCATTGAAACCAATTGAAGGTGCCAATAATCATGCTGCAACATCGACATCAGGAATTGACCATTTCACTCATTCTTCCTCAGCCAACCTAGCAGTTGATTCATCTGGTTGGCAGCCAGTTCCAGAATCCAATGAGTTCTCTCTAGTTGATGAATCTGTTTCAGATCTCTTGGCTGAAGTTGAGGCAATGGAGTCTCTTGGTGGCTTGCAGTCCCCTACTTCAAAAATGAGATGTGCGGAACTAACACAAGATTCTGATGATGATTGCTTTAGTCCTGTTGAAGGGTTTAGCCCGGCCCTTGATCCAGGAAAGAGTGATGCATTTAGCTCCACTGGAGATATTCAGATGCCTTCTCAGATTACTGCAAATGACGATCCACTCAGGCTCAGGTTATTTGATATGCCTTCACATACCACTGTAACAGATGAACCAATTAAGGTATCTCAAGTGCCATCTAAATTGATGGCAACTGATCAACCACATCCACATAATGCATCTCGTGTGCCTGCTCGGTCCATTGTGATTGGCGAACCAATTTGTGCATCTGAAACGCCCTCATCTTTGGTAGATGAACTGCATCGAGTAGCAAACTTGCCTTCCGAGTCAACTGTAACAGATAAACCTCTTGAAATGTCTCAAAAGCCATCAGAGTCAAGTTTATGTGATGAAGCGGGACAGATGTTGCAATCGGAAACAATTGTTCCTCAGAAGAACTGCAGTGGACAGTCTTCAAGTGGTCATGTTCCGGTTAAGAAATTGGATACTGGAACAGAAATACAGCCTCCTCCATCATCAAGTGTTAGCGAAGGGGACAAAGTTTCAGATATGCATCCTTCCGCTCTCTTCACTGTCAGTCAGTGGGAAGCAAGGTCTGATGTCCAAAATTCTGCATCACCTAATGAAGATACTAGGACTAATAATGCCATGGGAATTTGTCTAGGAGGTAAGAACATGGATTGGGGAGCTGGGCATGCTAGCGCAAATGCAGCCAGTTCTGCAGGGAATTCCGGTGGATGGGGAAACCAACCCCGGTGTGGTGGGGATAGATATGGAGGCACAAGGGACCATCGTAATTATCAAGGAAGGGATTCAAGTTACGGGAGAGAGAGGTCTTACGGTTGGTGGAACAGGCAGCCATTTACCAGCGGTGTTCCTTTCAGGTCTGCACCCAAAGGGCAGCGAATATGTAAGTACCATGACAGCGGGTTCTGCAGGAAGGGAGAGTCATGTAGTTATTGGCATCCGTAACCATCTTTCTTTGGGTGCATGTCATGTCATTATGTAATCATTCATCATTTGTATGGGGAAATTTTGCCCTTGATTTCAATTTAACTTACCTGTAAAAGCACTGAAAAAGTCACCACTCACACATATTTGTTATAACAGCTGCATTGTTGCAGTTTGAGGCTCATTCAAATTCACCGTCCTGTCCTCTAGTGTAATTTAAAAGAGGAATAGAAGGGGAATCTATATAAAATCAATACATATGATATTAATACTTGTAGTTAATATTGGGGGGCGCTTAGCTCCATGGTAGTAGATGCACATATCCCTCATATAACGTCCGAGGTGAACCATTCCTGATTTAAATTGATACCTAAGCTGTGAATTCAAAAGAAACTATTCATCTTTAAAATACCACTTTCAGGGAAAAAAGAAAAGTTTATATTCATCGATCATGGCCACCCAGACGTCATTCCTGTCGCCGTCGCAGAGATACGCCGCCGGAGCATTGTTCGCGATCGCTATCCATCAAGCTCAGATTCATCAGACCCGCCCGCTCGGCTCCTCACCGGAAGATGAGTCTCCGGAGAGAGAAAGAACCAGTAATAGCAGCAGTAGTAGCTCTGACTCGGTCTCCGAGGACCCTGAGCTTTGGGTCCACGAACACTCGTCCTTGCTCCGACCCGTATTCAGGTCCTCCTCGTGTCTTTCTCTTGCTGTCTCTTTTATATTCTACGGGGATCATGCAATTTCTCTTCGCTGTATGGCTTTGTCTAGCGAAATTTTGGTTTGGCGATAGTTTATGGCTTTAATGGTTAAGTTTGGTAGAATTTAGGAGAGAAGTTTAGTTGCTAGGGGATGAGCTGATACTGGTCTGTCGAAATTTTGTCCACGATTATTGTTGAATTTCTCTTGAATAGGTTTCTGGGCATTGATCGTATTGCGTGGCCCTTTAGTTGCTATGAGATGAGCTGATACTGGTCTGTTGAAATTTTGTTCACGATTGTTGTTGAATTTCTCTTGAATAGGTTTCTGGATATTGATCGAACTGCGTGGCTCGGTCTCGAGGAGACAGCTGGTTCTTCACCGGCTAATCATCATGTTGGAGCGGTACGCTCTTTTAATTTCTTTTGAAATATAGGTTTCTTATACCTGATTTTCTTTCTTCTTTTCAATTGAACTACTGCTAGTTCATGAGGCTGCTTTCAGAAGAGAGGGATGATAATTCTTCTGAAAATTTGGATAAAGAAATAGCATTATCGAAAGGTGTTGATGCTATGGAAGAGAGCATGCGAAAAAGTTCTGCGTCTTCCAAGTTAAAGAAGGATAAGCAACAAGAGTATGAAGATAAATGCCGTGAAAAGTTGTCGTCTGGGGATGCTCAATCAAATCCTATATTAACTAATCAGTCAATGGAGACTGCACCAGAGAGAGAGGGTAACCTCGTTGACATAGTTGACACAACTGTCAGATCATGTGTGGCAGTTGATGAGAAGCCAATGGAAGAGGAAAGAATGCTAAGTTATGAAAGAAAAGTGACAGTTCTGTATGAGCTTCTTTCTGCTTGTTTAGCTGACAAGCGTGAGGATAGTAAAAAACGTACTCGCCGTAGGAAAGGCTATGATGCCCGGCATCGAGTGGCTCTGAGATTATTGGCAACTTGGTTTGACATCAAGTCTATAAAAATGGTCTGTGAACTCGTACAAGTCATTTTTCAACAGACATTTCAAAACTTCACTATTCTTTGTTATATTTTCAAGATTATGTTTGTAATCTGACTTGAGCATTTTGAGTAAATAGCATTTCGTAGAATATTTTGCTGGACTTTGTACATGGTGCAATTAATAGTTAGGTCGTAAGCGCATTGGTGTTGGACCTTACTGTGTTTTTGATATAAAGGATTTACTTGTAAGGAAAATGAAAAAAAAGAAAGAGAAGGAAAAAAGGAGAATCAGAATGATTGGTACATACTAAGATTTGCTAACAATCTAGCACTCAAAGAATTATAGATTGTCAAGCCCAATTTTACATGTGCATGTATTCTTAGGCTGAGGAAAATCTTTCATTGCAGGATGCCATTGAGACTATGGTTGCTTGCTCTGCAATGGCTGTAGCCAAACAGGAAGAAGCAAAAGAAGAAGAAAGCAGATCATCTGAAAGTAAATGGGCAAAATGGAAACGGGGTGGTATCATTGGTGCAGCTGCAATAACTGGGGGAACTTTAATGGCTATTACTGGTGGTATAAGCCCCTTAAGTGTTCTTTCTTTCCCCTGGGATTAATTCTATTTGTATTCAACTTTAAATCGTTTCTCATTAGTTAAATTTTCTTGACTGAATCAGTTTTCATTTCACATATGGCAGGATTGGCTGCCCCAGCAATTGCTGCAGGATTTAGTGCTCTAGCTCCAACTTTGGGCACTCTTATCCCTGTGATTGGAGCTACTGGATTTGCAGCTGTTGCAAGTGTTGCAGGAACTGTTGCTGGTTCTGTTGCCGTTGCTGCTTCATTTGGAGGTGTGTGATTAGCAACATTAAGAATGTTTCTATCTGGAGTGATTAGATTAGATTTAGATATATAAGGACTAGGAGAAGACCTCTTGAGACATTTACTCTGGTTCTGCTTATCTTCATTTAAATTACAGCCTAAGGGAAAATTTGACTGATCTGAACATCTTGTGTCGGTTATGCATGATAAGACATGCAAAACTTAGGCATTTCTCTTCATCAAGAATGTCATTGTAGCATCATAAACAGAAGTTGATGTTTAATCTAGTTTCTGTAATTATTTGTTGACTTCTTGATGATTGCACAACCCAGCTGTTGTTTTGGTTGATGAATAGAACAATTTGGACGCATTGGGTGATCTTGTAGGAAGATATATTAAATTGCTGAATAGTAGAGTTCTGGTCATCAATATCTTCATGTCCTTTTTCTGTTATACTGTCAAATATGTGTAGTGAACCTCTTTCATGTCATGTATTCTATATGGTCATTTTTTTCTTCTATTTTCGTGTACTATATTTTGGTAGTTTAACAGCTTTTGGTCAAGCGTATTATTAGGTGAGAGAAGATTTCTCCCTTAATTTAACATCTTTCTGTTGATACTTTTATTTAATCCAGCTGCTGGAGCTGGGCTTGCAGGGACCAAAATGGCTAGGAGGACTGGAAATGTTGATGAATTTGAATTTAAAGCTATTGGTGAAAACCATAATCAGGGTGTAAGTTTTTGCGGTGCCCTTTACACACTTTTGGATTAGTTTTTGCTTGTATCAAATTACCGTTGGAATCATAGAGTTTGATGTGATTTTTGATTGAAATTTTCCACCAGCGGTTAGCTGTTGAAATTTCAGTTTCAGGATTTGCCTTTGATGAGGAAGATTTTATAAGGCCTTGGGAAGGAATTATTGACAATTTGGAGAGGTAAAGTGACCTATACCATCTTTCAGTTAAGTTGTCAAGAGATTTCTCTCAATCATAACTCTCATCAATCCCTTTCTATGATTAAATTAAATTGATTGTAATAATCACATCTTAATATATCTGTGTTGAACAGTAGATTCATGCTTGCCAAACTTGGCTTTGTTCTGACAACTAGAGAATATTTGTTGCTTTATTGCCTGTGGATGCAAGTAACAGGGATGTAAAGAAGTGTCGTTGTCAATGTTACTGATGGCATTTCTTTCTTTAATTACTTCTCTCGCTGTTTACTGGTTCTTTTGTTGCAAAACAGAAAATATATTCTTCAGATTATATGCACACTGGAAAATTAGTTAAATATATATAATCTTGCTGACTGATAATTTTTAGGTATGTGGTGCAATGGGAATCCAAGAACATAATTGCAGTGAGCACTGCAATTCAGGATTGGCTTACTTCAAGTAATGGGGCTTGGAACTGATGGCTGTTTTTCTTCTAAAAACTTGATTTGAGGATTGGAGTTTTATCTGTTTTTGACATTACAAAAGTTTTCTGCAGGAATTGCTTATGAATTGATGAGGCAAGGCGCAATGATGACAGTGCTTAGCACACTTTTGACAGCATTGGCATGGCCAGCCACGATACTTGCTGCTGCTGATTTTATTGACAGCAAATGGACGATTGCTGTTGACAGGTTAGCTTTTCTCTGTTGGCTTCAAGCAGAATAATTAGATGGGAAGATAGGAAGAGTTGCCTTTCAATTGCATTCAACTTCAATTTTTGAACGTCATGGGCAGCCTAATTTCCCTTTAGAAAACATTTAGATCTATACTGCGATAGCAACTAGCTACTAAGATATATTCCTTGAGTTCTCAACTAGCTCTTATTATTCCATTTCCTTTTCAGATCAGACAAAGCAGGGAAGCTATTGGCTGAGGCTTTATTGAAAGGATTGCAAGGGAACAGGTAAATAACCGATAATATGGTAAATAATGTTGTCATTCGATTGCCACACTGTTATTTATAAAATGATTTGTGAATCTTGTAGGCCTGTTACATTAGTGGGCTTTTCACTTGGAGCTCGAGTAATTTTTAAGTGCCTCCAGACTTTGGCTGAGACTGAACATCATGGTAACTGTGATACTTTTTGAAGTTAGGTTTAGGGTGCTGTAACTGTCCTAAACTGGTCTTTATACTATTCTTCTGAATTTTAACAGCTGAAATTGTAGAAAGAGTTGTTCTTCTTGGTGCACCCATTCCCATTAAGGATGAGAAGTGGGAAGCTGTAAGAAAGGTATTGGTGGTTATCCAGTGAAAACATTTTCTTGTTTCTTCGTGACTGCTTGTATTTTATTGATGTTTCTTCTAGGAGATGCTTAGATGCCTCTGTCATTTCACAGATGGTGGCTGGAAGATTTATAAACGCCTACTCTTCAAGTGATTGGACTCTTGCAGTAGCTTTTCGTGCAAGGTATGCTCTGAATTCTGTTGCGGTATTTACGCTGATCTGGAGGAATTTCAAGTGCATTTCGTATGTGGCCTACAAACTGGAATAGTAACATTCATTAACTTTTGGGATCCCAATCGGGGTCAATGTCCTTCCATGTCTTAATTAAAGCAACAGTTTTTCATACGATCAATTGTTTTTTTCCCCCCCTTTGTTGTACCCTCATTGAAATTACCTGGTGCTCCTAATATGTATACTAAATTTTAAGGTCATAGCGGGAGATTAGCGTTTGGTCTTTGAAAATAAGCTCATTTACCATTTCTGCTAATGATTGGTGTCCATTAACAGTCTACTTACCCAAGGGCTAGCTGGAATTCAGCCTATCGATGTTCCAGGAATTGAGAACGTAAGGACTTGGGTTTCCTTTATTTCATTCTCGCCCTTTAAGCAAAATGCTTGATCCTGTTGGAAAATTGTGATTTATTTAGATCATCCATTAAGAAAAGCTGTTTTTATACAGGTTGAGGTTACTGATCTTATCGAGGGACATTCTTCGTACCTATGGGCTACGCAGCGGATATTGGAGCGACTTGAACTGGATGCTTATTATCCTGTTTTCAGGACGTTCCCGGCCCCTCCTAAGTCCTAATACAGAGTTTATGCAAAATCTGTGTAGATGAATGAACTTCTTACAGCATCACTAACCACTTCCAATTTCATTTGACCAACTATTCCATTCTCAAGATTAACGACTTGTATTCCGTTTTCATTTTTTTTTTTTTTTAACCTTCCAACTGAAAGCATTTGCTGCACTGTAGTGTATATATATTGTTTTAATAATAATAGCGTAACAAAGTGAGAATAAGATTATTTACGACGACTAATGCTCAGTAGCTTTGTCCCCCAACCTCCTAATTTCATCCATCTTATGATCACTTGGTCCTGTTTTGAGATTGGAAAATTGGAAAGAAACTACCCTTTTCTGTCCATAAAGCTCTATTATATGCGTCTGCAGTGGTTTCTCGGTTGGAAGTTACTGAATTACGCTGCTAGACCTAGACTAGACTAGTTTATGTTTATCCGTAAATTTCATTTTTCACTTAAAATTAAAAAAAGAAGAAAATAAAAACAAAATGAAGAGTAGAAGAAAAGAGAAGGACAGAAAGGGAAAATGAAAAAGTGAGTGCGTCCGTGCTTGTTCTAAAATTAGGGACGTCGGGTGGGCTGCTTCTTCTGAATTATCCTCCCTAACTAGCAAGTAGTACGCGTGAGACGGAGAGATAGAAGGCTACGATGGATACGAGTAAAGGTACAGAATCAGACAGCGGCGGAGTAGGCGGAGCAGGAGGTGGTGGTGGTGGTGGTATCAAGGGGAAATCATGTAAAGGATATTTGTATTACTCATCAACCCTCAAATCCAACGGCATCAATCCCCGCTGCGTCGGTATCCCCCGTTCTCTTCCTCAGGGTCTGCTCCTTTCCTTTTTTCTTCCCTGTTCCTCCAATTTTATCCCGCTTACACTTAATTCTTTAATCTTTTTATTTATTGTGTATGACTGATTGGTTGAATTGGTAGCTGTTAATAATAATATGTTTGTTCATGTCATATGGATCTTTGTAAAACCATACCAGTTCCTAGCTACATTGTGGGGCAGTCTGAGGTTGAAGCTTCTCAGGAGGGCCGCACTCTTACGGATTTCTACTATGCTTGTGCTGGTTACTCTGTCCATGTCAATGATGATAATAAACATCCTTCAACTGATCAAGAGCATCATGTCACCAAAACGCAACTCCCTGTTTGCGTCGGCCTTGAGGTTATCTCTCTTTTTATTTTCCTTCTCTATGTTACATATAAATGATGACTACGTTTATCACCGTGTCTGGATGGTTACCTTGATATGAAACTCATAATTTCAACATTTGATTTCCATGAATTTTTTCTTGCTTAAATTTTACAACTGCAATACTTGCAATTTTCACCAACAGAGAAAGTTAGGTTGATTAGCATCCTTTACATACATACACCTTCAACATCTCTTTGAGACTGACTTTTCACTCATCTATTCTGTTTTGCAAGAAAGTTTATTGCAACTAAAATGGTGATTCTACTCAATTATTTAGAGACTCCATTCTTTTAAAATTATCGTTTACTGTGATTTTCAGTTATTCATTGATAGACTCCATTCTCTTAGAATTCATCCTTATCAATATATTTAGTTTTCTTTTTTCTTCTTGAGGTAAATATAAAACTTATTGATGATAATCAGAAAACGTTACATCACGAATAAACTTATTGGGCTTGTCATAGAACTAGATGCCCGAGCTAGAGTACGAGCAATCTAGTTCGCAAATCTCTTAAAAAATTTAAAGGACAATAATAGAATGGATAATCAATATATGTAGTTAATTCTCTTATGTTTTTCTTATATTTCTTTCTTGAAAAGATTACACAAAATTTTATGCGGTTCTCTTATATCTCCTCCTACTCACTGCCATTTGACTTCTTCCTTTTTATGGAATAGGTTCCAAAATTTAGAAAATAACTGGAATCCAAATTCCTTTAAGAAATCATTTCTAATTTGCAAGGACTAGAAAGAAAAATCTCTTCATTGTAAAATTTGTTGGGTTGGAATCCATGTGCTTTAAGTTAAATTTTTGTTTTTACACTTGCGTATCTGATTATTATTTTTATTGAATCAATATTTTGATCAAATGATTTATTTTTTACATAAAATAATTCCAACTCTTCAACTATTTTTGCTTAGAAACATTCCAACCATCTGGAATTCTACTTTACTGTCCTTCTTGATCAGCCTTTTTTAAAAGATTCAATGTAATAATTAATAACCATTTTAATATTTGTTATGGTTGACATCATTTTCATCCTCATAGTAACTTTAGACTAACAATTTTTTGCTTGGATTTCTGTGTTTCTGGATATAGATGGATAATATCATGTTTGAAATTTCAACTAGAGGTTACACATACTCATGTATCTGCAGTTAACACGAGCATGCTTTATTTCTAGCCAAGGGACAAGTTTGTCTCACTGGCTGGCTTGCAGTATTTATGTTTCTTTTATGCCTTTAACATACCTTTTCTTATTGATAATTTGGGAAGATAAATCTTCTGCAGCTTTTAGTTGATAGAAGAGTTGCTGCTTCTGATAAGGCTTCTGCTCCAGCCCATGTTCATAGTAGAGAAGGTAAGCAAAATATTTGTAGTTTATGCATTCTTTCATGGCATGTTGACTTGAATGTTGTATGGCCCTTCGAGAATTTTATCAAATATGATAGTGGCATGTGTGTTATGAACGGCTGCTAGTTGTAAGTTGAGTTCCAATGCGTAATGCTCTACATAAGTGATATGTAACGGATAATCTATCTGTGAATAAACCATTTGTTGTTGGGAGAATTTATAAAATGAAACTAGTGCTTAACTAACGCAATCATTTGAGAGAATTGAAAAAAAAAAGACCATTCTTTAACATAGAAAATTAATGTTCCTAGGTCATCATTGGAAGACTGATACCTGATCTTTTGTATATAGTTTGGCTTAACTGTGATTTCCACATTATTGATTCTGTTGCCTATGTACTTTAGCGTTCATAATCCATCTAAAGTTTGGTGCAATCTTTTCTTGAAGATGGTCATGAGCATACATTTCCTCAGCCTCAACCGCATAAATCACCAGCACACCCCTCAGCGGATGACTTCCTGAGTAGGTAAGTAAATAGTTATAGAAAACAGAGTAGGGTGTATATTACACCAAATAAATATACTTAGTTAATGACTGACTTTGATGAAAAATGCAGGTTTACAAGAAATGCAAACCTTGTTGCATCAGGAGTAGCCAGAAACGTGAGGAGAGTGGGGAATTACGTAAAACAGAGTGTGGATGACATATTATATCCCTATCGAAGGAGACCTAAGTGAGGCTGTTGATTCTGAAAGCCTGGAAGAGGAGAGATGGGTAGATCTTTTACCAATTCATCAAAACATGTCTATTTTTCTTCTAGATCTATATCTATGTATTTTTAACCTAAAAACAGGGGCCTGCACCCCCTCTCCTGTCCATTCTCCCCAACTAGTTAGAATCTACAGAATGGGATAGAAGTGCATTTTCTGCTGCTCCTTCATGGAAACGCATGCATTTGAAAGTAGGTGTAGGGTAATATTTGCATCGTTAATATCGAGCGAGCCCAGTTGAACAGGAGGTGGGGGAATAAAGTTATGCTTGGTACTTTTTGCAATAACATAGTTTGAAATTCAAAGCTGTACCTCCCAAGCATGTATTGTTCGAATTAACTGATTCTTGAAGCTGATTTTCATTTTCTGGCAATCAAGACAAGATGCCAATTGTTCCAGTTCCAGGAGTATCGGGTAAAGGCTCTTTTTCCTAGGAATTAATGCCTTAAACTACGAGAGAGGTTAGCCTTAGAACTTCAACAAGTAGACTACTGACTAGATCTGGATCGTCATCATTCAAAAGTCTTGTCTGTCCGTCCAACACTTCTGCAGAGCATCCACCTTCGCTTTTATACAATTCAACTAATTTAATTTTAACAAATTAAAAGTATACGAAAACCGAAAGCCTAGGCCAATCAGGAATGATATCCTTTTCGTCAGTGCCCTCAACTGCTACAGTAAAATGTTCTTCACTGCTACAGCAAAACACTCTTCGTTGCTTCAGTCGATCGCCTTTGCAAGCTACTGGTTTGACTATGGACATTCAACTCCCACCAAAGACTGCCCCGCGATGGCAACGATCTGACCCTTCCTGCGACGACCTCACTTCTCAGTCCACCGCTGGACATGTTGACAAAAAAGTCCGGATTTGTGAAAGGGAGGAGGATCCGCCCCCTCCCACCATTGGCCTATCTCCCCTCCTCCTAAGTTACAGCGCAGCAGTTTCTGGGCAATCTCACACAGATGGGGCAGAATAATTTACCTGGCCAGATGAGGAACCCGTGGAAGTCGAGGAAGGCGACATCACATTGGTGCAAGGCAAGCTTGGGCTAGGACTTGAGCTATCAAACTCCCTCAAAGGTCGCCTCCATAAGCGCTGGGCTACGACAATCGTGGTCAAATTGTTGGGCCGCCGAATCGGCTTCAACTTGCTCAAACAACGATTACACTCCATGTGGCAACTCACAGGTCTGATGAAAATAATTGATTTAGAGAATGATTTTTTCTTGATTAATTTTATGCAGGAAGCAGACTACCTCAACGCTCTTACGGGTCGGTCATGGGTGATCATGGGACACGCTCTTTCTGTGCAGGCATAGGAACCTTCTTTCCGACCATCGTCCGGCGAGGTCACCCATGTGATCACCTGGGTCAGGTTCCCTAAGCTGTCGGTGGCACTCTATCACCCGTCTATCCTAAAGGCTCTCGGAAACCTGATTGGTCGTACCATCTGCATTGACTCCACTACCCAACAAGTACAACGCGACAGATACGCCAGAGTGGCGGTAGAAATTGATTTGAAATCACCACTTCGTTCCTTGGTGGAGCTTGATGAAGAGTGGATTAAGGTCGCTTACGAGGGCCTACCGTTGATTTGCTTTGCGTGTGGCCACACCGGACATGAAACAAAGCTTTGTCCTCAGAGGCAGTCGACTCCTACAGTACCCGCCGCTTCCTCTAAGCCCATCTCACCGGTTGCCCCTTAGGAAACTCACTCACCGCATCACCCAACAGATTCCCCATCGGTTGAGCCCCCATCTACATCAGCGACTCCAACTCCCAATGACCTTTACGTCCCCTGGATCCAAGTCCAGAGGCGTAGTCCCCGTACTCCCAATGGCACCAAGACGGGACGCGAAAGGAGACGTTTTGACAACAACGTGAGATCCTATGGGTCGCGCTTCATCCCACTCGCCACCGTCGATGCAGCGACTTCCACCCCGCTTCCACCTCCAGCGTCTTCATACGTTCCCGAACCTTCTCGTCCTAATAGAGGCACGTCTAGTGGGAAGACGACGTCGCTCCAAGCTCCTGGGCAGGCTCCACGTGCGACTGGGTCTTCCCTTCAGCGTGGGCTGTGCGCCCAACAGGCTAGTCTTGGCCTCCCCTCCTCCAGCCTGGGCCCGTCCCCTTCCTTTGTTGAACCTAGCTCAAGATCAAAATGGCCTCCCCTCCAGCCTAACCCAGGTTCCCCCAAAAGCCCCTAGCCATTTGGACAAGGGCCCCAAGCCCACAAACTAATGTTATGAATACCGTACCGGGCTCGATACCGGATTAGGCTCTGGAACGGAATTGTACCGGTACCGGTCGGTACCGGGTACCGTTTCGGGATATTTTTTAAATTTATA
>JANPWT010000247.1:10724756-10735108 GCA_024678245.1 Erythroxylum densum | reverse complement strand
CTAAACAATATCCAAACTTCAAATAATCATAACTTCCAGCCCCGATATCGAAAAATTTCATACTTTATAGCGTTAGAAATCTGGAAAGATAAGTTACAACTTTTGTGAAGACAACTTTATCAAAAACTCTCTAGATCAACCCAGAGAAATCATGAAAGTTTTTAGCTTGAACACTCAACACTGTTACTATTCATCCCAAAAATTTCAGACTGTCAATTCCCTAAAATCTAACACTTTCACTATTTATTTTCTTGCCTTTCAATTCCATTCCAATTAACTCATTCACTATAAATTCATACCACTCCATAATATACAAGACAAGTACATAATTCTTTTTTTTTCATCACCCACAACACATACATACACAAAACACCCATTTCATGCATTAACTTCAAAATATCATTGCAATTGCTCCAATTAACATTGCCCAAATAAAACATTAAACACAACTTGCTTGATTTAGCTATCAAATCTTCCACTCTTTCCTACTATTCACTCCCTAAATTTTCAGACTTCAAAGTTTCAAAAACAAAAACAACATTGCAACTTTTATTCTAGTCATTTCCACTCCATTTCTACCAACTTATTCATCATAAATTTCATAGTACCCTTAAACATACAATTTTACTCAAAAATCTCATAATCATCAAAAACCAAAATTTATTATTCACTCTTCATCAACTTACTACATTCACTACCTTAATCTTGTATATCATTTCAAATTCAAGAATTTTCCTTTTCTTTGCACATGAATAAATCGCCACCAATTCCTCATTTAATTTCATTTAATAATTATAACTTTCAAGAAAAGTTTGGGGTCCAACAATATAACTCCAAACATATAAGATTTAGAATGTGATGAATATTAAACTATAAAGAAGTTGTATAATAGTTTTTGAAGAAAAGATGATAAGTACTTTCCACTTCCAAATTATATATTTCGCATAAGACATCATTTGAACTAAAAATCATGTCCTTATAATAAGTACTTTCCATTTCCAAATTATATAATTTGCATAAGACATCATTGAACCAAAAATCATGTCTTTTGTTTTCAATCTATTCCTTGCTAATAGCAAAATGATGAATGAAGCCTTGGGCTTTAGCTTGCAAACAATGTTAAACCATAGAATTAGAGGAAAACTTGATTTACCAATAAGTAGGGCCAGCCTAACCCCCAGCTTGTGTGACCTATGACCCGTCGGGCCACTGGTCGACCGAGTCAAACTCGGCTCATCATATATATATATGTTTTTAAGTAAAAGTAAAAAATGACGTCGTTTTTTAAGAAATAGTCTGTGGTCGGCCAATGACATATTCAAACGGGGCCAAAATTGAGGCAGGCCAGGTCGAGCCGATTTTATCATCCTTATTTACCAACCTAAACCATTACAATATAAACTCAAGAAAATGATTATCCTCATTACTAATATTTTATGCTCCCAAACTTGCTTTTAATTATTAAAAATAAAAATTAATCATTATAAACTAACTATTAAGAATAAAAACTAATTATTTGAAATAATAATTAATCATTAGGAATAAAAATATTATCATTACAAATTAGTTAGAAGTGTAAAATTTGAATTTTCTTTATAAAACTTGACTTAAGCACACTAAAATACATTTAAAAGTTTCTTAAAATAGTAGTTTAAAGATCGATAACTTTTCATTAAAACTAAAAACAAAGTTTCTTCTTAAATATGAAAGATTTATGTATAAAGTATACAATATTTAATGTTTATATAATATTGAACCCTTAGAATATCAAGCCTGGATAAAATAAGAGTTATAAGAAATTTATATTAATTTATTTCATATGAAATGATTTTAATTTTTCTTATTTTTGAACCACTTAATTTATATGATTTAAAAAAATTAAATTGTATTTGTAATTCATTTTGATTATTGTGTTCGATTATTCCATTGATTTAATTAATTCTTTTCATTCATTTTACTAATAAATTTACTAATAGTATTAATATTAAATTTATAAATGATAATATATTTTTTTATTATGAAATCAATATCTGATTTAGTTCAACATCTAACCAACTCACTTGGGACAACTTGAACTTATTATGAGTTAAAGAGTCTACCCATCTGAAATGTCATATTCCTAACTTATTAGACGGACAGGATCATGTCACTGCATTAGGCTCTAACATGAGGAGAATTGAGCCGTCCAAATCCAGACAGATGTTTTGTTTCACCTGTTTTGTGAGATTTCGTAAATAAAATAAAATAAAGTAGAAATTAATTTACAATTTTTTCTCCAAATCTTGGATGAATATTAAGACTTCTCGAAATAACCTCTATATTATGTAGGAGTAACGGTAAGACTATCTACTGTAGAATCAGCTACCACTATCGAAACAACTTTTCTGCGAAGATTACGCTTGATTTGTATTTAGTGGTTGCAAAAGTCATCTGAAAACACACTTGCAGGCTCTAAAATGATCTACTTGCTCAGTCTCATCTCATCTTCGAGATGTATGCTTAGAAAGAAACCAGGCCTCCTGATGTCCGTGAGATAACGTCCATGGCCTTTGCCACTGTCAATTTAAGCAGTTGGCGAGTATTAGGTCACCTCAGGTTTTTAATTGCCAATTGGTTCCACATGTTAGCTGTGAGCTCCATTCAACTAGTTTTCCCGCTGGTTTTTGGGCATTTAAGGTGTTAGAAAATGGTTTGCTTGATTTCTTTCAACCACTTTCTTTTTTCTTAACTCTGCTGTACTCTATTTGATTCTATAATAAAATATACTATGTTAGTATATTTGTATACCCTTTTTCCCATTTCCAGGACTAGTATATTGTTAACAAGGACCATCTCATTAGTGCCTTACCATCTTACTCAATTGCTTGAGATTTGGCATTATCTGAAAGTGAAATATATTATGTCTGCAATTTGCCACTTCAGGTATGGCTCTGCCTTTCAGGTTTAAGACCTCAATGATGAGCCATCTTGAAAGTACATCGTTGAATACTTGAACTGTTACTCTTATCATGGGTAGCTTTGGTGGCCAAGTCTACGGCTGCCTATCGGAAAGAGGAAAAATAACTAACGCAGGTAACTGTAGACTAAGTTTAAAGTTGTCCAAAATTAATATATTGTCACATCGAATGTGGTTGTAGATTTGAACATTATGAGGCTCTTTCTTTTCCATCATCAGTTTGAGAAATAAATCAAAGAAAGACGCTGTGTGGTTTTCACATCTTACCCTCATTAATTAAATTCCTGACAATTGATTTTAAGGCCGACTTTGGCACCACTAGCTCCTCCTCTTCCCGTCTCTCTCTTCTATTGCAGTGTCTTTTTTGTTTACTTTTATGTCTCCGATAGACTGGCTCCACAGTGATAAATTTGAGGGCCTGTTGGAATAAATAAGAAAGGTGTAGTGGTTTCACATTTATGAACATGGTAGTTGACAAAGACCTCAATCATTCATTGCAGAGATCCTCTAAATAACACAACGAGTTGAGGAGCTTTAATGATTGATTAACTCATCCATGGAATGAGTTGGCAAGAGGGTTTCCTACCTCTCACATTTTATGCATTTTCCCAAGGAATAATAACGGGTTTTTTAATAATCCAAGTTTCTAAGTAGGGTGTATGGGATATAACCAGATTTGTTATTTCTATAAAAGACGAGGAGTCTTATAAGGTAATAGTAATCACCCAAAATTGACCTCAAACCCTACCCTACCATCTCTACATAGACAAATTTAAGTCAAAATTCATATCTGACAGTTGGTGTCTTGAGGAGTTAAAGAAAAATCAAACTCCAAGGCTTAAGGGACATGATCCTCTATCTTTTTTATTTTTTCCAACCTTATTTTTTCTTCTTCTCAAATGAAGTGGAGCAAAATTGAAACATGATAGAGGGAACAGAAGATTTGAGGGGCCAATCTATTGGATATTTTTCTTTTTCTCTCTTTCAACCTTTTCTTTCTTTCTTTTTTCATTCTTTCATTCTTTTTTAATTATGTCATTCTTTATTTTGTTATTTAAACAATATTTTCATTATATGTTTATTTAAGTAATTATAACTTTATAGTAATTTTAAGGTTTAGTCTTATGCTTATAAATATTTTTATTATAACTTTATAACTATTTACTTATGAATAAAATTTTTAAATAATTAATTAAAAAATATCAAATAAATAAACCATAAATATATTAATATTAATATCCAAATAACATAATGTATTACAAACAAATTTTATAAAACAATTTTAATAGTAAAAAAGAATATTTTTGGTGTAAAAAATAGAGATGTGAGTTTGAGCGAAAAGTACACTAACATCTCCAAAATAAAAGTTTATCATGATATTCTGTATATTATATTGGTATGTATAAAGCTTTTTAAATGTCAACAGGGTATTATCTTGTGGATTGAACAAATATCTAAGGTGCTTCCATCACTCAGTTGGATAAGGCACTAAAGATGCTGTCACAACCCTCAACCATACATTTCTATTTATATATTCTAATGTTCTCACCGAACTAAATCTTCCTAGATTTATTTGTTTAAGTTGGTTAATACTTGATAGTTTGCATATCCAACTCCAAAATCATGTTGACCTACACCTTCTCATGGATACGATCCAATCTCAACATCCTTTCCATATAAGAAATGTAAAATTTGACCTACCAACTTCCTTTGTCATCTTAGGTATAAAATGCTAAATATAAGGGGAATAACAACCCCTTTTTTTTAGGGCATAATTAAATGTCTTCCCCAACACTAAATAAATACAAAAGTAGGAAACGGAAGATTTCTTTCTCCATCCTTTGAATTTGATCAACAAAGTAAATTTCTTGTACAGAGAAGACATTATTTGAGCAGTGTCTCAGAAAGAAAAACAAAACAAAACAAAACAGGGGATGACAATACAAAAGAGAGAAAAACAAAAAAAGTCTTATGAACAGAGAAAACAGAATTCCAAATTCTCATATATTTTTATTTCCTGTCCCTTCTTTAGTTTTCCCCCTCCCATGTTCTTCATATTCATATGATAGGACTATAATCTCAAGAACCCCAGAATGGAAAAAAGAAAAAAGAAGAAAAGAGAACATGCAAATTCACCTGTCAGAGCTCCACCACCACCTAAACGTCGCCGTCTCAAAGTTGGCACACAACACGCTTCGTGGGAATAGCGACGAGTCGGGTCGCTCTCGGAGCGGTGAGTCCGAAAACATCGTTCATGTCGAGTTCACTAGGTTTCATGCCGTCAGGCAGCTCCCAGGTGAAGCAGTGAAGAAGATGAGCCACGGCCAAATCAAGAGCATACAGGCCTAGTTGCATTCCAGGGCATGACCGGCGACCCGACCCGAACGGTATGAACTCAAAGTTGCTTCCTTTAAAGTCCGGCATACTCTCCTTCAAGAACCTCGCTGGCCGGAACGTTTCAGGCTCTTCCCACGAGTTCCGGTCTCTACCTATAGCCCACGCGTTGATCATGACCCTGGACTTCTTGGGAATATAGTATCCGGCGACCTCCGCGTCCTCGGCGGTCTCATGCAAGAGAAGAGGGATTGGTGGGTGGAGTCTGAGAGTTTCTTTGAGGGTACACTTGAGGAAAGTTAGTTTTTCAAAGTCACCCTCCTCCACGCGCCGCTCTAGTCCAACCACGTCTGCTAGCTCCTGTTGGACTCTTTTCATATCTTCTGGGCTCTTCATTAGCTCCGTTAGTGCCCACTCTATTGCCGACGCTACCGTCTCTGTCCCACCGAACATAACGTCCTGTGTTTACCATAAAATTTTGTTTCAGTGCCTTACCTAGAGCTGTACCAAACATTGTTTTATTTATATAGTTGAAGAATTCTAACGTCCTGTCCTTTACTTGCTTGAATTGACATGTAAATGAATGGGAAGTAGCTAGTTATAGTTAAAAGACTGCACAAAAGCCGTCGAATACTTAGTTGATTACCATGATGATGGCTTTAATGTTGTCTCTGGTGAGTCTGATTGAGTTCTGAAGATCGTCAGATTCGTTCACTTTAGCTTCGTCGCTGTAAAAAGCTAGCAGGTCGTCAACCATATCGGTGTTAGCCTCGTCGGGGACGTTGTTGTCTGCTCTCTTCTGCATGTGTTCGTCGATGATCAGGTCGATGAATTTGTCGAGCGCTTTACGAGCCTCGGCAAGCCTGGTGTTGAGTCCTTGTGGATCAATCCAACTAAGCCAAGGAATGAAATCAGCAATGTTGAATGCTCCAAAGAGCTTCGAGAACTCTTGTAAAATTCGGATGAACTCGGCTTGTCCTTGGTTCGTAGAGCCAAAAGCTGCCCTGTAAGTGATGTTCATGGTTAAAGTAAAAATAAGTTCTCCGACGTTCACGGGCTTGCCGATGTTTTCTGCGACGGTTTTAACCATGCAATCAACCTCGTCTCTTACTGACTCCCACGACTCAGCCCTTTTCCGGCTGAAGAGCTTCATGACACACAGCTTTCGCATCTGTCTCCAAAAGGGTCCATAGTGAGCAAAAGCCATGTCTGCGCGATCATAGGTTAGATAGCTTATGGCTATGGTTGCTGGTCTGTTAGAGAAAATGTTATCTTGAACCTGAAGGACTTGTCGGGCTATCTCCGGAGAAGAAACAGCCATCATGTGCAAGTTACCCATCTTAAGATGGAGCAAACCACCATACTCTTTAGCTAGTTTAGCCAAACCACGGTGTGTTAATTGGTCCATCATGAGCATGTTACCTATAATTGGCAACCCCTTTGGGCCTGGTGGATATGGCAGTCGACGGCGAAAGCGAAAGACAAAGCCGAGCAGGAACAGTAAAGGAACAATAAGGAGAAGAGCTAAGGACAAAGGTTGCACTTGCAGGCTTTGGAGAAGAATATCCATGACGTGTCAGGATTTCTGAAGCTTGGTATGCTGGGTTTGGAACACTCTTGCAACTCTCAAGGGCTGCTAGTTTGTGGGAAGTTACTATGGGTCTTTATATAAAAGTTTTTTGGCGAGAATTGTCAACTTGGACACTATTTTTGTAGTTGATGGAAGAAGCTATTAATTTTTCTTTACCAAATGAATATTGTATTTCACAAATGCTTTATCAAGACCATACACCATTGAACAAGTAAAGGGCTTGGGCTAGGACCATTGAATTTAAGGCAATATTTTTCACATCATTTCCTTATTTATTTTATTTCCTTGCCATCACCGGCAAGTCAGTTTGGATATCTAAACTATTATAGATTTATCCCCCAAGCATCAACACTTATCTATAGCTTAGATTTAAAATAATTATTATGCACATATGAGGATTTATTTAAAATACACCATAAAAATATCAATTATGAACTTTCTATTATTAAGGGATATCTTATTTTTTCTACAATTATTTTATAAATATTAACTCGCATTAATTATAAGTTGAATTCAACTAAAACACACACTTATATATAATTTCATAGGACTATAATATAATGACATTACAAACAATGCATTATAATTTCATTTGTTTAACTTATTAAAAAAGCTCAAAAGTCTAAAATGAATAATCTCCATAAAACTGAATTGGGGAAACATTGTAATTTAGATGAAATAATACTAAGGGTCGCAATCTCTTTTGCCTAACATGTCAGAAAAGCCAAGGCCGGTAGTTAGCAAATTAAACAGAGATTAGTCGATTGGTAGTGTTAATTTAGTATCCTTCTCATGGTAAAAGAGAGAGGCAATAAACAAAGGGTTACTTGATTATCCTACGACTTGACAGACTATATCATGTAGTGGATGCTTACATTTAATATCAAAATTTTTGTATTATCTGCAATTTATCATATATACATCAAGTGCCACAATTAATTCCATGGTGGGAACTAGGAAGCTCTCATCGGAAGCCAGAAGCGTGGAGATTTCGATGCCCTACCTACTCCGGTCACTGTCGCGGTTAGACACAGGAACACATCGACGGTTTCATTTTACCATTTTCTTCATCAAATTACAATAATCACATTAATAAATAATCAATTTGGATTATGAAAAATTATGTTAATTGCATTGCGAGATATCATGATATTATTATACTTGATATTTAAGATAGTTAGATTGCGTGTCTTGGCATCACCGAAACGTCATTATTACACTGTTACTACATTGTAATTAGTCATGAATCAAAGCACTAGCTAATGCCTCCAAATATCAACTAGCCAAGAAAGCGACCTCAAAAGGACTGTTTTTTTTTTTTTAATTTATTAAGTGGAAGCCTTGATCAACTCTTGACAAAATTAAGCATCACAGTAAGAAATATGGTACCAAAAACATTTAATGACCACCCCGCCGTGAAAGGTGTCATATGATATCATTTAAGAATTTAGATGTACACTGCTCATTAATTCCTCTAGTGGATCCTAGTCGTTATCAGGAGCTTCTGTGTTAACCTATCAAATCTCTGCAGCCTGGAACTGTGAATTTTCAGTTTGTCCACACTATTATTGAGTAAAGTAGATAACAATCAAAAGGTTGCTGTCAAATCTTCAACTAACCAAAACTACTACATTCTACCAAGGGAACATAGCTGGATGAATGAACATAGCTACATTCACCATTTCAGATTATCCAAATTATTAGATGAACCATTAGTTACTAACTATACGCAAAAGAAAGTCTTTGCTAATTCCCTTTCTCTAATTAATAAGCAGCGATTTGCACTCTTGAAAATTACAGACATGACCGGGAGTTGCCTTCAGGTTTAGGTGTCTAAACTGGACAAAGAAAGAACGAAGAGGGGTTAGGTAATTAAACCAACAGGAAAAAAGCAAGAGACAAAATGATTATAGGTGAATGAGACAATGTCATTCCCTGAATAATGAAGCACATATCTTGATTTGATGTCTGAATCAAATTACACCAATCCCTTATCCCTTCCCCTTGTAAGTCTTACATACAATTACCGAAGTTAGGTCGAGTGAGAAAATTAATTATTTAATGATATATTTCAAAGCCATAGCAGTATCGGTATGTGAGTGCTTGTTTAAAGCGCCTCAGCTTTGAACATGGAATTGCTAATCACGTGTAAAAAGTACAACTACCTTAAGGGCATTTGATTTTAGAGTCGTGAACCTCATTTGTGGGTCTTGCTCCTTCATGCAATAAAATGTTATTACAGGAATTTAAGTTCGAGGAAATTACGAAAAGGAAGGAACGAACGGAACTGTGAACTCATTCCCATTTAAAAATGATTTAAATATGGTAACGATATAAATGTCACTTTAGGACTTGGACTTTTACCAAAATTGATCTCAAACATTTTTTGCACGACAGTCTCACTTAGATTTGCTTAAGTAAGACTTCAGCCTTCAACGATCCTCGAAGTGTTTACCTTGAACACTCAAAAAAATAGTATTACGAAAGCAATAAGAAAATAAAAAGAACAAAGAGAGAGATAATAAAACCAATCTTTATATTACTTTTCCTCAAAAGAATATAAGAAATACTCACTCTGACTGAATAAGAAGATTAAAATTCGAATGAGCTATATATAAACAGTTTAACTTGGAAGTCAAGTTACATTCAGAATCTCAGTTAAACTGAACTGTTTAAAATCATGCTAAAATTATGTCTATCTCTATCAGATTATATCTTGTAGATCAATTGGATAACACTCAATCTAAATAGAACTCTAACTGAGAAGATAACATCTATAACATAATAGAAAGATAGGGTTTATATTCAAATAGAAAACCAGCGTCTTTATCCTAAAAAATCTCCCCTATTTTCAGATATTGTATTCCACCACAACTCTAACTTCTAACTGTCGTCACATTATCCAAGATCTCCCCATGATCTCTATCTGTTAATGATGCAATGTGATATTGTCGGCACACTGACTTAATCCAATGTTTCTCACAATAAGTCTAGTAGTCGTGGTCTATTTATTCGAGCATGGACTAAATTCTTAGTCCATCAAATCCTTAAACTGGATCGAGTCAATCTCCATAAATTCTGAAACTTTATCAAGATTCGTACTAAAGGTGCAGTTGGTTCGTATAGGAGAATGGTAATAGGAATGAGAATAAATATATTAAGGAATGTGAATGTATATTATCATTATAATTATGATGGTTGGTTAAGAGGAAGAAATAATTACCATTATCATTGATAGTGGCTGGTTTGTAAAAATATTAAGAAATAAAATTTTATTATAATTAATTAATTGATTAATTAATTATATTTTAATTAATTAATTGATTAATTAATTATATTTTAATTAATTATATTGTAATTAACTAATTACAATATAATTATTAATTAATAAATTAATTATATTTTAATTAATTATATTGTAACTAATTAATAATATTTTAATTACAAAATTTTAATTAATGAATAATTATA
>JANPWT010000247.1:10663708-10678374 GCA_024678245.1 Erythroxylum densum | reverse complement strand
TTATTATTATTAATTACAAAATTTATAATAATAATAATAATAATAATTAATTTCGTTTAATAAAATTAATAATAATAAATAAATAAATAATAATAATAGGTACAAATTTTATTATAATAATAATAATAAGATAATTAAATTCTTATAATAAAATTAATAAAAACAATAATATTAATAATAAAAAGAATAATAATAAATAGAAAATTTATAACAATAATTAATAATAATAATAAGTACAAATTTTATAATAATAATAATAATAATTAATGATGATGATGATAATAATAAGTTCAAATTTTTGTATAATAATAATAATAATAATAATAAGATAATTAATTTCATATAATAAAATTAATAAAAATAATAATATTAAGAATAATAAGAATAATAATAAGTAGAAAATTTATAACAATAATTAATAATAATAAGATAATTAATTTCGTATAATAAAATTAAATAATAATAATAACAAAAATAATTAATAATAATAATAATAATAAATTCAAAATTAAATGATGATGATGATGATGATGATGAGTTTAATAATATAATTATGAATAAAAATTGCTTATGTAGGGGTGGGGTATTTTTGGAAGTTGCTTATGTGTTTTGTTTCGAAGACGAGGACAAAAAATCTTATACAATAGTTTTGGAAAGAATAAAAAATTTATGTCTTTGTGCTCTAAAATCGGGATAAAAATGGGTGAGGACAGCAAACAAACACTACCAGGCACAAAACTTTTATATTCCTGTCATCTGTCTCCACCCATAAAAATATGAACCAAACGTTACGTAAAGGACGTCAAATTCGGCAGTTTACCTCTAGTAAGTCTCTTGATTGCCCCTTGAACCAGCTGTAGTTCTCTCATCAGTTGGAAGGGTTGTATCCATTAATTGGCTGCTACCACACCTAATGAATGATGTCCAAAAATCCCTCCATTTCTGTCACTCCAAATCTTAAAAGGGAGGCATACCCCTTGTATTCCAAAGTGCCATGAATTTGCTTATAGGCATGGTCCGAGCAAAGGTTCTCACCAAAGTGGACAATAGCTTAGGAGAATTTTTGAAACCATTCCAAGTTATCTAGAGTTCGGTCAAGTTTTTTTGGAATATGCATGGGCTGTTGTTGATTATTTAACCAAGTAAAAAACCTCCCCGTGACTTTAACAACCAGCAGCTCAACATAATTTAGTAGGTTTGACAACTCCTTAGTGTCGCCCATTGAGAATTGTTTTCCTCCTTCAACCTCCTTGTGACTTAGTATACAGTTGAAGCCACCAGAAATAAGCCACGATCCGTTGATAGAATGTTGTAATCTCCTTAGTTGTCTCCATAAATTGCTTCTATAAAAGGCGAAGTTAGCTGCATAAATCATAGTGAGGTGGAAAGTTGGGGTCTGACCTCCACAATGACAATGAAGGTGAAGATGTTGGTCACTTTGTTCCAGCATTTGATCTGTAATCTTGTCTACATTATAAAGACAAATTATTATCCCATTATAGTGGGATGTATGGTTTGAATAGAATCGTCATTGTGCTCCCAAAAACTTCAGGTCTTGTAATAAAAGGGGGTCCCTTATTTTGGTCTCCAGTAATCAGATAATAGCTGGTTGCTTCTCTCGGACTAGCTCTTTTACCATTAACCTTTTGAGGGGATCATGGATTCCTCTGGTGTTCCATATTACGACGGACATTTTGGGGATAGATCCCCCTAGTTTTTGCCTTTCCCTTTCCGCCTAGTCTTTCTTCTTTTCGATTTATCTTCTTGATTTTCCTCCTATCTAGCCTCAAGCTCCCCAGTATCTTCAGTGGTCACCGCAGTGTTTGCACTCTCGCAAGTCTCCCCTGTTATACAATCAGCACTTACTCTCCAGAAGATGTTACAAGGTCTCCATTCTCGGTTTCGATTTGGCTGTGAGGCCGAGTAGGGTCAGAGCTAATATCAGTCGTGCCCAAAGGTATAACTTCCTTGCCAGTGCTCGCCACTAGTTCCTGTTGCAAATGGTTGGCACAATAGGCTAACTAGTCATCATTTTTTTCTTTTCTTTTCTTTTTTCTTGTCTTTCTTTTCTTTTCTTTTTTCTTGTCTATGATCAGGATATTTACCGACAAATCCAATGACTAATCCCCTCGTTGATGGGAAGGCACCTCACAAGATGAGACAACTGGTCTAAGAATTTAAGACTATTCTATATCCAAAACTAAGGATTGAACCCTTGACCTTTAATTAAGAGTGAACGAGTCCCTTGTCACTCAACTACAACCGTTAGGTTACTAGTCATCATTTCTACTGTCTCACTTTGCTTAGGCTAGATAGGTATTCGTGCCTTGACATTGCTCTCATCTAGTTCCTGCTGCTGCAGAGTGACTTTCATCATCGTCCGAATTATAATTGTTACCACTGTATCACCCTGCACAGGCTGGGTAGAATCCTCTATTGTCTTCAATTTGTCAGCCTCCCCATTTTTCACTAGTTCCTCCTGTCCTCCATGTTGAAAGACCTTTCCAGTCTGATTGCCACTTCTTATTTGTCCGAGTTGCCGTACTCGCCCATACACATTACTTTAATGTTGTCCGGAACTATATCCATAATGTGGTCCTCAATGCACATTTTCGCATAAACAGTGCGCTCCATGTTTGCTGCTCCTGTGTCCATGCTCACTGGTTTTCCTTATGTAGCTAGCGATTAATATGAATTCCACAATACTATAACATTTTAGTTCAAGAAAACACCTGGTCAGTTATTTTACAACATTTATTTGTAAGATGAGATTAACTATAAAACTTCATTTGTTAAACAACATCATACAAGGGATTAGGAGACTTTGGATCGGATCCTAAGAGATTTCCTCACTTTTTTTGGTTTATTAGACGGTAAAATGGGCTCAATCACGTTCCAAATGGGTAATGAGCCACAAGGACTATTGATCTAAGTTATTTTCTTTGGCAAATCATAGAATACTGCAAGTTTCGACATTAGGGCCTTGCCTCTGATAATGACTTAACTTTGAAGAATAACAAATGTTTTGGGAAATATGTCCATGAACAAGCAGAATCCTGATAGCTTGTGGCTTCCGTAATTGAAGAGCCCATGCAAAGAGACGACTTTCATAGCTTTCTGGACCTTCTTTTGACGGAATGGCATGTGAATGGCTTTGTTGGGCAGAGAATAATAATTCAGGCTCCTGGCCCAACAAAGCCATTACATGTGCTATCTTAATTGTATTCGACTGAAGACAAAATAAGAAGCAATGATAATTTTACAGAAAAGAAACCGATACTGTTTATACTCTAAGTCTCATTGAGACCTTCAGCTCGTCTTACATTGCCTGCCACCAAAATAATCCGTCTCAGCTCCAGACGAGATAATAAGGATTTGTAGAATTCCAAGCCCCTTCTTCTCATCACGTGAAACGTACTAATCTTTTATCTCAGGTTCTTGGGCCCTTCATTGGCCAATGCCTACACGAACACGCCATAGATTTTCGTATCTGGCTCTCGTAGTTTGCAGGTTCAATCATTAACAAAATGGTCAGCATGAAACTAATAGCTTCAACTGAAACAAGTATTTACTATAGCATTCTGGACCCACGAAAGTTAATCAACTCAAACTTGCATCAGTCTGAGAAGGTGAAGCCAAAAGCACAGGAAGAGTCCAGGTCAAAAAGTCAGGGTGGGGTGGCTCACAGTCACCGGTCACGATGATTTAGTAGTAGATAACGTTTTAATGGGGGGACTAAACTAGGAGTGCAGTAGCCTTTTGTATTTGGACTATCCAAGTGGAATTATATACTCAAAACATTGGTTGGAATAGAACAACTATCTTATTCTATCCACCTTACAGTACCCAATTTTTCTCTTCTTGGTGAAATTCTTCTTCTCCCAACATAGCCCGCATGCTTCCTACTGCATCCATTATCATCATCGTCTCATGCTCTACTTATTTGATGGTCTTCGACTCCCTTGTAGTTGTAAGGATTAAATGCACCAACGCTTCAAATAGTTCAATCCTTTTTTGTTTCAACTCTTATATCTCAAATTTTTCATTTAGTTGTAACTTATTTTTTTTTGGGTCATAATTTATTAATTTACTTTTTATTTTTGATCGTAATATTAGAATTTTTAAATTTTATTTTAGCACATTGTTTTTATGATTATGTGATGTTATTATGTTTTTCAAGTATGAAATTAAATATCTTGATAGAGAAATTAATGCTATAATATTATGTTGATTAGAGGATGAGTGCAAAGGGCTATGTGTTAGTTTCAATAAATCAAATCCTTATAGGCCTCTAAGCACATTAAGAAAAGAGCATCTTATTGTACAAGTTGGAACTTTGGAGTGTTTTAATAGACTCTTGCACATCGACCAAAACCCCACACAACTCTACCTTCAATACGTTCTCCCCCCTACTTTGGCATTGCCGATCATGGACGTTTTAGGTTGTGGTTGGAAGCTGGTGGGAGACAGCAATCGAAGTGATTGCCACGCAACAATAAATGTAAGAGAGTGCCAATTCTGAAGCTTAGTGGCTTGATTTGGGAATTCCTTTTTCATCTTAGGAAATTTTGAGGAAATACTTCAACCTAAAACGGAGTGATGGGTAGCACGTGGATGGCCGGTTCAATCTCGTGATCAAGATAAGATAATGTTTACTTGTTAGTTGTTACTTCAAAAGCAGTGGGCCTAACTTCCATTTCTATGTTCCAATCATTTCTTGCATTTGGGCTATTAACTAGAATAAACTAAACGTCATAAGAACTTGTGCTTTGGTTTTTCTATTTTGTATTCAAAGACTTGATGTTTGCATATGTTATATGGAGCGATTCACATTTGAGTTGACCAGAAGAGCGAGCTTGTTGAGAATTCGCTGCTGCTTCTCGACATATGGCATTCACTTAGAAGTAACTAACGACAATATTTAATAATGGTAGCATCGCATTCCCTTGTAATTTTGACCTCAAAACTCTTATCTTATCCCTGATGTAAGTCCCAATGATTAATCATTAAGTATTCTTTATACTACTTCTGAAAATGCAAAGACTGAAATCTTATATCTATCTAATCTCTCGCAATGTAATATAAGGTTCTATTGATTAATAGATTCGATTGACTTGATACTGAGCCTAGTTGGATATAGGTTTGCGGTGACAGTCCCACAAATCTCTTCTTCAGATTTATTTATTTTTTTTCTCCCTAAGGAAGTCATTTGGTCTACATTTGAGTGGAAAATGGGAAAATGGGTAGGACAAAATGAAGTAGGAAGGAAGACGTAAGTTTCTCGTCTAAGAGGATTTTTGACAAGAAATTCGTCTTTAACTTGTGTCATCATTCGTGATCCTTGGAAACTCTGGCTGGTGTTTTATGCTTCACTACTTCCCTAACTAATCTACCAACTACGGAACTTTTAAGAGACCACGGAGCACAAAAGCTAGAAAAACATGTTTTTGTCGATTGTTAAAAATGTTGGAGAAATCCTGAAGCCCGAACGACCAGCTTTTGCTCATCATTTCGATTGGACGATGAGATGCCACCAAACTTTGCCAGACTTTCACGGCAAAGAGATAGTATTTACTTATTACTAACAACCTGCACCATCTCAATAAGCCTTAACTAAAATAAGATTATAGCCTGTCATGGCTTAAAGGGTTAAGCTTGAAGCCTTTATCAAGCATTACGACTCTGGTTCCAGCTCCAACAAAATTACGTAAAACAAAAAGGTTTTAAAAGAAACTTGTAGATGATGCCACGCAGTTGGTGGTGGAGCTTAGCGAAAATGGTTGATCATAGCACCCAATTGATGTAAATTAGTAATAGTGTGTTGCCACGTCCTCTATAGACCAATTGCCTTCATTTTTCCAACTTGTAGCTTACTTTGGAGACTAAAGTCTATTAAAAGACAACATACATTGCACGAATTTCCATATCAGGTTTGAAATGATGACAGATTTTGTTCCAGGATGCTCTCTGCAGATTCTAAACTGGAAAAGAATTGGTGAAGACGTTGTCTTGTCCCCATAACACGGCCTCCTCCACCGTTGATCATTGCTGTTGTTGATCAGAAGCCATTTTCAAACGTAAAAGGTTTCCCCTTCCGCATTCTCTTCTAAAGAAGGCAACAAACGTACAATCCCATTTAGGACTAGAACAATAAAACACAGTTGTGAGGAGGCTATAGGGATGGCGTTGGTCCAAATCAGCATCAATAACAATTAGGTGCTGTGAACTCTGAAGCTGAACACCACAAGTATAATCTGAGCCGCTGGAATCAAATATGTCGACGGCTGAGATATCACAGAATGCGTATACCTAACGCCACATGTACATAATTTCCAATGCTTAGTGGTCGCTGGACAGTAGTACACACACACCTCCCTAACACTCCAATCGTCATAATGTTTTTGCTTTCCAACGGCCACCCAAAAGAAAGGTTGGACCGTTTCAATACAAACCAATAAAGAAGATAAAAACCCAAAAAGAAAAGTTAAAAAAGGTATTACGAGAAATTTAAAAAAATTACTAAATGACATAAAATTATTTAAGTCTTTTCTAATAAGTTACATTACCTAGCAAGCCTACGTCCTGACGACGCACCACCAAGAATTGTACACTAAAAGGGGACCGAACCTAAACGTGAACCGGGTTCACCGGTTCCATAATCCTACCCTCTCGAAAGTATACTGCTTCCAACCTTGACTCTACAACTCGTCTAAACTAGACAATACCGGAGGAGGCATACCGGGTTTAACTTGGCCGACCACCTCCTTCTTTTTACGCATCTCTAGCACTTTCCGATGGTGGTTAGAATGCAATTCACTTGAAAAAGTCGGGCTACAAGCCGGTCTATACTCGGGTAAAAGCCGGCCCGATTTGTACCGGACACCACAAGCATTGCATAACGTCTTGGCTCCGAGCGGACCGGCTCTCCACTGCGGAGTCTTCTGAACGCCGCAATGGCTGCACCGTCGAGGCTGCTGCTGCGCTCCGCTTCCGGCGCTAGCAAATTCAAATGCCGGCTTTTTCTTATACTTCTTAACCGGGGGGGTTTCGACGCAAACCGGTTCGATCGATTCGGGGCTCGAGCCGGGATTGGTGCAGATAAGCCAAGGGCTTGAAGGGCTCGAAGAAGACGACGAAGAAGTGGTGGAGCTTGACGATGACTCCGTAGTCAACGACGGTGAACCAGAAAACCAAACCTTGGCGCCGGTTCTAGTACGCTTGCTTCTGGCCTTCGCCGGAATTGGAGTCTTAAAACACTGCTCTGTCAAAAGCGGTTTTGCTGGCTCTGGGTTGTCTTCATTTTTTGCTTTCGCCGGAAAAATTCCGGCAGGAAACGGCGTTGAATATTCCGAGTTGGAATCTTCCACGAAATGAGAGAGCCATTCAAGGCTGGCCAAATCATCCGCCTGTAAAAATGAGGCCTCTTGGTCAAAAATTGTACTTGGCAACTAACATACACAGTTCTCACACAGAAAACACGAATAAGAAACACGAAAAAGCTGTTCTTTTGGGTAGAAACCGTACAGGGACACCGAGTTCACTCGCTAAAACAGGCACAAATTCGTCTTTTGCAGAGATATTGGTAGCCAAGTCGCCACTTTTCTCGTTCAGAGGTGCTTCTTCTTTAGGAGAAACAGAGACGGTAAACGATTTCCCTTCTTCTTCAAAGAACCCCTCTTCGTTCGAGAAGTCCAAAAGTTGGTCGACGAAAAAATCGTCAGAATTCGTGCTGTTTTGCACATTCACGGCCCAAAAATCCTCGAAAAACCCTTGTGGGCTGGATTTCATGGCCGTCTCCTTCTCCTTTCTAAAACTGGTCTTCAAAGCGGCTTCAACACATTCCATTTCTGTCTGAACCTGAACAACAACACAAAACCCAGAAATTAAAAAAAATATAAAAGACGCAAACTTGAAAACAAAATCCGAGTCTTTTCGTCAAAACTCCTCGAACCTTTAAAAGAAACTTATACCTGACGCGAAGTGGATAAGAAACGGAGAGGAGATGAAGGCGCAGAGGGGTATTGGAAAAAATGGGGCCGATGGTAAAGCATTGAATGAGGGATGAAAATGGGTGAGGACTAATAACTAAAAAGTGCCCGTTTCTTTACTATTTCTTTTTTCTCTTTTACTTTTTCTCTCGCTTCTAGATTACATATACTGCAGTACGTATCTGTATACCTCTGCTCTATTTATTCTATACGTTTTTGCAGTTTATAAGATAACGTGTGCTGTTCATAAATATGTAAAGTTTCTAATCTGAATTTACGAGGAAACTCGCCTTGGCCTTTTGTTAAAATCCAAAAATAAATAAAAACAAGCTTCGGCACAAATCTTAAGGCCTGAAGGATTCTGAGCTTTGTTTTTATTTTGAACCAAATTTTTTAAAAAAATTCGGTGTCCATTTCCCTTATGTCCCTCTTCTTTGATCTTGGTGTGCTTATTTTCCTTCTCTCTACGGAGTGATATCCTATCAAAGCCCTGGGGAACTGCCCCGACTTTGTAATTTTTGTTTCCTTCAGCTTTTGCTTTTGTTCTTTCTTCCTTGTGCCCTCACTTTTCCGTTTTCTTCACTAATTAATACCGTCGCAGTTGCTTACCGTTTCAATTCCCTCTTTCCCGCTTATTCCTTTCTAATTTGATTTCATTAGTAAGTTACAATTAAAAACATTTTGCTTTGTCACATGATTCCATGATCCATCTCTTTTTATATTTCCTTAAACATGCAAATTATGTCATCTATTTTACCAACCCTTTTTTTAATAATAAGAGTAGACTAGACTAACTTCTCTAAGCCGATACAAATTCGGAAGAGCCAGACTACTTGTCCAGTTTTTCTAGTTGGTAAAGAGAAATGCACTTTGACAACTTGGAACTATGGCTTAATGTACGGTTAAAAATAATTATTTTACATTTATTAAGCTGATGCTGAAATATCGAGTTAAGTGTAGAAAACAAATTAATGGCAGAAATGAAATGTCTGTCCAATTTGAAATGTTTCAACGAATAATTTTGAACTCACAAGTGAAAAAAGCTGTGTTAACTTGGACAACACAGTATGATTGACGGTAATCATGGAAGCTTGGGACACTGCCATACCTTCTAACTTCTAAGGAAAGGGTGGGAAAAGTGAATACACAAGGCAACGAGTTGGAGCAGCTTTTGTCTCCGTGTACCCAAACTGGCATGATTCCTCCCCCTTGCGTGTCAAAAAATAAATAAATAAGCGCCTCCTCCCTTAGCTCTAGTTTAGTAGTTTGCCTATTGATTTTATTATTCTATTAATACTTTTGTTTCGTACATCCCAAAAAACAAAATTCATTACTTGACAATTACCTAAAAAAGAAGAATTAAAGTATGAAGTCTTACTAAAATTTGATTTTACGATAGATGTGGGCTCAATTGGGTTCCTTGCAACTCGCGCATTATCTTAACAGAGCTGCAAGGCTTGTGGAAATGCTCAAAACACAACTTGCAAACACATTAATGGATTACAGTTATATTAGTCTCAACGTTATTACTGACAAATTGTAACATTACTTCTTCAAAAACATGTCGCTTCCTCTCGACGTTAAAACATATGCTTGGGTGTCCAGATATTCTATAAACATTGAGAGAGGTAAAAAAGAATACGATAATTTCACAACGGAAGAGCAGCGTTCGCATACATAAAATGCATGTGTACGTGATTCGATAAACTGGAGGGATAGAAATCCATCCAGGTGTCCTCAACCATGTCGTTTTCGGCCGCCCTCTGTCGTTTGGATACGTGATACGTGCTGAGTTTTAACTGGAACAAACTCCGACAAGCGACAGGTCTGCTGCTTGTTGGATTTTTATATATGATCCATGTAAAATTTTTATTTTCAAATTTGAATTTCGAAATACATGGATCTTTTCTCATTTCTTCGCAACTCTTTATGGCAAGTCCCGACTTTTGAATGTACCGCGGAGACGCCAATGAACAATACCGTTGAATTTACAGCGCAGCCCCCCGCATCGCAAACTCAACTCTTCATTGACTTTTCTTTATTCGTGACTCCCTTTCTCTGTTCTGGCTCCCCCTTAGTAGTTAGTCCCTTTTCTCTCTTTAATCAATTAGTTCAATTTGGGATTATAAAAACATTCTATTATTGAAAGCCTTGCAAAAAAAAAATCATATTTTTCAATTTATTTTCTCCAAACCAAACATGAGCTTAAATCTATTTTTCCACCAAATATGTTATTAGTTTATAGTTGCTTTATAATTGCACAACATGAGATGCCGTTTGGAGAAAGGGTTGACGGTCAAAATTGTACGGGAAGGCCTGTTAGAGGGTGAGGAAGTACGGAATCTGGATGAAATTTCCAAGGACAGAATTTGCTGTTGCTATTAGAAAATGCAGATTGTTGGTACTTGGTCGACCGATGGATCTTTGACGATCAAAACAAAAGCGGTGGTAAAGCTTTTAGTTTGAGGGAAGTTTCTGAGAGGGAAGGTGACAAACTACATTCATACAAATAATAATTATGATTAATAATGATTTCTTTTTTTCCAAATGTCATATAACTTAAGTTAAGATAATCAAGGTAATTAAAAATGAATCCTTAATTTGTTTCCAATGTCTCTTGAAATGCTTTCAAACACATCCAAGGGGCAACTTATTCATCTTTACAGATAAAGTCGCATGCACGATATATGGGCATATGCGCAAAAGAAGTTTCAAAATTGATGAGCGATTTCGATTTCAAACTCGTTTAAATCAGAACAAAGCTTCTGAGAAATTACTGAGAGCTTTAAGTGCTTCTTCCTTATCATAAAACAGGAACAGTCGTTGCCTTCAGATGACGAGTCTAGAAATCATGAGTTGAAGCTAATAATTGGAATCTAAAAATTCTCAAAAGAGTGTAACCCGCTGTGAAATGTGCATGCCAATTAAGTCTAATTGACAGCGGAAGCTTTGATGTATATTGATGCAAATACTGAAACACTTTTGACAGTGTAATTAAAGAACTTAAGAGCAACAGAAATGAATGCAAATACTATTTTTACTGTTACCATTTCTACAGTACAAGTGTTACCAGCTAAAATCATTGAAAGGGCTCTTTGTGGTCCGGTCCCTGGAATGGTAATATCTTGTAGCTACTTGATTTCGACTACCATGAAATTGCACTATCATGGGATTACCTTTTCTTTTTCCCCATACCCTTTTAAGGTAAAAGAAGAAACTTATAGAAAGATGACAACGAGGAAGAGGAAACAAAAAACTACACAATATATATATATATGTTTATGTTAAGTCAAAATGATTTTACATAAATGATTTTGATGAAGTACAAATAACGATGATGAAAAACATACGAATAATGAAAAGCAGACGGATATTGAAAAACAGACGATAGATGAAAAGCAGACGATAGATGAAAAACAGACGGAAGATTGAAAAGCAGACGATAGATGATAAACATACGATAAATGAAAAGCAGACGGAGATTGAAAAACAAACGGAAGATTGAAAAGCAGACGATAGATGAAAAACAAACGATAGATGAAAAGCAGACGATAGATGAAAAATAGACGGAAGATTAAAAAGCAGACGATTGATGAAAAGCAGACGATTGATGAAAAGCAAACGGAGATTGAAAAACAGACAGAAGAATGAAAAGCAGACGGAGATTGAAAAGCAGACGGAGATTGAAAAACAAATAGAAGAATGAAAAGCAGACGATAGATGAAAAGCAAATGGAGATTGAAAAACAGACGGAAGAATGAAAAGCAAACGGAGATTGAAAAGCAGACGGAGATTGAAAAACATACGGAAGCCAAAAGCAGACGGAAGCCAAAGCAGACGATGAAAAACATATGGAAGTAAATTACGTCTGAATCAAGAATCAGTTTGAGTTAGTTACAGAACTTAACTGAATAACCGTTTCTTTCAAGATTCAAGAAGTAAGATTCAAGAAGCAGTTGAAGACGAAGTCTATAAATATGAGTCAAAGTTGAAGATTGCAAAGTTACACAGAGACACATACATTACATGAACATACGCGCACGCAAAAATTATTTCAAAGCTTACTTGAGAGTTTATTGTGCAAATAGCTAAAGCTATCTTACTGTAACAAAGCTCAAACATTTTTCTGTAAGAAAGTAGTACAGATAGCCTGTAGAGGCTAAGAGTAAAACAATACTGACTGTAAAGAGACCTGAAGAGGCTTAGAAAGAACGAATACTTGTAAAGTTGTTGAGAGATAGTGAAATATCAGAAAGACATCTGAGGACTGGACGTAGCCCACGGTTTGGGGTGAACCAATATAAAAATTACAGTGTCAACTTCTCTCTATCCTTATCTCTCTTATCGTTCAAAGTTTCGTTTTTACTTAGTTTTCAAACAAGTTTTCGAGAATACGATTAACTTTGATTTACAGTAGTTCTTGTGAAAAGAACAAGTTTATCTTTTGACAAAACGATTTTGAAGATTTTTTAAAAAGGGGAAATACACAATTCAACCCCCCTTTTTGTGCATTTATACATCGTATAATAAGCATTGTGATAACGTGTGATTCACTTCATGTTCTATACTGAAAACAATTTACCACTATTCAATTTGAAACCATTTATGTATTAACTATTAACATATTAGTAGAAAGAGTACCTTGTACATGTCAATATTGACAACAAGGAAATTGATAGTAAGAAGAAAATATTAATAACCTATCCAAAATCGAATCAATTATTAAGTTCTTTAATAAACAATAGGAAACCTATATGTGATTTCTATATGCAAGATTTACTGACCTGATTTAATTCTGAATCTATTAAATTACCTAACTTTCATTAGCCCAATTTAATTGTATTTTTTCTCGATTCACCCTCTTAGTTTATTATCGAGATATGAAGTACATAATGAAACCAAATTTAATTCAATAAACATATAAAACAATAAGATTCATTAAATCAAATATAATAATCCAAAGGTGAGTATAAAACATCAATCAATAATTCAATTCTATCATCAAACTATATATCCCAATTCTATAATCAAATAAAACTAAAATAAATAGGAAATAGAACTCGAATGGATGATGGGAGGCCATGACTTCGGAAAGTTTTTTATTTTGGGAATCATGTCGAGTCTGCGTTGTCTTCCTCTTATCTCTTTCTTGATCTCGCAAAGTTCTCTCCTTTAGGGTTTCATTGTGGTGGCTGATGGAAAGTTCTCCCTTTCTATTCTACTTGTTCTATTTATGTTCTTTTGTGTTTAGGGTTGAACTAAGGTTTTTTGTTGTTCCGAAATCCCTCAAAATGCAAGGTTTGGGAGTAGCTGCGCATCTGTCCGATGCAAATCACAATTGTGGCCCTTCAGGCCATGATTGTGGCCTATGTTAGGCCTTTTTGTCAAGATCGTGCACTATCAGGTCATGATCGTGGGCCATTGTTTCGGCCCAAATGTCTTCCAAAACTCCCCCGTTCTTTGATATTGACCTTGAAACACTAGCAAACACATCAAGGTACTTTATAAATATAATATTTAAGCTCAAAAGCTTGTACTAACCCATAAAACAATTGAAACACAAATAATTAACAAACTAACACAATTCTAACCTAAACACATACTAAACAATCAAATAAATGACTAAACACATATCAATCTATACCCTAAAATACGGTGCATTTCACACCTATCAAATTTAGAGTAACTAAATTTGAAAAATAGATGGTTATAGTCCTCAGAAGTCATGATATAAAGAACGCATAATTCATCAACCTTACCATGCCATTGATTTATAGTTTAGAGTCAGTTCTTAATAGCTATCCAAGTGATTAAGGTTGCTTTGGGTGTTGTGATTATTTGTTGTAATTGAATGCTTCGGTAATAATCAAATATGTAATTATACAAAAAGAGATCTTGTGTGAAGACCCAATTGTTTGTTGGAATGGTTAAGAACTAATTAGGTTGTGGGTAATTTTGTTAATCGAGAGATTATAGGTTTGGTAACTCAACTTAATCAGGGTTTGTTATTTAGGGTTTGGTGATTACAACTCGAGAGATAATAATCTACGCTCGAAAGTCTAGGACCGATACTGCATTAACACAAAAGTGACTAAGTTAGCATTAACGATAGGATGAATCTTCTTTCCCGTAACTTGTTAATCTTCCTTGTTTGAATTTCAATTGTCAATTGGATCTGCTTAAGTTTGATTTCATTGTGTTTATATTACAATTTCACTTCCAATCTATCCATATTCAACTGCTTAAATTTATGCTCATTTTTATTTTCATTTTAATGACACTTTTAGTGTAACATCCCGCTACTGTTAGCAAGGACATTATGGTAATACAGGGTTAGACTGATAGATTTCATGGCATTCACTGACTGAGCATGTTTCTGGCCTCTAATTATAGAGGAACGGGTTTATTGCATATGCGTTTATTCATAGGTGCATGCATTCATGATTTTCCGGCATTTTATTAGTGAGTATGAATTGATTGGATTGTGAACTGGAACTGACTGAACCGACTGGATTAGGATTGATCGATTGAGAAATTAAGAGTAAGTGAGCTCGAATAATTGATTTAGAATAGTCTAAGAGTGATTGGCGATTGATAGTGACTTATAGGAAATTTTCGGGAAATTCGGGAGAAAATGCCCGGACCGGAAATTTTGGAGTGACAGACCGATTGACTGTA
>JANPWT010000247.1:10651415-10663608 GCA_024678245.1 Erythroxylum densum | reverse complement strand
ATTAAATAAAATTGAAAAATAACTTAATTTTATGAATCAATTAACTAAAGAGTCTTTTATTTTAATACAATGATAATAAAATTAATTGTATTTTATTAAAATAAATAAGTAATCAAGTGACTTATTTATCAAAGAAGAGTTATTTTAACATATGTTTTAATTATCAAAACTGATATTATTACTTAGAATGAAATACAATACTTTTATAGCTAAATATTTTAAAATTTTTGAAATTTATATAATTTTAAGATATTTTAATTTTAAATTTTATTTATAAAATAATTATTAAATTCAAATGTATCTTTTAATGCAGATTTGTAATTTTAAATTAATTATATAAACTAAAATAAATTATATTGGTAATAATTCCTAATATTAATTAACATTAAATAGTGTGTATTTAGTTGATCGGAAACCAGATTACGATAAATTATGAAAACTAAAGAAACTAAAAATAAGAATAGAAATTATAAACTCAATTAAATATATTTTTTATTTAATTTAAAGTAAAATAAAAAAATAAAAATAGAAACAGAAATTATAAAATCAATAACATATTTTTTAATGAATTTTAAAATAAAACCATAATAAAATTAAACAAGATGTATGTGTTTAATGATCCTTTTAAGATTTTATAAGGCTCGAATCACCCCCAAGGTAAGGGACGCGGAAAGGTTCCAAAACATGTAGAGTAGAATATTTCCTGGTCAGAGCATGATATTCCGTGACGATTAGGGAACAGTGAAGCTTTTAAACCGATCATTCAAAATTCAAAATATGTGGATTTTAGAATCGTTATCAAATTGAAGCCAGGACGGAGGGGGCAATGGCAAGTGGAGTGACCGTTGACTGGTACGGGAGGTTCGAAGTCGTTCCCCGGCATTGAATCTTGAGTGACACTCGTATTGATATACACTAAAACAATGGCCCACCTTGGTGGCGCTTACACTGAAAATCATTACTTCAACAGTGACATTGTGATTATTATCCACACCTCTCGCTCCACTCCACAAAAGTTAAATGCATTTGTTGCCATCGAAACGCTTAGAAATTTTCAAATTAAAGTTGGCAATAAGAAGTTTTTAAATTAGATGAATCCTCCTTAAGAAGTTTTCGGTTACAAACTATGATTGAAAATCTGTTCTACAGGGGCATAAACTTTGATTTCCTCCACCGAGCCCCTAAGGTTCTATTTATGACCATTTTAGATTTACATGTTGAATTATTCATATGATATGTTCGTATATCCTTAGCTTCTAACTGTTTTAGGTTGTTCCCTTTCTTTCCATAAATAGTATCTCTTCCATTCCTCTTTTATTTATTTCCTGAAACAAGTATTGAAGTAGTTGTGGCCAAGAAGAGCCAAGGCTAACGTAAGCAGGCGTGCTCTTAGATTTTTCCTTTGATGTCTAAAACAACATGTTTTCTGATCCCAATATCTTTTTCTTTGTGGCTCAAATTTGACTAGAAGATTTTACCCACATACTACGACAAGTAGTATACGTTAGAAGTTCTAGGTAAGTCTGGCCCTCGCAACTCTACATCTTATTATAAGGTAAGGTAGAAATTTTACTTTAGTACGTTATTGCCAAGGATTCTTATTTCCTTCTACTTTGTCATACGTCAAAATTAGAGTTAAAAGTTGCAAGAGAGATATTACATTAAGTAAAACTTGACATGATCATATAATATTGCTAATCATATGTGTAGGCCAAAGTTAAAACTCCTAATCCTTAATCACATTACAAGTAATGTATTAAGGCATCTAGCTTGAATAACCCGATCGCGTAGGCGCTATTATACGCATTTTTTATCGTCCTTTTATGTTTAATTCACTTACACGCATTTTATAATATTGCCCCTAATTTAGGGGTTGGTTTAAACTTTAAATGGTTAACATGAGGTTTCCTGACCTTTAATTTTTCCAAAGGGTTAATTACATAATAAAGTTTAAATTTTTGTTAATTTTTCACTTTAAAAAATAATAATAAAATATGTAAATTTTTAATTCTAGCTCAAACTTTAAAAAGATTTTCAAAAATTTTCAATTCTAGCCTGACGTTATCTATTGTACCCTCGATGTCCTCAACTATTTATTTTTTATTTATTTTTTTGATGCTCTAAATTAGTATAGCATTACAACGTACTACATTAATACGTTGTTCATTTTTAGTTGCGTACAAACACCTTTTCCAAATTTTAACTTATAATGTTGTTATCTCATCAGGACAGTTGACTCGGTGAAATGAATGTAAATCTACTTTTTATGTGCGTCAAACTGAAATCTTTGCAATCTTACTCCAAAATTGAACAGCCCACGTCTACCCAAAAGATAGTAACTACGTGAACGGAAAAAAAAAGAAAAAAGAAAGCAACAGCGAGCTAAAGTTTAAAATATAGAGCCGTTGTTCTTTAATTTTAATTACAATTACATAATAGATCGCCGTTGTTTTTAACCAAGGTGAATTTGACACAAATTATAACATGTCCTTTTCCTACGTAAGATATTCAGTTAGGCAACTTCCCGAAGGGTGACCCATCTCCACCAGAAAATGAAGCCAATGCACCACGTGGCATAATCATGTGGATGCAAAGCAATGCAAGTAAAAACACCAAACGCCATGTCAAAGCCCTCACAGGACGGTCTGCCTGCCAAGAGGGTAAAGGCATTTTCACAGTCCCATGCACGGGCTTTGAGAATTGAAAGGCACACCTACTGCCAACTACGACACCAGCGCAGAGCTGAAATAGTAGAAAAAGCCTAAAAGGAGTGCAGATGTGATGACTCTTCTTAGTCCTTTGCATCGAACAATTAAGAAAAATACCCTTTGTGCATTGGGAAATCATCCATTGTATTATTAGTCTGACATGTTTGGGCCCTTGGAGTCCATTTAAGTGGAAAGGACTCTGAACATTTGATCCAGTGCACGGGTAGAAAACTGGAGACTACATATCTTGTGGTGATTGTGATTGTATGAACTGGAATTTCCGTTCTTTTTTCTTTCCTTTCAACTTTAAGAAGTCATCTATATTGAAGAAAGGAATTGGGTAAAAGTTGAGCCGAAGGTTCGCTAGTCAACTAGTGTTGTCTTAATGAAGCATTAATAATCATCAATGTATGACGTACCAACTAATCCATGTGAAATCATCCGATGTAGAAGTTAGTTTAGTTAGCCATGATGAAGTGCAGTTTAGCTAAGCAGTCAGTGGTGAGCTTGGTGATTCTTTGATTGTTTAAAAGTCCATCAATATCTACTTACTTGTTATGTTAGTTCCAAACCAACAGAAAGGGAAGTCAACTGATTAATCTTCAGCAATCTAGACCTTTGAAATGATCCAGAATCTGAAAAAGGTTACAATAGAAACCACCATACATGTATATATATATATATATACACTGAACTTTCATCCATGCGTCCAATTATTTATTATTGATACGAACATATTTTTCACCTGAAAACACCAGCAGAAGGCAAGAAGCACCTCCACTAATTCCTTGACACTGCTTAATTTTGCTTGTTTAAGACAAACGGCTTTTCGCTCTTAGGAGCAGATTACTTCTGTTTAAGTAGAGTAATTTAAGCTGGAATATGACATTTATGAGTAAGTATCTCTTGTTCACAGTATTTAGAATCTGACCGTTGGTTGGACGAAGCAAATATTACTCTTGTTGGTCAGAGAAACATACACAAAAATGACAGATATCTGTGCAAGGAATGGTTAAAGGACAGAAGCAGAACTCGTTTTTATCAGACCCGACAACTGCCTTGTGGAATGAGGATGCGGTAGAAAGAACTGAAAAGTTGTTAAAGATGCAGAATTCGTAGGATTTGCTTTCCACATTTTGGTCGCTTTTGGCATGGTATTTTGTCTTTTTATATAATGTGCCTTTTCTTTTCTTTCTTTTCACACGAAAGAAAAATCTTCTCAATGTAATCTTGTTGGGCCTTTGAAAACTTCTATCAACCCGTAAGTTGAAGTCCACAAAGCTAAGACTGACTAAAGCAGCTGTCAGAAGGAGAACGATATAGTACAACCAAGGAATCATGTTCAAGAAGGGTTTTAAGAAGACTACTCGAAGTTCCTATACGTTATTGCACTCAATTTTCATGTCACGCGAGATTTCTTCATAAAGAAGACATATAATTATCTCAATGGTTTTCTAGTTGACGCTTTGCATTGTAATAGAAAAGTCTCCATTCATTAAAAGTATTTAGCTGGTTAAACATAGTGTCGGAGTAACATCATGAAGTGAGTAAGAACCAAAAGTAAACCAAGACCAAAAGCAGACTTAACGTAAGTGAACACTACATGTGCTTAATTGCAACGAGGAAGTGGAAATCCACACAGGCCAGGATTATTCATGAATGCGGATGCAGGAATGGAGGTATTGTGCAATGGAATCATTCCACTGAGGTTGTTGTTAGACACGTTAAATTCTTTCAGATACTTCAGATTTAGGACCTCTGATGGTATAGAACCATTCAATTGGTTCCTCGAAAGTGTGATCACAGATAACTGTGAATGTCCAAGTTCCTTAGGTATTGCCCCAGATAGTCCATTATTATCCAACTTTAGTATATGTAATTTACTGAGGTTTCCTATGGCCTTTGGTATGGACCCTTCCAACTTGTTGCTTGATAGATCTAATATTGCAATGGATGACATAATAACCCTGTTTGCAATATCATCACCAATTACACCGCTGAACATGTTGTCTGAAAGGTCAATAGAGCTGTAATACCCGATTGAGTCTCGTGATTGCTTGGAGAATACTGTGTTCATGTTGCCCGAGAACTTGTTGGAGTGCAGATCAAGATCTATCAGTGAAAGGTTCCTAAATTCAACTGGGATAGTTGAGTGGAAACAATTGTTCGAAAAATTGAGGAAAAACAGGTTAGTCATGTTGCCGATCCATTGTGGTAACTTCCCTGACAATTCATTACATGACAAGTCAAGAGCAGATATGGACGATGATGATAACCAGCTTGGAAGTTGGCCTGCAATTCCAGTCTTTGCCAACGAAAGCTGGAAAAGCTTAAATTCCTGTATCCATGTTGGTATGCTAACAAGACTCAGAGGATTAAATGAGAGGTCTAAATTCATTAAGTTTTGTAATTTAACTAGTTCAGGAGGAAGTCCGCCAGATAATTGGTTGCCAGACAAATACAGGGTTTGAAGATTGACTAAATTACCAAAACTTGAAGGAATTCTGCTGGTAAAATAGTTGTTGGAGAAGTTTATAAGAGTAAGATTCTTGAGATAGCCAATGCTTGCAGGTAGTTTTCCAGTTAGCTTGTTGTTTTCAAGGGATAGCCATTGAAGGTTTGAAAGCTGGCCGATTGATGATGGTAAAGTGCCTGTTAGCTTGTTGTCTGATAAGCGAAAGAATTGCACTGTAGCAAGTCCAGAAATCGAAGAAGGAATGCTTCTTGTGAGCTGGTTTCTGTCGAGAAATAACTCCTCTAAAGATGAAAGCCCACCAATGGATTGGGGAATCCTACCTGATATCTGATTCCCAGAGAGATCAAGATATTTAAGATCCTTAAGAAAGCCAATGCTTGTAGGAATGGTACCAGAGAAGTTGTTAGCATTGAGATCAAGTCTTGTCAACATAACCAATTGACCAATATCAGAAGGAATTGGCCCTGACAAGTGGTTTCCCGATAGACCAAGTTCTGATAACGATTTCCAAGACCCAACAGAGGGAACTCGACCAGATAGTGAATTATCATGGAGATATAGCTTCTTCAACTTAGATAAGTACCTCAGAGTCATTGGAATTGAACCAGTAAGATTATTTGTATCAAGGAAGAGATAGTTGAGCTCTGACAACTTACCAAGTTCCGGTGGTATTGGTCCCGACAATTGCTTGAGATGGCTCAGGTCAAGAAATTGAAGACTTGACATGTTTCCGAAATAAGGTGAAAGAACTCCTTTCATGTAAGTAACGACAATGCCTTCCGGATCCGAAAAAAGACCTGGACGTGACACATTGACGACTCTGCCTGAGACACCACATGAAACACCTTCCCAGGAGTCGCAGCAATCTGAGGACGCTGTCCATGAACCCAACAGCTCCGAGGGGTCATATGTTATTTTGTCTTTGAAGTCAAGTAATGCTTCTTTGTCTATTTGGTTGCATGGTGTGGAGCTTAGTGGTGAGAAGAAGAGAATGAACATAAAGAAAACAATTTTGTTTTGTATAGGAGCGGCCATTGAAAGATCGTAGATTTGAGGGGGGAGGACAAATTCTCAATAAATAGACGAGAAGAGCTGGTGGTCATGTGACTGAGTTTCCTCAGGCATATCTATCAAGCCATCCGGGATTGTGATGCTGTCCTGCAATGACAAGATACTATAAGTGCTTCAACCTCAATTTCATTTGAAAATTGAAACCTAGAAAAAGGGGAATGGACTGTATTTAGTAAACAGCAAAGCGAAGAGAAATTAAACAACTTTGTCATGTGTTCGAATTGCCTTGAAAAATTTAAGCTTGTTTCCTCATTTCCTTGGTCCCATGTGGTAGTGTGAAATAATGCGGAAAAAAACTAGAACTGTCTAGGCCATCACCATCTTATGGCCAATAAAAGGCACCTTCTCATCTCCAGTAGTCTGCTTCCGCTTCGAAGCTGACGCAAACTTTCCTTCATTATATCTTTCATCCATTTGCAAAATGTTCAAAAGGATCAAAATTTTCTGCCTCTGTACCTTGCTAATTTCTGACCATTGATTTGAAAGGAAATAAATATCCTATTCTAAGTTGATGCTCTTTTGTCAAATGCCACTAATCTCATATCATTGATGAGGGTGCAACCCCCGAGTCCTTTCTCATGTCTTGTTCACCTGAGTAGTCTTTCTTACGACTAGTGGTAAATAACATGAGCTTGTAACATTATCAGGAATTTTGAGCCAAGTTGCGTACTGACAATAGCGATGAAGTGGACCAAATTCAAAATACAATGCCTTGTATTAGGATATTAGGAAATTAGAACAAGGATGGTGCCAGAATCTCGTAAAAAAGGGAAAAGTGAAGAGACAATGTTCATTATAGAAGGTATTTTCACACTGCCCCCGCATACGAGTATCCAGTAAGTGACACCCACGGTTACGATATGAATAAGTCTAGATACAGAAAAGGCCAAAGGCGGGGATAGCTCAGTTGGGAGAGCGTCAGACTGAAGATCTGAAGGTCGCGTGTTCGATCCACGCTCACCGCAAATTTCTGCCTTTTGTTCCTAAGAAATTCAACGACAAAACAGGCGGACTCATCTCATCCATCGCGATCCTTTTATAATATCTATTTAGCAATCACGGCTTCGGCCTTATCAATAGCAAGTGTTTCTTTTTTTTTTTGGAACGACAAGGATATCTTTATATGAGATCTTTGATTTGTATCTTATTATATCAAATTATTATATCAAAATTTTCTATCGCAAGTCATGACTTTAATTGTTGGATATGGAGAGTCCACTTTTATAGGAGATCTTCATCATGGATCTAGTGAGGGGATATACTAATGAGTTTTGACACTACACTTCAACTCAAAATCTTAAAACATTAGGTTTATGAGTCATTTCTATTTATATGTTCTTCACTAGTTCTATCTCTTTCTAACGTGAGATTCCTATTTACACTTGACATCTCAACATTTAATAAATTCTAACAGAGTTGTATCATTCTTGATTAGCTTCCTCCAATTCTTCTTAGGTCTTTCTTTTTTCCTTCTTATAGTCTTTAAATACAATCTTTTGGAATCTTCTCGTTGGAGCATATGGATGTCTCCTCTTAACATATCTAAATCATTTACAAGGAAGTGTGAATTGCTTGGAGCTTTCAAAGACACACAAAGGGCTTCTAATACAATGAGAGAGAACATGACCTCTTGGTTTGTAATCAAAGAGAAGGAAAAGAAACGAGTCCAAATGTCTTACCATAATTCTCAAGTCAGACAAAGCCCATTACTTCCTTACATATCGTGTAAGTTATGTCAAATTTATATTTATTCATAAAATTTTTATGAATAAATATGAATAAACTAGGAGTTTGTAAAACATAGAAATTATTTTATGTCCTTTATCTTCAGACACTTTTTTTAGGACTAGTATGCTAAGTTTATCAACACCCCATATCTTTCTTTCTTTTAATCTTCCCCCCAATATGTTTATTGATGCCATGTCTCCAACACTCTATCATAAGGAAATTCAAAATTTGCCAACATCTACAAAACAAATAGTTACATCGATATTTTTCAGCTAAACAACATAAATTATATAATATGCAAATTTGAAGCAATAAAAGCCAAATTACCCTACATGGAGAGTACAATTAATAAGAATCTAGATAACATAGCCTAAACAACTTAATGGATGAATAAGCCTAAAAAACTTAATGGATAAATAAGATACTTTACACACAAAAAAAACATCAATTGATATTTTGATAATCTTAATAATAAATTACCTAATTCAAATTTAGCTCCATAGTGTTTTATTAAAGATGATTTTATGTTCAATAAAGTTAGCTTAAATAAGTAATATCTAAAGTTATCTTTAGCTAAAGTCATTTGAAATGTTGTCAATGTTATTTAATCCTTTTCGAACCTTACCGTACAATGTAAGTTTTGAGTTGCTATAATTTCAAAATTAATTAGCAGCATAGTTATTTGGATTTGAGAGTAGAAAGTGAACAATTTTTTAGTTATTATGGCAATTTATGGTGTTAAAAGTTGTAAATTTCATGTAGAAATCAGGTTGTATAATCTTCAGTAACCTAACGGGAAGTTGAAATTAGGAAGAATAGATAAACACTCGTAGCAGTGTTACCTAATCATCCTGCTTCCATCACAATACAGAAACATTGAAACATTTGAAGATAATTTTCAACTACAATAACTACTTTGCATGAAATAAAGATATACGTAGATTCCTCACCAAATGCATATAGAAAAACTTATAATTCCAACTGAAATTAAAGTTATTGATGTTAACTAGATCTATAATATTGTTTATGCTTGAAGAAAATAACAAATATGATTCATATCCATTAGTTTTAGCTTATATGTTTCACAAGTTCCTTACACAATTCAAGAAACAATTATAGATTATTGAGCTTCAAGGCCACAATTCTATACATCCTCCCTTCTACACAAGGAGCATCAATTAATACGAATAGATTAACCTAGTTTCTTGAATTCTTATTAGAAAGCATATGAAAACTAGGTACCATACTAAAAGCAATGGTTGATGAGAAACAAACTCTCTATTTTCTAGAATAGAATCCCAGGGCCTGCCCTCTTTAAATGCTAGAATTTATGTAGAACAAACACACTGATCACAATTATTTGGCTAAAAAAATCACTCTTTAACAAATAAAATCATAATCACAAAGGTGATCATTTTCCCAATAAAGAGAAGAAATATCATTTAGTTGTTCGAGAAGACATATCGTATAGGGGAGAAAGATGGTGGGTTGAAAGTAGGAAAGCGATGGACAAAGAATGAGCATGCAGACGAGAGAAAGATGGTCGGCAAGTGATGGCTAGAGAATGAGTGTGCGGATAGGAGAAACGGCCAGAGAATGAGCATGGGAGACATTTCAAAGATAAGTAGACGAGTTAGGTTTAGGTTTAATATTTATGTTATTTTTTATTTAATATTTATTTTATTTTATTTTATTATAATATGATATAGACTTCCATTATAGTGACATTTCATGTGTTACTAAACATAACTTATATGGTTTAGCATATCATCTTTGTTAACAAAAAGATTAAAGTTGGGTTATTTTTGCAAAAACTTGAAAGTTTGAGTATTTTATTGTCACTTTTTAAAGTTCAGGTTAATTGGAAAATTATGCAAAATTTAGGATTTTTTGGTAGTTAACTCTTTGTTATTACATTAATCATGCCTATATCCTTAGGTTCTAAAAAGTTTGAGGGAAAAGATGTAAATAAATGTTCTATATTTCAGGAATCATATTACATATACATTAGAATTATTTATTTTGCCAATTCTAAATTATGTTAATTCATATATTAGAGCAATAGATTAAAAATGTACATATAAAAATTCATTCAAGAAGAATGTGTCAAGAGAAAGATAATTATTTTGAGAAGAATAAGTAAACTACTCCTATTAATATAATGCATGTTCAAGAAGAAAAAGCTTGGTGTAATCAAGTTACAAGGCTATTATAATGTGACAACTTCATGGTTTATAACTTACTTTTTAATAATAAGTTTCAATTGCAATTTGACTAATAAAGAGAGAGCATATAAGAGAGTAATCTTTCAGTCATTGAGTAACCATCTCTATCTTTCTCGCCTTTCACTTTATTTATGGATTTAGAATTAGGCATTTTCTCATAGCTGACAATAGAAATTTTTTAGAGTTCTCCAAAGATAGAACAAATCAAAGTAAATGGAAGAGGGAAGCACTAATTAGAGTAATGGATGGATAGTCAAGTTGCAGAAAGTAGAGAACTTGAGGATTTGGACTCCATTTTAACTTCAAATGCAAATCCTAAAGTGGGATCTAGAGGGAAACAACTTAAACTAAGATTGAATTCACCAATGACATCTATTAGAAGATCATTTTATAAAAATTAGAGTTCATTTGGAGAAGAAAATTCAAAATTGCTTTGTAAAGAATTAATTAAACTAACCAAACTATAGTTTTCTCAATAATTTATTAAACCATAAGTCTACAAAGAAACCATTAGGTTTATCTATTGGAGTCCAAAAAAAAAGGACCAAATGGAGATACTTAATTGGAGTTATCATTTAAAGAAACAGTGAGTAAGGACAATAAAAAAAGATATAGAACATTTTTCTATTAATATTGGGCTACACCAAGACTCTTCATTAGGCCTCTTTTTATTTGTAATAGTGATTGATGAGCTCACCAAGAATATTCAAAGGGATGTGCCTTGGTTTATATTGTTTATTAATGATATTGTTTTAGTGGATGAGACAAAAGAATGTGTTAATGTCAAGCTAGAACTTTAGAGGGATACCTTAGAGTCGAAGGGCTATAAATTGAGCATGACTAAGAATGAGTGTGTAGGGTGTAGCTTTTTGGGCCATAGGGTGGCTACAGATATAGAGGTAAAGATTGGTTCAGAAGTTATACGATAAAAGGAGTGCTTAAAGTATCTAGGATCTATCATTCAAAGCAACAAAGAGATTGATGAAGACATAGTTTACTGTATAAGATCAGGCTGATTTAAATAGAGAAGTGCATCAGGAGTTTTATGCGATAAGAAGATACTACTCAAGCTTAATGGTAAATTTTATAATTTAGCATTTAGGTCGACGATGCTCTGTAGGATGGAGTGTTGGTCCATCAAACATATGCATAATCATAACCTAGTGGTGGTAGAGATGAGGAGGATTTGTTAGTTGTGCAACCTTACTAGAAAAGATAAAGCTAGGAATGTAATGATAAGAGTAGTGCCGACCCTGCACTTGCCCAGGGCCCACCATAATAAAGGCCCCATCTTCAATCATAGTGTAATAAATGTCAGTTTTTGTAAGCTAGCTTTCAAGAGGGCCATCAAGTTTTTGGAAGCTAGCTTTCAAGAGGGCCATCTTTAATGTATTTGCATTTATTCTAGAAGAGTTATAAATGTCAGAGAACATTGGAAGCTTCCCAAATTGTCTTGGAAGCTGTTAGTGTGTTTGCATTTATTCCAGAAGAGTAATAAATGTTAGAGAATGTTGGAAGCTTGCCAAATTATCTTGGAAGCTGTTAATGTATTTGCATTTATTCTAGAGAGTAATAAATGTCAGAGAATGTTGGAAGCTTTCCAAATTGTCTTGGATTCTATATTATCTCTGATAATATAGCAGCTTCCAAGATTTAAACTTAATACAACTACTTCCAAGGTTAAGTTAACATTAACTTTGAAAGTTAACATTAACTTTCAAAGTTAACATTAACTTGTTACACTAATAAATAGTTTTGAAGCATTTAGGTGTATTTATTACCCTTTAATTTCTTTATTTTCATTAACATATGAATCTAAAATACTCTAACTCAAAAATTGGCAGTAAACAATTTTCACGATTATATCTTCTGAGTTCTTAGTGATAATTTAAAGGTAAAGTTTATGATTTTTAATGTATTTTTAGCTTATTAAATATTTGAATATGTTATAATTAATTTGTAATTTGTCATTAACGTGAACATTA
>JANPWT010000247.1:10623699-10634260 GCA_024678245.1 Erythroxylum densum | reverse complement strand
TGCACGTTGACCCATGTATAGGCTTCTCCCGCCTGCCCGCTAGTGGCATGGAGCTCCCTCAAGGACTCCCTCAAGAACTTACGGCTACACAGGACCATTATATGGTAATGTGTAGTGCGTCATGAACCTGGACTTACCCAAAACATTATGCTATGCTTATGTGCTTATGATCTGTTAACACGTTTGATGCATGCATGATTTTAAAATTGCTCATGAATTGTTTGAAATGATATCTACATTCGAAATTACTATAGTTTCAAAAGTGTACCACGACAATGAGTTATCTTTTGAAAATAGTTTTGATTGTTTCTTTATTATAAATATGTTACCCACGAGATTTATAGCTCACCCCTTTATCCTCCCCCTATTAAGGTGATGAGCAAGAGAACGAGTAAGTCAAGAGTTATGGCATCACTCCGAATTGTCATATTTTTTGTATTTTCAAGTTATCTTTTGGAATTCAAAGCTTTAGTCACATTTCACGTTTTAGTGGTTCAAGTGTATTTTGTATTTTTGGTTCTTGAACTCACATGATGTATTATGGCTTGAAATGCCATTAAAGCTTTGTAAACCTCTTCTTTTGGTTATCAATGAGATATGGATGATGTTGATTTTAGTTTCCAACCTTTCGCATTAAATCGTTTTAACATGAGGATAAGTTTTGGAAGGTTTTGTGCATGTTTAAGTTTATTTTGGGTTGGGTTGTTTTGATTGAAAATGGATGAAAGTTTAAGTCTTGGTTTCTGTGGGTTTTAGGGCTTTCGCCGCGACGAGACCGTTTGCTCGTCGCGGAGAAATTGCTTTCGCGGGTTCACTGCGGCGAGAGTCTCTTCGCTCGTCGTGGCGAGGGCTCGTTCGCTCACCGCGGCGTGGCTTCCTGAAGCGTTTCGCCGCGGTGAGATGACACACGCCGCGGCGACGCCCGCCTTGCTTCCGAGGGAGATTTTCTTCTAAATTTTCAACTTCAGGTCTCCCCTCCATGCGCCAAGCATCACGCTTCCGTGTCCGATGTTGGGCTCCAGAAACGGGGTCCAACAGTCATGAGATATCATTTTCCCCCTAATATGGAAACCTTGGAAGGGCCCTAAAGATCGGAATAAATATAACCAAGCATGGCCTTGGTCCTATGAAGATCTACAAAAAAAAAACTTTCTTTTAATTTCCAAAAATATGACATTCATAAAAATCAATATTAGTAGTGCTTTGGGCATCCAACAAATCACTCTTGCTTAAAATTAACATGCCTTTATTACCTATGTGACCCAAATGTATGTACCAAAGTTTGGTTACATCAGAGTGAAGAGCAGAGGATACAACTACTATCGATTTGATAATGAGAACCTTGCAAAATATATAGACTACCACAACAAGTACCTTTCATCATCACAAGAGCTCCTTTAGTTACCTTTAAAACTCCACCTTAAGTGGGGTATTTACAACCAAAAGATTCAAGTGTATAGAGTGAGATGAATTCTTTAAAAAAATTGAGCACATATTTACTTCAGTCAAGGTTTGAATGATATCATGACATATGTTAATCTTGATAGTACCTTTAATGATAACCTTGTATCGAGAATTATTACCCATGAAAATAAAGCCACCATCATATGACTTATAGTTTGAAAACTAGTCCTTATAAGGACTCATATGTCACATATAGCCCAGATCCATTATCCAATCATTCTTCGACCTTTGCTTAATGTCAGCAACTAAAAGAACATCATCCACAAAATCCGTGTCAACAATTACTATCCTTAGCATATTTTTCTTATTTCTTGCCTTTGACCTTCTCTTCTTTCTCATTTTTATTTTTCAACTTATAACACTCAAAAATTCATGCCCTTACTTCTTACAAAAACGACATGTTTTACTTAAAAAATTTACCTCTAGATATTCTAACCTACTTTTCTACTTATTCTTACCTTTATTTCCCCTCTTATAGGGTCCTTCCCCTAATAATCAAACCTTCACCTTGAAGAACTGATGAAAATTCAGTTTAAAAATTTCCCTTAGACAACAAGTTTGTTTTAACATCCTTAAAACACAATGCATCCAATTGCCATAAAAATGAATTCTTTAAAATGCCTATATGAAGGGGGAAGTGAGCAAATAAGCAAAATAAATTTATACACATCATCAATATTCTTAATAAGATTTTCAAGGTCAATCAAGATAGAATTGAACTCATCTAGGTAAGATTGGATAGAGGTACCTTTTTACATTCGGATGGTGAAAAAAATGTTACTTAAGACGAAGCTTATTGGCGAGGCTTTTTGTCATATAAAGTGATTCCAATTTCAACCATAACCTAGCCATCGTAGTTTTGTTAATCACCTCACGTAGAACTTCTCGAGAAAGGCATAGTTGAATCATTGAAAGGGCTTTCTCATCAAGGTTCTCCCATTGTTCAACACTCATAATGTTTGGCTTCTTAGCTTTTCCATTCAAGGCTTTCTTCAATCCATGTTGTGTAAGCACAACCTTTATCTAGACACGCCAAATAACGAAACCAATATTTCCCTCAAATTTCCCAATGTCTAACTTAGTGATAGTTGACATAATGAACTATTCCTTGATTGAGATTAACGAGGCTCTGAGACCAATTTGTTGGACCAACTTCGGTAGAGAAAAAATGTAAAAACATAATCGCCATAAACAAGAAAATGATAAATTTATGGAAACACAAAAATTACATAGGAAACCCAAGTGCCGGGAGAAAAACCCATGGGGCAAATAACCAATGTCACTAGGTTCAAAAAAGGAGTTACAAGGTGTCTAAAAACTCTCACATGACTTTATCTATGCTCTCAAGAAGGTTGAGAATTTTTCACTCACTTACATAAACAAGTCTCTCAGGATGTATATATATAAAAGTAAGAAGGACAACAATGTTCAAAATAATATTATGCCAACTACATCCTGTATTGTGCTACTGGATGTCAAATAAAAACAAGGCTACAATGGACAGACACAATTTGTTGTACAACAAATAAAAGACTTGCCCATAACCATAATAACCTAGTACAACAAATAAAAGACTTACCTATAAGGCTATAATCCTAATATCCCAGTACTACCTTAACTAGAGAGCAGGGAGAGAATTAAGTAATACTCCAACATGTATAGTGAAAATGAGATGGAATTTTATAATTCTTAAAAGGTTAAGATTGCATCTGTTATTCTTTTGCAAATTTTACTTTTCAATTCTTGAAAAAGCACTAAAGAAAGGTACAGATGCTTTGACGGAAAAGTAGCAACATCTTAAAAACAAAAGCATATAATTATTGGGACATTATAATTATGCAGTTGGTAAAAGAACTTACAAAGTTGGGATCTACATGAAATTTATACCAAACTTGAGTGATTATTCTCATTAACAAATGGACCTTATCTTGTTTACAGTCCTCATTCTGGCCTATAACTAAATCACTTGCTCTTTTTCTTTTCATTAAGAAGGCCTAGTCACTAGATAATGATACTAATGAGTATATATTCTTTTTCAAAACCATATTTTCATCATCAATGACCAATGATCGTATTTTATTTGACTAATTTTTCCTACCACAGAGGTAGAAAGAGTAGTTGATAAAGAAAGGTATAAACTGGCAAAAAAAGAGACAAATAAGACAATATTAGTTGCTAAAAGCAGAGCTTACAAAAATTTGTACAATAGATTGGTTGCTAAAAAGGGAAAAAGGAAAATTTTAAATTGGTGAGAGTTGGGGAATATAAAATGAGAGACTTAGATCAACTTCGGTGTATAAGAGATGAAGTGGGACAGGTGCTCGTGGATAAAAATGTCACCAAGAGAAAATGACAGAGGTAATTCTCTGACCTTTTAAATGAAGGCATAGAGGAAAATATCTTTTTAGAAGACCTTAGCAAGTCCGAGAGATTTTGTAACTTGTCTCATTACAAGCAGATCACAAAGGAAGAAATTAAAAAAGATAAGAGGAAGTTGAAGAGCAGAAGGGCAATAGGTTTGGGTGAGATACCCATAGAGATGTGAAAGAGCCTAGGCATAGAGGGTCTTATTTGGCTTGTAAAGTTTTTAATGAGATCCTTAATTACATCAAAAATTGTAACAACTATAGAGGCATCAAACTACTTAGTCACACCATGAAGTTGTAGGAGAATATAATTGAGAAGAGTGAGAAAGGTTACTCCTATCTGGGAGAACTAGTTTAGCTTCATGCCAGGAAGGCCCACGACAAAAACATTACATCTTCTTAGAAGATTAATGGAATATTATAGGCAAAGATAGAAAATCTGAACATGGTTTTTATTGATTTAGAAAACGCTTATGACAAGATTCCTAGAAAAATCATGTGGAGATGTTTAGAGGTTAAGAGAGTTACTATGATCTAATTACCGGTGATTAAAGATATGTATGAATGAATAATCATTAGAGTAAGGACGATAGGAGGAGATACTGAAAATTTTTATATTGGTATTGAGCTAAACCAAGGCTCCACATTAAGCTTTTTTTTTGTTCCCAGTAGTAATGGATAAGCTCACCATGAATATTCAAAGAGATGTGTCTTAGTATATGTTGTTTATTGATGTAATTTTCTTAGTACATGAGACAAGAGAAAGTCTCAATATCTAGCTAGAATATTGGAGGGATACGTTAGAGTCGAAGGGTTTTTAAGTGAGCAGGACTAAGACTGAGTACTTATAGTGTAATTTTTCGGGTCATAAGGTAGTTACTAATGTGGAAATAAAGATTGGATTAGAAGTTATACCATGGAAAGAGTGCTTTAAGTACCTAGGGTCTATCGTCCAGAGCAATGGAGAGACCGATGAAGATATAGTTCATCGTATTAGATTAGAATGGCTTAAATGGAGAAGTGCATCAGGAGTTTTATGTAACAAAAAGATACCTCTCAAGCTAAAAGATAAATTGCATCACTTAACAATTAAGCCAATCATGCTATATGGAGCGGAGTGTTAGCCTATCAAATAAATACATAGTAATAAGTTTATGGTGACGGAGATGAGGATGCTCTGGTAGATGTATAACTTTATCAGAAGAGATAAGATTGCGAATCTAATGGTAAGAGACAAATTAAAGGTGATTGGTATTAATGAAAAATTAAGAGACAAACAAGACTTAGGTAGTTCAGACATATTAAAAGGATCTTGACACTCCAGTAAGAAGATGCGAGAAAATAATACTTAGAGATTGTAAGAGGGAAAAAAAAGAAGGTCTAAGAAAAATTGGAGAGAAGTGATCAAAAATGGCAAGACTCGGATTGGACTTACTGAGGACATGGCCCGTAATAAGGAACTTTGGCGTACTAAGATACGAATGAAGGATCTCTTTTAAAGAAGTCATTCACATTCTTTTAGGTTTTTTAGACTATGTCGTTCGAGTTTAATACGTTGTACTTACCTCCTAATTAGTTAACTTAATTAGTTTTCTACTTAACTTAATTTCTTTCTAGACAAGGCTGGTTGAGTTACTCTTGTACGTGATTTTTTCTGGTTTGTGTACTTATTTAATTATTTTATCTTTTATTATCAATCTTTTTCATGTTTTATACATAAATTTCTTTGTATTGTATTGCCTATTTGTACTTTTGTTTTATCTCTATCTATTCATTTATAATTTTGTAATATCTTCATGTTACATTATATGTGAGTTATATTGAAAACAAACTCTTTACCAAGAAGTAAGGGCAAGACTACGTATTATTGAATCTCTTTAAATTCTATGTTTTAGCAAAACTTTTATTAAGTGTTATTGTTATTGTTTTTGCACTTTTTGCTTCCACATCAATATAGAGGAAGATGTTTCTTTCTTTTTTAACCCTTTATGCTCTTCTCATACCACATCGCAGGTGGGTTGGTGACCTGAGTTGGATCACTATCCCGCCTCTTCGTTGACAAGCAGAAGAAAAATAAAAATTGTATGATAGAGCTTTTTCATGTGCATCTTCTTATAAAAATGTTTATTTGATTGAGTTTCTAATTTTATATTTTTATTTCTTTGAATAAAAATATTTTAATTATTTAATATAATAAAATATAATCTTAAAATAATTAATATTTCCTAAATAATATTATGCAAGTGATTAAAATAAATTTAAATTTAAATTAATCCATTAATCTTCAATGTTTATTATTTGTTGCTAAATAAAGATTATAAACAAGATGACGTCCATCCGTCAGTGAGATTAATACAATTAGGTACAGGTGCAACCCCTTAGTTTTGCCTCTTCTTTTTCTTTTCTTAGTCTGAAATCAACAGTATGGAGCAGAAGAGCAACCAACCAAATTCAGCTCTGTTTTCATGCTGCAATAGCTCACTTTAATTTCAAAAATAGAAGTCCGTTACAAATTGAATTCAAGGCGAAAACTGATGTTAGAGCTTTACATATTTGTACAGAAGGGTGTAATTTAAGGTTACAATTAACTTCCTTCCATCTAAAAGGTCCTAATGTGGAGCCACGGATGTTGTATTCCATCCTTATTCTGACCATTCGAACTTGCCACTATTCTCTCCGTTTCTTTTAGTGACATTAACCAGATATCGCCTTACACATTTGCTACTCACTTCGAAAACAAACGCCATTCCCCTTATCTGTCAAGGTGTATGCTATTAGTTCAATGAACACGTCAACTACAATGAGAAATGACATGTAAGACGAAAGATACATCATGGGAAAGTAAAGAAAAGCTGCATACCTCAATCAAACTATTTGAACCAAGACTCATGCTCTGTCCAGTGGCAACTTCTTTTCCGTTCACATAAACAGGGTTTTTACCAAGATTCTTCAAATGAAAAGAACCATCTCCTTCCATTCTTATAAGAGCCTAGCAGCAAGAAAAAAGCTACTCATTCTCATATACCACCAAAGAGTGAATCTCAAAGAGCTAGAAAAGAATGTTTGATGCATAAGTTGTGAAGGGAGTAGCAAACAACATCCCCACCAGAAGCTACAATTCATATAACTCACCATCCATTGATCAACGAGCAAAGTATGTATCTCAAGCCAAACCCAATTCAAAATATAACTGCATAACTACAAAAGCAATTTATCAACCCAAAAAGAAACTACTCCCACCTGCCTTCTTGATATTTTGTTTGCAGGGCCCTCTCTTCCTAGGTCAATGTCAACATCCATATCATCAGTTGCTCTGCCAATCATCACCTATAAAGTAGGAACATAGGATTGGATAAAAAGAAGAGATCACACAACTGTTAACAATCCACCTATCGTAAATAGAACAGAGTCAGATATCAACCGAGTGAAGGAGAGTGGAACTTGGACTTAACAAACCTCAGGTTCCTTTATGTAATGCTTCAAATGGCGACCATAGAATACAGCAAATGCCCCTCGAGATGCAACGGATCTTTGCATAGATGATCGAGCACACTGTTCCAACCGTATTATAGTTCTTTTAGCATCCTCATTTTGATACCTGCAGACTGAAAATATCAAAGGCTTAATGATTCATCCACACAAACCCAGAGGTCTGTAATCACTTGAACCTAGATGGTAACAGGATTACAGCATTTTTTGTGACAATCAGTTAAGCCACTCCTTTCAACTAGGTATGTCTAACATATTAGCCAAAAATACTTCAAGGTCAGTATATTATTTAGCACAAACAGTGGGTGGATTAAAAGATTAGTGATGTTAATAGTATAATTCCTCGGTTTGAAGTCCATGTACAGAGAATTAAAACACTAGACGAGTTACCTTCAGTATTAATGTATGAATCTGGTTCATCCTGGCATAAATCCATTTCAAGTATCTGAAAAGGAATGATAAATAATTGTAAGAGAACATATCAAGATGGCGAGTCAAGACAAATAATAAATATAAGGCCCCTAATTAACAGAAACATAGAATTACCATGGCCTCAATATCAGAATAAGAAGGAACATCGTCATCACTTCCAGATTCTTCATGGTTTGATGTCAAGTGGTCTACTGTTGGTGTTGAAAAAGAATTTATGAGGGAACTTGAATTCACATGTAGTGGCGCATTTATGGTCTTACAAACATGCAACAGCTCCTTCGGCATTCCACCCACGGCAGAATTTGGAGTAGCCTTATCTGATTGAAATTCACTTGGGTCGCCAGGGGTGTTATTAATCTGTCTAGGACTGGTCACAGGTAATATATCTAGTCTCACCAGCTGGGGTATCCTTACAGATTTTGCAGGGTTTTCATCCTTCTGGATGAGTTCTCCTCTGTCATCATTTTCATCAGCAAGAAGCCAGGTCAAGTAATCAGCCCCCTTAGAAGTTGATATGACTCCAGATGAAGTGGTTTCTTTAGATATGAAAACATCATCATTACATGGAATTTCAGAATCTTCAGTGTTTAAAATGCATTCCACCTCTCCATCCATGTACTCAGCAAACCGAGTAATTGGTGATGATGTAGATAGAAGGGGATTTCTTAATCCATTGTCAGAGGTTGAGCCTTCCCCCAGAACCCCCACTTCTGCAGCAAAAGTGCTACTAGGAATTCTGATGTCTAAATTTGAAATCGATTTCTTTTGTCTTTTAGCATTAGATACATCATCATGGAGATCACTCTGAGGGCTTACCAAAACTGAACTGAGGCTAGTGTTGCAAGATTTATCAACTGGGTTTTTCCTGTCTGCTTCTTCAAAGATCAACTCATCTTCATTTGAAAAGTTCAAGAGTGACTCTGAAAGATCTGCAAAGTCATTTTCTGATATTGAGTTCAAATAATTGAGTCCATCACCATTGTGTCTATCCTCCAACACGGCTTCCGAGGGGACAGAGTCTATTTTTGTCACACATAATCTGTCAGGACCTGTCAATGCGTTATCATCATGGCCTCTATCTTCATAAGAAGTTGGTAATCCTACAGGATGCTCAGTATAGCATTCTGTCCTTCCAAATCCAAAAGGATCTCGATCATGATCATCTAAAATGCAACTTGCACCAGGTGGTTGACTATTAACTGCCAAACTCTCCCCACGACAAGAACCGCCGTCGCGCATGCGATCATTAGCTTCTGATGTACCAAGAAAACCAACGTCAGCAGACTTGAGTGATCGCATACAAGTTTTCTTCCTCATCGCATAATAAAGTCGTCTAATACTTTCAACCTTTCTTTTAACGGAGCTCTCGGGACTTTCTTTAAGACCTCCCGGCCTACTAATTTTTGACGAAGTATTGGGCCCAGAAACTTCAAACTCCACCATTCTCGCAGAAGCTTCAGCTGCAATATCAGTGTCATAAAGGAGAGAATACCAACGATCGCGCAATTCTCTAATGGTGAACTTGCGAGAGAACTGCACCGCACCTTTAGCAAGTGCTTCCAAAGAAGCACCAGCCTGAAATTCACAATACAAAACGAACATCATTAGAGGAAACATAGAGATAACGCTTTTTACTGAAGAACGTTACATTTCGAGTAAAAAAAATAAAGGGTGCTAAAAAAAAGCATGCGAAAATGTAGAAAATTACCCATTCAACTGGGCAGTAATCAAGTAGACCGATATTATTAAGAAACCTCAGAAACACGCATAGAGCACAACGAAATTGGGATTAACATGCATTTTCAGCAACAAAAGCTACAAAGAACAAATTGACCGCCATCATATCAGAAAATTCCATCAGGGTAAAGTTTAAATCTACAGAATAACATATGAAAAAGAAAGACCTAGACGGGAATTCCAAGGAATTGTTTTAGGAAACCAAATCAAACTGAGTACAGATGTCAGATGGAATTGGTAAACAGAAAATTCGAAATTTATATTAGCAAAAGAGGGGCTACCTCAACAGCGTTCTTTAACAAGAAGTCATCTTCAGGGATCCAAGAATGAACAGAAGAAGTAGTAGCCAAAGCCGCCATTTTTGCAGTGTAATTCAACAGAAGCACATTAACATCGCAAGTGGTTATTAAGAAACTGTAGGGATTATAAGTAATTTTTGCGTTTTTTTAATGGAAATTGAAGGGGAGAGGAAGAGAATTGCACTGAATTTGGAGAGTGGTGAAGATACAGTCTCTGCTCGTGGAGCTGTGAAAAACGCAGGTAACGCCTCCGTGAATATCCGTTAGCATATTACGTTAATCAGACGGTGTAGAGATGAAACGGCGTTTGTTGGAATGCATACAAATTTTATCTTTTTTTTTAATGCATAAAAAAATAAAAAACCATTCTTTTTTTTTTTTGTATAAAGGCAAAATACACATGACACTAAATGAAACGAGGGAAACAGCGCCTCGACAGATCCTCTAAAAGGAGAGGAAAGCACCCTAGGGGTGTAACATCAAAATAGGTGATACCAATGTCTGCCGGACCTGCCTGGGTAGCGAGCCAGTCGACGCATCTATTGCTGTCTTGGTACACATGTCGATAAACAACAGACCAGTTCCTGGTGAGAAGTTCCAGAATACCCATGACGATAGGATTGCTCGACTGAGAGCGGGACGTCACTGAAGAAAGGAGCTGGTGCACCCCCAACGAGTCCACTTCCAGCTCTATCCGACGAAAGCCCAACCGCCAAGCCAGGGAGAGTCCTGTGTAGATAGCCCAGAGCTCCGCTGACTGCGCTGTGCACCACC
>JANPWT010000247.1:10610330-10623599 GCA_024678245.1 Erythroxylum densum | reverse complement strand
ATTTTTTTTCCACTAATATGATAATTCTTTATGCTGAAAAAAAAACGATGGTTCAGATTCCACAATTCATTGCCATTTTCTCTCCTCTCTTTCCCTTGAGGATTAGTTTGGTTCGCAATGGCCAATATGGTTATATTTTCACATGTATTGTTAAAATTAGTTGAGAACTGTGATTTCTTTTTAAATTCTTGACAGTTGTAATTTGCAGAAACTCGACCTTTGATTGATTACCTGTAGGCCTCGACATTCTGTCAGATATTAATTAATTAAATTTTTTTATTTATTATGATCTTTTACTTCATGTTTCATAAGTAGAAAATTAGATAAAATATAATATTTGATAATTGTTAGCGTAGTTTCAACAACAACAAGCCAATATTAATCTTGCTGATGCGAGAAATTTGAAAAGATTCAATAAGAAATAACAATTAATAGAAAAGTTGTTTTCAAATAATGTTAACTTAGTTTATAAATCAATATTGTCGCTCTCACGTTGAACCACTAGGAATTACTTGTAATTACAATTTAAAATAGTAATAATTTATTTTGAAATTTGAACCTTTTCAGTCAACCTACCTTTTTTCTTGGTTCATAAAGATAATATATAGTGTTATCCTTTTTTAATATGCTGAATGTGAGGGAAATCAACTCTAATAGATAAATTTATTTTCACAATTTCAGTCCAATCGAGGACATTAATTGGACAATCCAAGCCACGGTATTGTTCGAGATAGGATATGTAGAAGTAGAACACATTTGAATGGAGTTGATAGGCCCTGCTAGTCAAGCAAGACGGAACTGGGGCCGGAAAGCTCCGTCATGGACGTGGTGGAGTCCCAAAGCATAAAGTTAACCAGAGCAAAGCTAGATTCATCCCTTTCGGAGTCGCAAAGCATAAAGTTTGCCAGAGCTCCTGCCCATCCTATGGTTCTCCAATATTTCACATTAAAGATTGTCATTTTATTTCCTTTAATTCCACAAGAGCTAACAGTAAAAAAATATTATATTTTATATTATATATTTTAAGATAATTAAATTATACTGATTACCAATTAAAGATAATATTATTTTTTAAGGTGATAATGAAATTTGATGGACCAAAATTCAATCCTAAATCATATACATAAAAATTAGCCAGGACATAATTATCTTAGCTTTTGTATTTATCATGAAGCACCTTTAGATTTAGTCCTTTTTTATATATATAAAAGGGAGAAAGCACAGCCTAATTTGTGGCATGTGGGGTATCTACCCCGTACATGTCCTCTAAGAGGAGACTAAGACATCCCGAGGGAGGAGAAGGTAAATAATGAATGCCGAATCCAAAACACCCTGCATGAGCTGCTAACCAATCCGCACAACGATTTCGTCCGCGACAGACGTGGCAGTATTGAATCAACCATGGTTGGTTAAAAAGAGCTCGAATTGCTTGAACTAGAGATGTGGGAATGTACGGCCTGGAATGTGAAGATGAAAGAATATTAATGACTTCCAGAGAATCTACCTCAAATTCGACCTGACGGTACCCCAAATCTCATGCCATGGATAAACCCGTGTAAACCGCCCATAACTCGGCATCTAGAGGGGAGCACTGTCCAATAAGATGGAGGAAACCGCCTAGCCAAATACCGGAGCGGTCGCGAAGGAGTCCCCCAGCGGAAGCATACCTAGGAGACCGATGTTGCGCCCCATCCGTGTTCAATTTGATCCATCCCTCTCTCGATTTTGTCCATCCAACACTCCGTATGCGAGAAGCCGATGGACCGACGGCAGCGCGGGACATAACAGTAGCAGTTTGCTCTACACTGAGGGCATACTCAATAACAATACTCCGACCCATAGCTGGCCAGGAAAACTCAGGCTCGAATAAGCTTTTGTTCCGTCAATGCCACAGGAACCAACACGAGATCCCCCAGATAAGGGACCAATGGTCTAATCCTTCTTTTAATCTCAACACAAACAATTCTCTCCAGGGAACTGATACCTTGGATAACAGCACCGACTACAAGCGCAGAGATTGCAGCAGCAGTTTTAGTTCCTTTTCTTAAAACTGATTTTCCAGAATTATTCACAATCTCATTAGACGTGTTTGCAATAGAATCATGGGATTGAGGTGACAACTGAAATTGACTTCGTGAAGCCTTCACAGGACCGAAAGCCGCAGCAAGAGCAGAAGAGGCTTCTGTTGCAAGAGCTATCTCAAAAACACGGCTTTGACGCTCTCCAAGAGCCTCCTTAAGCAGACAGAGGCAATTGATATGAACACGCAAAATGAGTCTAGCGAGGCTCCATGAACTAAAAGTAGAAGAAGAATTCAAATTGTTACTTACTGCCTGCAGCAAAATCTGGTATTTTCCCCATGGTTGGTCCTATGCTATTCACTATATAGCTGAGATAGCATTACAGACTAGAGATGGATCATCTTCCTCAGCAGCACCACCAGTCTGCTGAATACAGTCCATCAGGCCCGTTATTATCTGTTGAGCTATCTGATATCCATCATCAGACTTTTCTAGACCAGGACCCTTTGGTGTACCAGAACCGAAAAGCTTTCTCTCTTTACTAAATAAATACTGAAAAGCATCATCAATATGCCTTTGGACTACATCTCTCATGCTCACACCCACTCTGGACAACCAATTATCACTTATCTTTTGACGATGAAAATTGTGAAGATCTTCAATCCCTGAGGGGACCCCAAGTTCTGTTGATCGTCCAGATTCAAGCTCAGAAAGAAATCTTTTATCACATGTTAAACTTAAAACTCTTCTCCCACTCAAGGATGCTAGGCAAATGACCTTTTTTTTTCAGTATATACAGGGAATAAATTAAGGATGGTGAAGCTGAAACTCCTCCAGAAGAAGCAAGCAGTGTTGCAGCACGTTGAGTTACAGCTGACAAGACTTCAGGGACAAAATCTGTAGCAATAAGCGCATTCTCATACCTAAGTAAATGCACAATACGCCAAGTGAGATGAGCAACTTTATCATTTATTTCATTCAATTTCAATGACAAAGGATAAAGAATGAAATGTGCAATATATGCAACCAGTAACAATCGTGGTTTTGTAGAAATTTTGGAATTACGTCAAAATTTCTGGATAGAATGCAAATCAAATTGGATTGATTAACTAGAGATATAGGAAGATCAGAGAATCCTACTTCGTAGAGAAAACATATCAACCAGAAAACAGAAAAAGAAGAGCATATTCGGCAGATATATTCTAGGAGCATTTTATACAGTTAATTGTTACAAAACCTTCATCACTAGTAAGCCAAAACGTTTCTCCTTTTCCCAGATGGGATTAGGTAGAGAGTGGGGCATAAAGGGATACGGAGAGTAACATGTACGTGTTTTCTACTAAGCTATACCTTGGCCACCCAAAAAAAAAAAAAACGGAAGAAAACAAATCAAGTGAGCTATAAAATGCCTCAGAAGTTCTTGAACAAATTGCATGTAAATAGCAGACACAAAGACAGAGCACAATAAGATATGAAAAGCAATCCTCTCAACAAAACCTCATAATCAGTTCGATCTTAAGAGCTCACCTTCTAAGCGATGATAACAAGAAAGTCTCTCCAACTTCACATTCATGCTTTTCCACATTCCTTGGCAGCAACATTACATTACTCCCACTATGAATTCTAAGATTAATTGGAACTTTTGGCAGTAACCAAAGTAATAACTTTGCTTATGATACTAAATCACCACAAGAATCCATCATAAACAATATAGCAAATAACTCATCTTCACCAAGCTTCCACCTTACACTTCCCTCTATCATCAACTGCAACAAAAGGACGACTAAATTGTCCAATCTTAGCCGTATTCTTTTTAGCCTCCTCAACAAGCTCCCTAACAACTCTAATTAGCCAAACTGTAATGGTCCTTTTCTCCATAAGAAGTAGTCTCTTTAGAGCTTTTCCAATCGAAACGATATCACCACCATGCATTCGTTTGGTCCCATCCAGTGGTTTATCCCTTCCATTCCAGCTCTGTGATGAGGGCAGTTTACGTTTTTATCACAAATATGGCTAGTAGAAGCTCCCTGGCTACTCCCAATCCTACAGTGGCTAACTGAGCCAGACTCTGACTTTTACGCACAACCTTTTGCCTACCCTTAGAAACCTGTTTCGACGATTTAATTGGTGGATCATCTTTTGAAGAATCTATGGAAGTCGGTCCCTTTATTACCCACCGGCTATCTTCAGCATCCAATGTTGGAGAATGTCCTTGAAGGCACAAGATCGTTTCTTCACTTAACTTATGTCTCTTTACTTTCCTACAATCTTCACACCCAGGGCCACCTTCTACTAAATCAGCAGACCTTTGAACACTCCCATGAGATACGTAGAAGAGAAAATGTGAATCATCTCCTGGCCTTCAGATTGTCTTGGCCGAGCTTAGGAAACAGATCATCTGTTCCATAACCCTGTCCTATCATGTTTCGTTGGATGGATGGATACTCGTGTCCTATCATGTTTCGTTGGATGGATGGATGCTCGTAAAATATGATAAAACAGAATAAAATATGATAAAACATAATAATAGAAAAGCTCATGATCATTATTTTTGTCATCATCATATCATCATCGTACCATCATAATTATGCTGACGAGCATTTGTTCCAACTGAAATCATATTAAATTTAATCGAATCAAATTGAATTGGAAAAGTGATAAAAATAATGTTGATGCACATTTGTAACAAGTAAGGTCACATCGAATCTTAAATTAGATCAAATCAAATTTAAATTTTGATTAAATTGAATTTAAAATTTGAATGAAATTAAGAAATTTTTTAAATTTGCAATTTTTTAAAAATTTTAAGTCAAAATTGAGATATATTAAAATTTTAATTTTAAAATTTTAAAATAAAAATTTTAATCATAATTTAAATTTAATTAATTCAAAATTTAACTATTATTTTGAGCTCGAACTCAGTTAAAATATCAACTTACCATAAATATTCACCTTCTATTTTTTTTTTACATTTTTACATATTTTGTAATAAAATTGGAATAAATAAACATGTTTGTAATAAAATAAACACTAACATTTATAGTACTATACTAAAATGGAATTATTTTCTCTCAAACGTGCTGGAAAAAGCAATAAAAATCAAACTCTCATACTAAAAGATCAATTTTATCATAAATATTCACCTTATATTTTTTTAACCATAATTTACAATAAAATTGAAGTAAAAAAGTATTTATAATAAAATAAACATAGAGATGGCAGTAGGTTGAACCGGCCGAAGCAAGAGTCTGAACCCAATCCAACTCAACCCGACCTTTTTTAAAATTAAAAAGGCAAAACAATGTTGTTTTTAGCAAAACGACATCGTTTTGCTTCGAAGTGTCTGATCTTGAGCCGGGTGGGGGCCCTAAAAGCCCTATGCTCAATCAGGCCTAGAAAATCCGACTGAAACTCGGTCAACCAAGGCTTGACCCATTTTCTTGTGCTCAATTCGGCCCTCTTGCAATCCCTAATAAACACAAACATTTATAAAACTATGCTAAAATCGGTTTATTATTTATTATTTCCCAAACATTCTAAAAACAAGCAATAAAATCAGACTCTTGCAATTTATTTGCTGTATTAGTTTTGAATAGGAGATTAGTTAATAAAGTATTTAGCTTTTAATAATAAATGTTAAAATGTTATTGATGAAAGAAAAGGAAGAAAATAACTTCTTTTCATCTATTATATTCCGTTTTAGTTTTTCTTATGTTGAAAATTATTTAGTTTTACAATCATAATCATAATTATTAATTAATGTATACAAATTAAAGTAACAAATACACAAATATTTATCATTAGATTGTGGCTTTGGCAAAGATTTATTTGCATATTCAATATATTATATAATTATAAGAATGTCATGAAAAATTTAAAACTTTATAGTATAAGTTATGGTAAATGTACAATTTAGTTTGATAGAGACACACAAAGAAAATTAATCTAATTGGATAAGTTTTTCTAATTGATAAATTTTTTATTATTTTTACACAAAAATAATTAAAAAAATGGTCTTGATTTCGTTTAAAATTTTGAATTCAATCAAACCTTAAAAGCCGTAAACTTGAATTTAAATTTGATTGAGTTTTGTTTTAATATAAAAAATGGATTCATATCGGGTCGGTTAGGTTCAAGTCGGGCATTTCCAAACCCAAAATTCACAAACGAACGTATCTTCCTGTGGCCTTGTGGTACGCTAGATCAACTGGCTAGCCCAATGGATCCCTACATTCCTCCACTCCCCTGTTTCTAAACAGAGTTTATAAATTCAATCCCAACACATACTTCGGTCCAATCCAAATTGATACTAAAATGACGTCGTTTTGTCAAATTAAAACCCCTGCCAACTCGAACCGGGCTGACCTACTTCTACTTTAATACAGTCCTCAAATAATAGGGAAGTTGCAATGATAAGGAATAGCTTGCAAGCGTTAAAATTCTGTTGCATATCAACATTATTGTTTCAAGCACTAAAGAGTTATTTTGGAACATCAAATTAGTCACAGTGTGACCACAAGTCTGTCAGAATTGAGAAAACAGACACAAATTCCAAGAGGAGTTAATGAATGAAATGAATTGAAGAACAAATACTCACACAGGCACACAGCTCCAACCAAAACAATGATCAAACACACCAAAGTCTAACTCTACAAGACAGCTACTTTCGTCACCGATCAGGTTTCCGGCTCATGCCCACTAATTCTGAAACATTCACTTGATGGTTGGTGTCTAGTCTTGGCTCCAATGCTATGAAACACAGGTTGTAACATATGTACAGGAATTTTTGTGCCAAAGTTAGAAAACTCCTGGGTAAAGTTGGTGTCAGGGCAGTATTAGAGGACGAGAAGAGTTCCATCCTGTTCGTTGCTGCTTATAGCTAATGATTCACTCTCATAGACATAGTGCAGTCCTGGCATGATTTGCTTTCATTCCCATCCAAGAAAAAAGATGTCGGTTAGTCGCTTGTAGGGACCAATTAGCAATAATTTTTCTTTCCCTACGGACATTTACAGGATCGAAGCGCTTTCATTTTCCATCGACTCTGCTGGAATGACAGAACCGACACTTTCCCAACTTTGGTTACTGCAGCTGCATAGAATTTCTTCTGTCAGATCTTCATAAATGGCTTCGACAATCTCGACAATGATGTCTTCAGTATCAAACTGAAGGTCCATCCAGCTTCCAATTTTGGCCATGTCTTTATTGACAATTTGATCCAAAGTATGATGTGGTGGAAATGGACGGAGGTGCCAATTGACTCCTTCGAAGATCTCGCGAATGGCATTTTTCATGTCTGGGACAGGTCGAATTGTTGGCTTTACAAGTAATAAGCCAGGGAAGCAACCAAGATAACGCGCATATACCTCAACAAGAACCTCATTAATGCAGTCGAAGAGAAGCTTTTTGTCGAGGCAAAGTTGGTTGGGGAAGCACTGTACCTCAGTAAATATTGATGGGTCTAGAAAACGATCTGAAGTATGTGACCTTATATAGAATTCATCCCACTTTATTCCAGAGACTTGCAGCACTTCACTTACATAGTTGAATATTGATTCTTCGTCTTCTACACAGGTTTTCAGAGACATGCCTTGATCTGTAGCTAATGATTCATCCTCTTCAAATTGGATTCTCTGGGGCTGCATGTGAAGCTCAACTGGAGAATATGTGAATGAACTGATGTTAGAGACTAAGCCAGGTGATGTGAAACCTAGATAACTGGAACTCATTGATTTTTTTGTATGAAATTGTACCTGCTTGGGACCTGACACTTGCTGGGCTGATGTCCTCCTCAAAGAAGATGGGCTCCAGAACAGATACAGGACTTGGCCGGTCAGATACTTCAGCGGCATGTTTTAGATCCCAAACTTGCTTGGTTACTGGAGTGGAAGTAGGAGATAATAATGGAGGAAATGGAAATTGATTTTCTTCACAAGAATCCTGGGATAAGGACAATAACTACTTCAGAATGCAGAAAATGAAAACAGAAGAACTAATAGACATGAAACTGATGAATGGGTACCACATGTTGCATGCTTTCGTGCCATTCTGTTTCTTTGCTGACTTCAGATAAGTCACCAGTTTCATCATCTACAGTGGAAAAGGAGCTATCTTTTTCAGGAGTATCCATAATATTGTTCTCTTTCTGGGACACAACATCAGCCACTTCTACAACATGACCTGCAAAAATTTATGAAGTGTAAAAGATTTGAACCAAAAAAACAAGCAAAAGAGTTATCAATCTAACATCATGTATCACGATGTAGAAAAAAAACCTTCTGAAATAATCTGGTTTCCCCCAGAACAAATGATGCTTTCCACTTCGATTTCAAGAATTTTATTTGAAGCCGTTGGAGTAGCATCAGTTGGAGTTTCTACTTTGCTAATAATAATGTCAGAAACAGAAGAATGGATCTCGGAGCTTGGGATTACTAGACCCGAACGGCTAGAATTGTTTTCTTGTCCCTGAAATTGGTCACCAGAAGATAATTCAGTCTGTATCATTCCATTGTTTTGCCTACAATCCCTTCCAGGATTTGACATGGTAGTAGTACTGTAATCAGGAAGAGAGAGAATCTTTCCAAGGGTTCTCGATGCCTGCCTGCTTGAAAATTCTGCATTGCCAGCCCCATTGCTGAGCAATTCAGAAAGATGTTTCTTGGCCTCGAGATAAAAGCTAGATGCCCTTTGCTTATTGTCAGGAGCATCGTGCACTGTACTTGTTTCACATTCCTTCAGCTTGGCAGTCTTCTTCTCTTTTCTGGGAGCGGTGGGAGTTCTGGAAATTTTTTCAACAAAGAAGTGGTCTTTGCTTGTAGAATTAATTCCAACAATGTCCTTAGCCCCTCTCTCGCAATTTCTGATAGCCAAAGACTCATTACTATGCTTCAAAGTATCAGCAGACGAGGTCTGTAGCCTTTCTTTTCCCATGGCATTCTTCAATTTTTTTTTTATTTCAGTGAGAGAAAAGTATGAGCCAGCTCTCTCATTAGCTTCCTTGTTTCTAATGATAAGATGAGATTTTGGCAATGAAGATGCATCGCTTTCAGATTCAGAATTTTGCAAGCCCGTAGGTCCAGGCTTCAAAATCACTATGGTGTTTGGAGTTCGCAAAGAATTATTTCCTTCTGAAGGGATCTTCTCCAGAGATTTAGTCCTTCTCCTGAAAAATTTATGCTGTTTACCATGGACAATTCTGTCAGGTTTCCCTGAGCTCCGTCCCTGAGGACCTTTGTCTTTCTCTGCCTGAGCATCACACAAGTTCTGAACATATTTCAGTATCACTGATTTAGGTCCTTCTAAGAGTTTCAGGAACATTTCATCAGAACTTAGAATTTGAAGCACATCCCTCAGCTCTTTAGATGGGTTTATGTCTTCCTCTTCAGTGGCATGTTTCTCATTACTGAGCTTCTGATTTACAAGACGCTTGATTGCCTCAATCAATTTTTCTTCAAAATCAGGATTTTTCTGGTTTAGTCGACGGTGAACTTTACTGCGATGGCCATGTTTACCATAACTCCCACTTTTTTCATGGATCTGGTTGCAAAATTCTTCCATTATTTCATCTATATGAAGACCATCTTCAGATGGGTTCACCAAATTCTGCAGGCAAGGCTGCTCAAATTGTATTTTTTCATCAACATCCACAGTTTCTATTCCTACGTCACAACTTTTTGTCCGGCTTCTGGTTCTTCGTTTTCGGTTCATTCTCTTGTGGCCTTCCTGTTCAGTATTACACTGCTTTGGTTCTACCTGATCATTGCTTATCCCTTTCTTCGTATCTTGCTCGCTGAACATCTCTTCTTCAATAAGGGTCTTGACACTTGGCTTACCAGCATCAGCTGCTGCTGTTATCGTCTCTTCAACATCCTGATATACTGATTCATTAATAAATAATAACACACAAATAGTTCAACTGCCCAACTCTAGTCCCTTCCCCGGGAAAAGACCTGGGTAGACCCAATTAATTAAGCTCCTTCCTCCTGAGAAATTTTATTACAGATAACCTACAGCAATGAAGTTTCGAAGGTACAAGTTGACAGCACTTACAGGGGTTCCAGGACAACTTGTCTTCGGATCGGTCAGCATTTCATTTTTATTCTTACAACTTTCAACACCTGCAATAAAAAAGATTCATTTTTATTCTTACAAGTTTCAACACCTGCAATAAAAAAGATGATCACCAAAGATGTTAAGCTTCTCAAACTTTGTGAACTTAGAGCCACCGAAACACAAATTTTAGAAGTGGACAATATTGTATTAAAAAGTTTCTCAAGAAAAGAATATTGTGTGAAAAGGTACAAACAGATTGAGTTCTTTGCATGTACCAAAACCATTCCTTAGTTGATTTAAAAGAGTCCAAACTTCGTCAAATACTTCTCAATTTCAATTAGTAAATTGAGTTGATTCAGTTTCTACATTAGCAAAGAAACTGTGTTCCATGCCAAATAGATTCTTATATCAATAGAATAATCTTTTTCTTCAAAGGTTTTCTAAGTCCTTACCAACAGCATGTCTGTGTCCAGGCCCCTTATCTGTGAGGAGCTTTTGGGTTGATCGATTATGGCGGAAGTCAAACATGTTAATGAATCCCCACATACAGCTTGACTGGTCTCTTCCATAGCGGACAGTCGGCTTGTGGGACGTTTTTGCCATTTTAAACTGAAAGTCCTTTGACTGTGTTAAGGTTTTCTTATCCACTTTTTCTTCCCATCTGCTCGGTAAAAACATTGAAAAACGGGTGGAAAAACGAAAGTTATATCAGAAAAAGGATTAAACCAATTCTGAACTGTAAATGGTATAGACGAACAAACTTGAAACAACAGTAGCATATGAATATACGAACATAGGTACATGTGATCTCTTAGCATATATCCCTACGCTCATCGGCATCCAAACAGATGAACCAGTAAACAGTCAGCAACGAAAATCAGGACAAAAGAAAAGGAAAAAGAGTTCAGAAACGAGAGACGTCATCAAAAGATTCTGACTTCAGCATTCAGATTGATCTGACTCATTTATCAAACAAAAACACAGGGTGAGAGGTACGGAATCACCACTCAATTCTGAAATCCTACGAATGCACAGAAGCACTGAGACAAGATCAGCTGATCCTGATCAAAACCCAGATTTTAAATCCTCGATTATCCCGAATCCATAACACCCCGGTCCAAGAACGATTTCACAAGATGAGAATTCTTTACCAACTCATGCATAACCAAAAACAATCATCCAAATGGAAGATAAGTTTAATGAGGTACTATAATGTGCCTCCAGAACTTAAGGAACAACAAGGCATACGTGTATATGAACTGTAAGGATAAAATAAGTGCCACGCATAGTTTAAATACCTCGTATTAGACAAAGTCTAGGATCCCAAGAAACGGCAGTTCACAAACTGTTGAAACAATTACGAAATATTCTGTTCGAAACAACTCAAGCTGTCACCTTCGTGGGTGCCTAAATTAAGCTTCTTTTAGTTGGCAAGCCATCAAACTGTCCTTTTTCCCTCCAGAAGCCTCGGTTAACGGCATAAATTCCTCACCAGAAACCCTTAAACGACAAGAACGATGACACTTATGTCTCACAACTGAAAGACTTCGCTTTCAACTCTCAATCCTCAAAACAACAAACTTCATGGAAGGCGTATATCAGAAACTTGGTAGGAATTCAGCATAAAACAAAAACTGATATCCAAACAAATGAACCAAAAGTACGTAATTATATAATCCAGAAGGAAAATTCCCCTCTTCACACCGTTAATGGGAAGTTCTATATCAATATCTCACACAAAGTTCGTTGACGCGCGAAGTTAGAAACTTGATTCAGACACACGAGTAAAAACTTCACCCAAAATCAATATTTTTCTCCAAATATCGAAAGCACAACATCCAAAAAGACCAGCAGATTTCTAGGGAAACGCCAAACCTGCCACCAGGAAGATAGATAGGGAGCGAGGAGTCAGAGGACCCAGTAGATTCAAATTCACCAAAAAAGAAAGACCTTTCTGACACAAGCTTTGCGTGCAGAAAAAAAAAAGGAATGAAATTTTCTCTTTCTAAATTCTAAGCATGGAGGGCGAAAAACAGGACTTTTCTGTTAGTGGACATCTTTTGACAAGCAAGAAAGAAAGAAAGAAACGGAGAGTCAGAAGACAGCACCAAAATGCTAATCTATCAGGTGCCGACTCAATTTTTCCTTTTAAAGGATCACTTGTTTTCTGACAATGGGCAGGTATAAATTACCCAGAAAAAATGGAGGAAGAGAAAGGATGACGAGTGTTGACGTGAAAGCTGGAAGCTTTACAACGGCAGAGAGACAATGGCATCAGATAAAGGTTAAGAACAATACGTGACAGTTGGGTTTAGGGATTTGCATTGATGGGTCCATCCACGAGTTGAAAAAGAGAGCTTTATGTTCAAGGAAGGCTCTGTCCCATTTCGCCTCTGTTTCACTTTCTGCCATTCCACGTTCAACCATCATCAATCAAACCGCTCCTATGCCTAACCCACTCTCCATCTCTCTCTCGCTCTAGAAACAAAACCCTTTTCAGGTTTTTCTCTCTCAGCCCACTTCATAACAGATCAAAACAGAGAAAAGTGGTTCTCTACACTTTTTATCACTTTCCATAGAGTGAGAGAGAGACAAGGAAGCGTATGACCCGTATACGCGTGTTGAATAAAATAATAATAAAATAATGCCTTTTTTTATTTTTGTTTAGCCGATGAGGTGATATAGGAGGGTTTCAATTGTGAGAAAGCGTCTTTAAACCATCCATTTTTAGACTAATTTTTGCTTGCACCGGGTCAGTCCTTAAGGAGTAAAGTACTGGCTAAACAGATTTCTCTATTTCTAGGACTCGAACTCGAGACCTCTAATTAAGAGATAAGAGTGCTGAACCACTCACACTAATCTGTTTGATTAAATAATCTTTTTTTTGTTTATTTAGGGGTGTTTGATTAGGGATAAGATCCTCTACCCCTAACACACATTTTTTTTATCCTAGATATTTGTATAAATGAGATCTTCTTAAATAGAATTCACACACACACACAAATTTAACCCCAAGTGATTTATAGGTTTAGGAAATGATTAATAGATAATGAATAAAAAGTAAGTTTTTAGTTATTAATTATTATTATTATAAGAACAATAATTTGATATCTTTTTTTTTAATTCTCTATACTTTTTATTTAGTAGAGGAATAAAATTTATTCTTTAGTAGTGATTTTTTTAAAAAATATTTTTA
>JANPWT010000247.1:10595268-10605747 GCA_024678245.1 Erythroxylum densum | reverse complement strand
TATTAATCGTGGTTATTGTAAAAATATATAACAAGTAAGATTAATAGAAATAAATAGAATGTTATTATTTCAAATTTCTATTATTATAATTTTTTAGACATGGTTAATGTAAAATTATAAATTATATAATGCAATATATTGAAAAATTATTTTACACTTTTAAAAAGTTTAAAAATCATTTTATAATTTTATAATACTTGATATTGATCCATATTAATACAATTCCGTGTTAGAATCAAATCCAGCTAGTAGATATTTATAACAATGATGCGTACAGCATATTAATCAATTGAATATTCATTAAAAATTTAAAATAGACTCCTCGAATATCGGTGAAGTATTTAATTTAAGTACTGAAAACAAAACTTTGACTTTTAGACCACAGTGACAATTTACATTCTCAGACAGTTACTAATTAGTCGTACTTGTAGCGCGAAGAAGATATGATTAGTGTAGAAACTTATCCAATCCTATAAAGGCATGACCAGTTCGACACCAACTCTCAACCATAAAGCCATAAGCATGTGAGCTTCGTGGATAGCAATAAAGTTAGCTCAGTACAATTTTTCAACAACTTGGAGACAATTTGCTTAGTTACTGCTGAATTTGACGGTGAATCAATTCGCTGAATCTACTCCAAGACAAGGGAGTTAGTTGCGAGCTTTTAATGCAAACAAACGGGTTGGCCGCTGAGAATTAGTTGTGAGCTTTAAATGCAGACATGGTTCCCCACCCCACCTTCTTAGTGTACTTGAAAGACAAGCATTTGCGTGAAATAATTTACCAACGAATAGGTTTAGCAGGCTGAGAGGGAAATGGAGCGCCTGGAAAACAGTTTGTGTGAGCTGAGACAAACTTTTAGAAGTGGAAAGACTAGAGGTGTTGGTTGGAGGAAAGCACAGCTTAGAGCTCTTATTGACCTTGTTAAAGAAAATGAAGAGAGAATGTTTAAGTCACTTTATGAGGATCTGGGCAAGCACCCAGTAGAAGCTTACAGGGACGAGGTAAGTTTTCTGGGTGTTCTTATCTCTGTTGGAAGTTTCTGAAACCTGTAGGGCACAGAGGCAGATGATTCAAATATGGGCTTATTCTCCTTTTTATTCACTAAGCCCTCCAGACTTCATCTTGATTAATTGCACATTCACCAACTTTGAGTATCTTATCTTTATGTGATTTTCAGAGTCGAATGGTTCATCCTATATTTGCAGGTAGGGGTGATCGAAAAATCAGCCAGTTACTGTTTGAACCACGTGGAGAAATGGATGGCCCCTAGAAAGGTTTGTTTTGTTTTTCTTTTATTAAAATCATATTTTTGACATTAACTTTTATTAAAGAAAATTTTAATATTTTGAAGTGTTTAAATTAAATTTTTATATTTTTTAAACGTTCAAAACATAATTTAATTGGATGAAAAATTTAACAAAGATAATTTTCTAATAATTATTGATGTTATACTATTTTTAAAAAGTAGATCTGATAATAAATATCAGATCTACTTTTTTATTAATTTAAAAACTAATTATATAATAGTAAAATCTATTTTATTTAAAATATAAAAATAATATGAATTTAAAAGCGTTAAAATTTAATTTAAACATTTGAAATTTGAAATTTCCTTTTTCCTGTTCCGTTTCCGCACACAGAGAAGCAAACAAGAAACTGAAGCTGATGTATTTTGTGTTGAAACTCTCAGATCTTTTCCAAAGATGAATAGCCTCAAGGGCTTGTCTCAATTCCGTAAATTTGAACGACAATGATAGACTTGAAATTCTTCTGTAGCTGATCACGACATAAATTAGCACAGGGAAGAGAATTTTTTTTTGGTGTTTAAGGTGATTTCTTAATTATTTCGAGCAGGGTAGATTACCACTGCTTTTCTTCCCAACAAGTGGAGAAGTGGTGTCTGAACCTCTCGGTGTAGTTCTTGTAATGGCATCCTGGAACTTCCCCTTGTGTGAGTGAATCAATTCTCTGACAATTAACTATGATGATTTTAGTACTTTTATCTATTGAAACGGAGCTGAAGGGAACTTCCTTGTTATGAAGAGCAAGCAAATACCTACAATTCCTAGTTTACTATGGCCTTTGTGGGTGGCAAATTCGCTTATACGACATGCCTTAGTTACTGAATAGAAGTGGGTGGTGCTTTTCCACACCCCTTTTCTTACATGTATAACCACATTCAAGTAAATCTTCCACCAGTTAGCCTTGAATTTAGCAAAACTAATCATCAGTTAGTGTGGTAAAAGATGGAAAGTTCTCTGCTATTTGTTTCATCTCAGGTCGGGACCATAGTTCTTTCCGCTAGGTGTGTGATAGATATGTGTAGAATTTTATTGAAGTGGCTCATTAGAGTAGAACCAAAAATGATTGTAAATAGAAGCTGCATTGAGTGTGGTAATCTTCTTGTCTGCAGCACTGTCATTGGATCCAGTGATAGGAGCTATCGCAGCTGGAAATACTGTGGTTCTAAAACCGTCAGAGGTTGCGCCGGCATGCGCTTCTTTTCTTGCTGATACTATCCCAAAGTACTTGGATTCCAAGGCTATAAAAATCATTGAGGGTGGACCAGAAGTCTGCCAACAACTACTGCAGCATAAATGGGACAAGATATTCTTCACTGGTATCACCTCATACTTTTTTAGAATAGATGCTAATGCACTTCTCACAGGCAAAAACCCCCAACTAGGTGTCTACTCTAGTCTTCTAATGGTAGACTTGCTCTTAATTTATGTATCCTCAGGGAGCCAACGTGTGGGACGCATTGTCATGAGCGCAGCTTCAGAGCATTTAACACCTGTTACACTTGAGTTGGGAGGAAAATGTCCTGCTATACTGGACCTTAACTCGATCACCGATCCAGCCGATATGAAGGTCACATAGATTAGCAAACTGTAAATTCTTTGGTGATGATGCATTTCAAACCAATAATTGACTTGTTTTACCTTTTACATGTGTTGGATTCAAAGACAGCAGCTAAACGAATAGTTGGAGGGAAATGGGGGGCATGCAATGGGCAGGCATGTATCGCCGTGGATTATGTCATTGTGGAAGAAAAGTCTGCTACCATTCTGGTAACGACAATTCTTTTCCAGGGTGGATAGACTCATATTGGCTAGTTCAGTTTGAAAGAGTTATCTTTATCTTTCAGACAGATTTACTAAAGAAGATCCTAAAACGATTCTACGGAGGAAACCCGAAAGAATCAAATAGCATTAGTAAAATCATAAACAAGAGCAACTTTGATCGCTTACACAGTCTTCTTAGCCATCCTCTTGTTAATGCTTCCATTGTTCATGGTGGATCTGTGGATGAATATAACATGTAAGCTTGTATTCTTTTTCCTCTAGGTAAAGCCTGGCCAGTTTTCCAACAATACAAAAGAAACTCGCTTATCATGATCAAAATTTGCAGGTTTATTGAGCCCACAATCTTGCTAAACCCTCCGCTTGATTCTGAGCTCATGACAGAAGAGATCTTTGGTCCCCTGCTTCCTGTCGTCACTGTAAGACCCCAACACTCCAGAGCTTTTTCCTACTTTCAGGTTCCCATCGAACTTCTGCTTTTCTTCTTCTAATCAACAGGTAACCAATGCCTATGCAGTTGAATAAAATTCAAGAAAGCATAGAATTTGTGAACTCAAGGCCAAAACCACTGATCATCTATGCTTTCACTAAAGATGAATCATTCAAGAGACAGATTTTAACAGAAACATCCTCAGGAAGTGTGACTTTCAATGACACAATGGTTCAGGTAACACGAATTGATTCCACTATTTAGGGTTTCATCAGAAAAACTGATCCATTCCATAGTAACTTTTTGGTTTGAACTGCAGTTTCTGTGTGATGAACTTCCATTCGGAGGTGTTGGTCACAGCGGCATCGGTAGGTACCATGGAAAGTATTCTTTTGATGCATTCAGCCATGAGAAGGCTGTGATGCAAAGGGCATTCTATCCTGAGCTTGAGCCAAGGTACCCTCCCTGGAACAGTTTCAAGTATCGGTTCATCAGATTGGCCTACCACTACAATTACATTGGACTAGTCCTGCTTCTGCTTGGACTGAAAAAGTAGCAGCAGTTGGAGCTCCATCAATCATTGTAGCTAAGGAAAAATGAGATTATATATGGTGTTTTTCTTTTAAGTACTTAGAAATAATATGCAACTCCTAGAATATGAAAGCATATAATAAGTCGTTTTAGGTTTGATAAGTTTTTTTATATTATTATCTTATCCTTCATTTCTAACAATTGCGTCCGTATTATATAAAATAAGATAAACAGGCACAAACATTCGTTAAAATTTAAGAAAACTAAAAGAGAATTCTCTAATTTTCAAAAATTTTCTTTTCTTAAAATTTGCTTAACAATAATAACAAAACAAATATGATACAAATATCATGCACAAATTAGTCAAATATCCCAAACATAATAGTACAACTCAACTCTGAAATCTGATTCGAACTAATTATATTTAACTTAAATTAATAATTTAAAATAATTATAATAAATTATTAATTTGTAATAACATATAAAATAAAACTAAAACTTTTTTTCTTTTGACATTACTAAAACTTAGATAATGGTCAAGAAAATCATTGACAATACAATTTATTAAAAGATAATTCAATCAAATAACTATGTTAAGATCAATACTTCCCTTAATAGTACTGTTGGCTTCATGAATCGATTAAACTAGAGATCTCCTAAATGCTAAAGTTGCACTCCCTTAAATTTTAATCATTACTCTTTGATTAGTTAACATATATCTCTACCAAGCTACCACCTCTTTGAATGCATTAATATTTGTGAAATCATATGAAAGGTCTCACTCTAACACTAGGAAGATCGTACAGGTCTCTCTCTTAAGCACCTCATTCAACCCTTGCTATATAAGTCATTATCTAATCACAAGCAAACTCTTTCGAATTTTCCATAAGTAAATTTAAATTAGGTTTAATTGCTGACATGAATAAATTCACATTAGGATCAACCAAAGGTAATTCTCAAAATTACATCTCATATCATAAATTAATTTGAATTAATTCATAATAAAATAACCACTAGACTTTTCCTTATTTAAACATTAGAGAGTATTTAACTACAAAGCATGTTTAAAACAACAAAATCGAAAAAAAAAAGAAATTAGAATATGAATAAACCTAAATGTAATCTTGATTTTTGTCATTAGTTTGATCTGTTAGGATAATGTCTAGATATGGATTTCTTATAAAAAAATTAGAATTGACTTTTTGAAGGTCTTGGAGCCTCCCAATAGTTAATCCTAACTTTTGGAGAGAAAAAAGATGTCTCATGTATGCGTTTTCTCCAAACGTCGGTTAAAGATCTTTTAAAATTAGAAATTTCACACTTAAATATGTTTTGTTAGCTTAGGACATGGTATAGCGCATGATAATGACCTATATCATAGATCTCACTATTTTCTCCAAATGAAGAATACGGTCTGTCCTACAGTTATGTCACTAAATTATGGATCTTACTATTTTCATGTGGATAATAAACACAATCTTTAGCATAATTATGTCGCCAAATCATGGATCTTCTATTTCCTTTTTGATTTGGACACGATCTCATAAACATCTATAACTCAAGTCGTGTCACTTATTACATGTTCATTCATTTAGGCACAGACTAACAACTTAACACAGACATAGGATAGACTGTGTTAAAATAAGAATTATTATTTCCTTTACGAAATTTAATTGGAATGGCCTCTAATTCTTAAATAATATCATCTTAAGGGAAAATTTTTACAATTTTCTAAAAATAAGTCAAAGGATAAGTAAAATAAGATAATTTAACATTAAAATCAAGCAAAATACTTAAGAATATATGTGCATTTTGTATGCATATCAAATATCCCCATACTTAGATCATTGTTTTTCCTCAAGTAAATCAATTTAATCCCTCTCAACTTAAATAAGCAGTAGTTTTAGGAAAGAATTTAACAAATCAATTAGAGTAATTGCGACTATCTGGCATTTATTCAATCGCATTATTTATCAATTAGTTAGACATTTAGATACTTAGATTAAATCATAAATCAATGCAATTTAACCTAACGAACCTTCAAACATCAACTTAATTTACAAATTTTAACTTAATTCTTAAAGTAGACATAAAAGACCAAAAGGTTTAAATTTCTTACTATTTTAATAACCTAAATTAACAAAAAATAAGCATTTAATTTTGAAGTAATAAAGGAGCACTTAGAGGCTTTTTTGAAACTCTAACTAATCTTTTACTGAAAGATACCACATTGTCGCAAATACTCCTAGTTACTCAGTTAAGCCATTGTTTCAGATAGCTACTAGCTCTACTCTTTAACTTTAACCTTTTTAACTTGGTGAAAGCTAATACAGTGAATTTAATTATGCTCACTTGTTCCCATTTGTTTTGAATGTATTTTATATTTATTTATTTATTCAGTGGGCTACTAAAATACTTAGAAAGAATCATCTTCTAACTCAAACATATGATTAAATTATATTAAAAGTATCATAATGCAAGTTAAGTATCATTTTTCATAATTGTTAAAGCAAATCAAAAACTAAATTAGATATCAATGCTCATAACTATTTGCCTAAACTAATCAAATTATAAATCAACCAAACTTATAATGTATCATTTTGATCAATCTTCTTTCACTTTTAGAATTTTTTCTAAATTTTTCATATTTATCTAATTACAACAAAACTGAAAAGTAAAATACGGCTTATAAATAACCAATTCCATCCTCAACCTTGAGTTGTATATTTTACTCAATATAAACTATAAGGAATGAAACAAAGATTAAGGATAATAAATATAAACGGAGAAAAACAAGAAAAATAGAAATTCATCTGGCTCCTGCTTGTCATTTGCTATCCGAGGTAATTTTGATTAACATCTAGAGATTATTTATACCTCATAGATACAACTAAAACAAACTCAAAAGCAAGAAAATACATAAGTAACTTTAAGCTACTAACCAGGGTCTGTGGATATTTTGGCCTACCCAACTTAAGGCAGGCCAAAGGAAGGACTGGTAGGCTCGCTGCGGACTAGCATAAACAGCTGTGAACTCGCACGATCCCGACACAAACGTAATACGGGTGTGGATGAATTGGCGGTGAGCAAGGCCTATGGAAAGATCATACTCCTTTTGCCAGAGAAGCCATATCCCACCTGAGAAGCCGACCGCTTCAACACGAAACGAGTAGTCGTAACCTAATGAATGGATGACCGCATCAGCCCGAGGGCCACTAATGCGGGTCTCCAGCAAGACAAGTATGCCTGGCTGATACATACGCAAAAAATTACGAAGGATGGCCAGGAAACTGGTACCCCCAGCTCCTTGGCAATTCCAAAGTAAGATAGACATAAATCGAGACTGAAAAATAACTAAGCTACTAGAGAGGGTGTAATGGTACCTCCTAAAGTAGCAGTCTCGGTGTCCCCGTCCTAGACCATGTCATCCGAGGCCTCATGGGCCTGTGCTTGTGGGTTTGCGTCCGAATTAGCCGGTGTACTGCTGAGAGCTGGAGGAGCAGTAGCCGGGAGAGCAGGATCACCCGCGGGAGGGCACTCGATGTCGGCGTGGGTTGTAAGCAAGCCTTTCACAGATTGGGTTCACGGGTGTGGGCTCTATGATCTCTACTATATCAGCTCGAAGTACACGTGGCGTCGCGGCCTGATTAAAGCTCGCTTGGACCGCATGTTTGGGTCATCAGCTTGGCTTCAGGCGTTCCCGCAGAGAACGAACCACCATCTACCCTTTATAGGCTCTGATCATCGTCCTCTACTGGTTCGGTTCCACACCCCTCCGCCTCCTGTTCCCCAAACTAAGACTTGTCGGTTTCAAAATGCTTGGCTCACGCATCCTAATTTCGAGGCCGTTGTAGCGGACCATTGGCTGCCCCCAGCCGCGACGATGAGCCAATCTCTTGCCACGTTCTCCGCCCTCCTCATGCGATGGAATCAAGACAATTTTGGAAACATCTTCCATAACAAACGTCGGTTGCTGGCGTGGCTGGAAGGTATCCAAAAGCACATAACGAATGACAATTTAGACTCCCTCCTTCTTCTTGAAGAGAAACTGAGTGAGGACCTGAGCCAGGTCCTGTGTGAGGAGGAACTTTTCTGGCACCAGCAAGCTCAGTGCGATTGGATCTTGTAAGGGGATCGCAATACTGCTTTCTACCATATGTCCACTACTTCCCGGCGTTAGAAATTGGTGGTGGAGCAACTTCTCGATGTTGACGGGACCCTTGTTACGAACCCGGTTTAGCTTGGACAGCTCGCTCGCTCTTTCTTTGCACAACTTTATACTGCCGAGTTGGGTCCCCACCCCCAATTTCCGATTCGGGTGGCCTTTCCTCGCCCACCCATTGAAGGGCTTCGCGAGCTTGATCGGCCTCTCCACCCTCTAGAAGTTAAGAATGCTGTTTTTGATATCGCTCCCAACAAAGCCCCAGGAGTTGATGGCTTTAACGCCCTTTTTTCCAAAAACAATGACGCCATGTTGGGCCCACTGTCGAGAAGTTCATCACGACACTCTTTCACCTGGACCGGTGGGAAGAGGAGTTAAATCAGACCATTCTTGCCCTCCTTCCTAAAACTCCCTCCCCAACTCGACTAACCCAATTCCGTCCGATTGGCCTCTGCAATGTGCTCTATAAAGTCCTTTTGAAGGTTGTTGTGAATCGTTTAAAACCCTTGATGCCGCATCTCGTTGCCGAGACCCAATGCAGTTTCATTCCTGGTAGGCTTGTCACGGATAATATCATCATTGCTCAGGAGGTCATCCACACAATGCGCCGGAAGAAGGGGAAGAAGGGCTATCTAGCAATTAAAGTGGATCTCAAGAAAGCTTACGATCGGCTCCAGTGGGAGTTTATTCTCGACACGTTGCAGGACATTCGCTTGCCAGAGCATTTCATCAGATTTATTATGCAGTGTGTGACAACAGTTTCTATGCAAGTTGTTTGGCAAGGCCTTAGGACTCCTCCCTTCACACCTTCTCGTGGCCCCCGCCAAGGTGATCCTCTCTCGCCTTACCTCTTTGTCCTGTGCATGGAACGTCTTGGGCAGCTCATCTCCTGTGAGGTGGCCCAAGCGGCTTGGAAGCCGATTCGGCTGAGCCCCACCGGACCCCACATCTCTCATATGTTTTTTGCCGACGACTTGATTCTTTTTGCAGAAGTCATAGCCGCTCAAGCGCGGCTTCTTGCCAACACTCTGGAGGTGTTCTGTGACATTTCGAGACACAAAGTCAACCTTGATAAATCTCAGCTCTTCTTCTCTCACAATGTTGAGCCTACTGTTGCGTGCAGCCTTAGCCAGATTTTACGCATCACCTGTACGCGCAATCTTGGGAAGTACTTAGGGGTCCTTTTACTGTATGAGCGTACCATACAGGGCACCTATCAGCATATTCTGGATTCAGCGCAATATAGATTGTCGGGCTGGAAGGCCAAGATTTTATCCTTAGCAGGTAGAGTGACTCTTGCCCAGTTAGTCCTCTCGGCCTTCCCTGTTTATGCTATGCAAATGGTGAGGTTCCCACGACACCTTTGTGACACTCTAGAGTGCTCCATGCGTCAGTTTATTTGGGGGCATACTACTGAGTCTCGCAAACTGCATCTTGTTAATTGGGACGAAGTGTGTAAGCCCAAGAAAGCAAGGGGCCTTGGTCTCAGAAGCATCCGCGCCACTAATGATGCCCTCCTGGCCAAACTCGGGTGGGCTTTAATTAACCGACCCTCAGCTTTGTGGGTTCGTTTGGTTAAAGTCAAATACAAACTGGAACAGGCCCATCTTCCCCTCACTCTCAGTAGGCCAGGGGCTTCCGCTACCTAGAGAGGTATAGCCGCCTCTTGGCCTGTTGTTTGACAAGGGGTACGCTGGCACTTAGGTTCCGAGCGGACCATCCTTTTTTGGCTTGACAATTGGTTACCTGACTGGGGTCTGCTCGGCTCTACCGTGCTCTCCCCTCTTCCCGAACCTGAGTACTCTCACACCGTTTTGGACTATATCACGACAGAGGGTAACTAGAAGTGGTCTCTCTTCTAGCAACACCTTCCCTCCGTGGTCTGCCTGGCGATCACCCACTTCATCCCTAGCCCGCTCTCTTTCGAGGACGACATCCCCACGTGGGGACCTACTAGCCATGGGCGTTTCACGATAACTTCTGCGTATGATCTTATTGTTGACACTTCCTTGACTACCGAGGCCCGCCAGTGGGACTTAATCTGGAAATGGGCTGGACCCTAACGCGTTCAGGCTTTACTCTGGTTACTTTTCAAGTAAAAGCTTTTAACCAATCAGTAGCGTGAAGCTTGTCACCTTACCCTGGACAACACGTGTCCTCATTGCGGTCAAGCTGAGACCATCCTCCATGTTTTTCGGGATTGCCCGAGGGTTACCCAGTTCTGGGGGCTCTTTTCCCCCGCTCAAATTATCCTCGCTTTCTTCCAGCAT
>JANPWT010000247.1:10583349-10594730 GCA_024678245.1 Erythroxylum densum | reverse complement strand
CGCCGCGACCGAAAACTGTTCGTCGCGACGCAGGAAGAGCCGTTCGTCGCGACGTACCAAACCGCACTCGTCGCGACGTCTAACCGAGCTCGTTGCGACGAATAAATTAATTTATTTGTCGCGACGAAGTCCTCACGTCTCAACGCTCGTCGCGACATGCGAAGGTCCGATCGTCTTCTTCGATCGATTCCCGACCATTTCTCTCTCTAAAACCCCCATTAACACTCTCAACTACCCAAACCAACCATAATAAATGCCATAAATGCACCAGAAACCATTAATAACAACATTAAACCATTAAGACTTACCAAATCAAGCTCAAATCCACAAATCACCGTAAACCCTAAAATCTTCCAAAATCAACGATCAACACTCTCCAAGCTTCTCAATCTTCATCAATCACAATAAACAAGTTAGCTTTGCACAAGGAGAAGATCCAGTAAGAAGACAATCAAAAACTCACACCAATGGGAGGGGATCGAAGACTCACCGTGGGAGGAGAAGAGAAGAAACGATTTTGACTTAGGATAAATCCCCAAAATTCAAACCTAGCTATATATAGAGCCAAGCCCTCAATTCAATTCACAATTCAGTCAAATTTCAGTTCACAGTCCAATCACTGCATAATCCAGTCAAACCATGCTCGCGATTAAATACCGGGAAACATCATGAATGCATGTGCCTATGAATAAATACATATGCAAGAAACCTGTTCCTCTATAATTTAGAGGCCAATGATATGCTAAATCAGTGAATGCAACGAAACCTATCAATCTGTCCCAATTTACCAGAATGCCCTTGCTAACAGTAACGGGATGTTACACTTCATTTGGCCTGGGACCTTGGATATCGACAACTCATTTTAGAAGTTGATTCTCTTGAGGTGATTAATATTCTCTCGTCTTCTAATTTTTCGGGGACTGATTAGTACCATTTGGTGACAGGTATCCGGGAGCAATTACGTCAACATTGGGACGTGTAACTTCAACATGTGCTTCGAGAAGGCAATCAGAGTACCGACAGCCTGGCCTCACTTGCAGTGCTAGCCCGTCTGGGCATCCACTACCTTCAGGAGCCTCCGACATTCGTCTGGGCCCACATGTGCCGTGACCATCACGGCTTTTTGTACCGTAGATACTGTGATAGTTAGGCTTTTTGTGTTATTTGTTTACATTCCATTGTAAAAAAAACATAAAAAAGTGACAATGTAGTTAAGGATCAAAAAAGAAAGAAAATAATCCTTATAATTTAGAAAGCTTAAAAGAAATAAATGAAAATAGGAGCTCAATCACCATCATGCTTATCATCATCATCATCATCCTTTACCATCATCCAAGACTTTGGAGGCAACTTAGAGTATTCCAAATACTAGAAGCAAGAAGCAAGTGGATAATTGTTGCTCCATCTTTCCAAAGTACATGTGTAACTTGTGTAGAGTATAGTTTTGACTGTTATCTATCTTTACACAGTGGACGGTCCTATCAATCCTTTCCCACGTCAGTTATTGTGGTAAAGGCTTGACATATTCTTACTCCTTCATCGTCTCTTCTTTTTTAGGTGCATTAATCATTTATTAGTTTGCGCTCCACTTTCTTTTTCTGCTCTCCTATAACTATAGGGGCCTCAACTTGCTCTCTACCTACTAAAACATAAATATTGTTGATCTTCCTAATTAATATCATATGCCTCATCATTTAAAGTTATAAATCTAAGCTTGAAATTAGAGACTAAGCGAAAATGCTTAAGATTGTAGGAACCCTCCAAAAAGATGAGTTTGATCCCTAGCTTTCAATAATATAGATTTGGAGGAGAAAAAGTTGTTCATCTTGGTGAGAATGAAGGGTAATGTCAAAAACTTGATGGGATTTATAGGAAACTCGATTTTGTTAGAGGGCATGTATTGAAATTAAGAGAGATTTAAAGAGAGAGACAAAAACGGGGGACTGGCATAATCTTATATATTTTAAAATTTTTCAACATGATCTACAAAAAGGTTATGGTGTAGATCATGGATTATTCTAAGTCAAAAAAAAAAATAGGACACAGTATGGGATATGAGCATGACTCAAACTATAGATCCTTTTAGAAAAATTTTTCTCATAACATGATTTGCTATATGGGCATGGTCAAGGTTGTAGATCTTAGTGTCTTTAACTTCTTTACGCCATGAATCCTCATATATCTCTAAATATAGAGACACAACATGGGATACAAATATATCATATTTTATAAATCTTTTTTTAAAAACTTGCTTTAATACATTTTGGTATATGGGTATATCCCAAGTCGTGTTCAACAATTTGATTCAATATGTACTCGATTGTGAGCTTCTCGCTGGCCTTTTTCTTATGTTTAATCTCTAAAACTCTTCAAAGTTTCTCCTTAAGCTAATTTATTTCTTCCTTTATTTCCATAACTACAAAAACAAAAATATGAAAAACCTAAAATAAAAAATAGAAAACATAAACAACTATAACAAAAATATAAACCTAAAGCAATCTAATAAAAATAACTCCTTATCAAATGTAAAACAAATATTCAAATTATTGGTCCATAATTTCAAAAACTAAAAAAAAATCTTAAATTTATGGTTGAGTTATCTTCTATTAAGCACTTCTTTATAAGCCTTTTAAATAAACTCTTATCTTAAGCTTGATTAATTTTTAGAGCAATATGGTTGCTCCATTCTTCACTATGATCAAGAAAAGTGTTAATTAGAGGTTCCTCACTCTCAGCTTAACCTTTTATTTAACTTCATTCTCACTTTTCTTGGCACTTTAACTTCATTCCTAATGATTTTATATAGGATATTTAAACAGTTAGCTTGTCCTAAGTCTTTAATAAACTTAAATCATATTTCATCGTTAGGAAATAAGAGTTCTTCGTCTCTGATCCTAAGTATAGTTTACCTTGTAGTAATACTAATTAATGTTTTACTAGCAGGAAAATATTTTTCAAGAAAAGATCTAAGCAATTTTGCCCATGAATTTATAGAACTAGGAGGCAAATAATATAACCAATGTTTAGCAAAATTATGCAATGAAAATGGAAAAGCATGTAATTTCACTTGTTCATCATCAATTCCTTCAGGTTTTATGGTAGAACAAACAACAAAAAAATTATTTTAAATTTCTATGAGGATCCTCAACTGCACGTCCATCAAATTTAGACAATAAATTTAAAAAATCTAAATTTAGTTTTAAGGGTCTTTCCAAAACTGGGAAGACAATGCATAAAGGTTGATCTTTTAAGTTTGGTACTGAAAGTTGCTTCAAGGTAACTGTGGCCATTTTTATCCTTTTGTCTTCCTTTTCTAATTTGATTTACATTTCAGTTTCTTTTCCATCTCTTAATTTCATAAAAATCACCTTCTCTCTTCTTAACCCCTTTTTTTGAAACAAAAGAAATGTTAGTTATGATTCAAAAATAAATAAATAAACTAGGCAAATAAAACTTTCCCAAATAATGGCACCAAAATTTGATGTGTCGTTAGGCATATATAAATCAAATCTTTATTTTAATTTTGAATTTTTTAATCAATTTAGTGTATGGCAAATAAGAATCGATCCCACGAGGAAAGTTAATTTACTAATTTAGTTAATTTACTTTTAATTAAAAAAATTCCAACGAATCAATCTATTAATTTTTTAAAAAAAGATATTTACATCCTAATAATTTCGCTCATATGAAAGAAATTCATTAACAAAATATAAACATCATCAACGCTCATGTAATATCCTATTTGACCACATTAGTAAGGTACAACATCAAAGCTTAACAAAATGAATGTTGACACATTTTTTTAAAAATCATTCAACCAATATTCTAAAAGTTGAAAAATTATTTTATAACTCAATAAAAATTAATGTAGAACTCAAAATAGCCAGCATTAATCATAAAGTATGAAATATGAAATTTCCTTACTATAACATAAAAATTATAATCTAATTTGATTAACACTTGAATTATTAATTCACCATTTAAATGCTAGCAAATTATATTATATCATACATGTAATCTAAAAACTTAGAATAAAAAACATGAAAACTAAAAAATTACAACTTCTAAATTACTTCTAAACTCAGTCCAATTTCGTTAGATAGTTTACAAATTAAGGAATCTATAGGACAAGTCAAATCATAGGTAAATAAAAAGTATATATTTAAACATTTAATTTGCTTTCCTAAACTTAAAACATATCTTAACAAAAATTTGGAATATTCTTCGCAACTTGGACAACATTTAGAAAAGTCATCATTCTTCATGTAAATTCTTCATTTTGTTATGATTCAATTATTTTGTTCCATTTTAAACTTCAATGCAAGCTGTTTGTGACAAGTTCAAAACTTATGAATTAATTCGAAATAAATGTAAATATATATAAAAAGGTAGGTTTACAAATTTTGAATTGAATATAATCAAAATAAATAAACAGCTTCTAAATTTATTCTAACTTAATCTAACATGTCCAAGTGAACAAACAGTGTTTTAATTTTAATTTAGCCATGCAATTTGATATACTTAGATCGTCCAAGTTGTTTAATAGGTTAAGTTTAGAAAACTAACTAGTTAGGCCCTACTTGTCTTCCTTTAATTTCTAGAATCAAACCGGCTCAATCTCAACTCAAAGCGCATTATAAACTAAGAGATAATCTGACCATAGATAATTTATTCGAAGAACAAATAAATTCCAGTCATACATCTCATTATAAATTAATGATTTAAATATCATGTTCATAGAATCAAGGACGTCTCCAATCATATCAAAAACATGAACCATAAATCAAATAATTCATACATTGTATAAGTATTAAATTAACTTGGTAATAAGTCAATGAATTCAGAAAATTAATAATTCAAATATTTCAAAGTGCATCTCTAAACTAAATTTAACAGTTAAAACTAACTAAGCGCAGGAAATCACAAATGAAGAGGGGAAAAGTTTTTTGAAAACTCATTCAATTTTTCTACCTTCACAAATCTCGAATCAACCCTAAAGGTGTAGAATTTCTTCCTCCACCAATCACGAACTAGGTCAATTTCAATAGTTTGTGGCTTTTTAAACAATCCCACGCCTCATCGTGCTAGCTTCGTACTTCAATAGCCTTTGACAAATGAAAAATCCTCTCTGAAATCTCTCCTTTGTATGGACTACTTGTTGCTTTGTCCTCCCAAGTTGTTGCCTTTTATAGCCTAAAAAATGACTCTTAGCCCCACACTTTACTGGATTTTCGATGAGCCTCTAATTATCTTCTTCCATTTTAAATGAATTTGGTGTAAAATATGTCAAATGGGTGAGTCTACGTCTACCTCCCATACCGATCTTTGTTCTATTATCGTTAGGTTATTTTTTGACTATCTCCTGAGCTGCTTTGTTGTTTTGTTTCTTTTCCTTTTGGATGTTGGGTTTTGGTTGCTTCTTTCTGCTATTTTTTGCTTCCTTTTGGAGATGCGTTTTACCCAACCTCTTTTTGTTGCACATTTTGGTTGTTGTGTTTTCTTTGCTGGATTACTTCTTTTGTCTTTTGACTGCTATGTTTTGTTTCTTTTCCCTGGCTACTATGTTTTGCTCTTTTCTCTACTAAGATTGTTTTTTGTTTTGATGGACTGATTGTTTAATTATGGACTTTCTTTTGGGCCGAGCTTCATTTTGGGTCAAATTTCCTTCTAGATTCCTTTCTTTAAGTCTACCAAGCCTACAAGAAAATACTTAGTACAATTAAACTCCTTTTAGAAATAAAATATGGAACTAAATGACGTAGGTTAATAAAAGTAAAACGCAGCAATTTTTGCCTAAATGCACTATGTAAATAATTTAAAACAACATAAAATAGGTGTGTAAAATATGTCGTTGACAAAATCTGCAAGTGCACAAAGTCATTCCTAGCACCTATAAATCGAGTATTACAAGGTGGTCTCCCACAAGGACTAAACTACTCACCACCGAATTAATCCTAATTATTTGAACAAAATTGACAATAAACTTAAAAGATGATTGGAGTTGGGTAGGCAGTAAATTGTGAATACTGGAAAATAACAAACAAGGATAATTTGATGATTTAAACTTAGGGTTTTGGGGTTCACTAACACCAGAGATTGATTAATAAATTATGAAATTGATTGAATGACAGGTTATAATAACAGTTGCAACACTTTACTTATATTCTCTCAAGACATATAAGAATATCTAACTAGTTGAATATCATCCCTCAATGTGCAACTTAACTAGTCAAATTCATGAAGAACAAGCAACCACAAGTTATCACACTAGCTTAGGATATTTGTATCGCTAAATCTAATTTGTTTATCTTCCTAGTGCATAAACTATACTTCACCTCTCAGTTCATCATATGATTCATAAAATTGCATCTATAGTGATCAAGCATAGAGATAATAGTAAAATGCAAGAGAGATAAACATAACTCAAGAACTTTTATTCACACCAATCAATCTATAAAATACAAATCAATCTCCTAAATAGGCTACATCCCTCACCCTAAATGAGGTTTAGTTCTAGAACATGATAACAGAAACCATACATATAAAGATGTTCAACATTCAAGAAAGAATAGAGAGAGAAGATAGACACAAAAAAAAGATTGCTTCCAGTGCTTGCATTAATCCTCTAAATCTTCTTGATTTCCTCTTTTTCAGTGCCTCCTTATGTTGTTGCTTCATTTTTAGTGTCAAGTCCCCACATCAGGTCTTAAAAATGAGTATTTATAATGTCTTGGGTTCAAAGAAACCTAGTTTTTGCTAGACAGGGGAAGGCAGATCGTCTTTGGGCCGACAAAGTCTATTAGGCGGACATGATGTCCGTTTAGCAGACCTTCTCAGGTCTGGGAAGTGAAGTTGGAAGACAATGTCTGTTAAACAGATAGGGACGTTCTCGGGTCTCTAGAGTGGAATTGGCCAGGAAATGTCTGTTAAACGAATATGATATCCATTAAATGGACATACACTGGTCATTTACAAAATGCGCACTTTTGACCCTTCAGTCGACAGAATCTCTTCTCAGAGTCTTTAGTTATAGAACTTGGAGTCTTCTTTGAAAGCGTCCTTGAATGACCTTAATTCGACATCCACAGTGAAAGTTATGCCTTTCTCCCCCGAAATCTATCCATTTGTACCTATCAAGCAACAAAGTTGAAATGTGTGAGAACTAACCAAATAAAGCTTCAAATTCACATAGAGTTAAGTCAAATTAATTCCAATTCAACCCAAAATCATAAAAGAATAATTTGACTTATCAATATGTTATAATTTTTAGTTATCAATAACCTCCTTTATATATTTCCTAAAGAAGGGTAATGTATCATTAGGCAACATACTATTTCGTCTCTCTATTATCTCCTTTGATAGTCGACCTATTTGGACTTTGAGATTCCTGAACAAAGCTTAAATATTTTATAATAAAGAGGAAGTTGCCAGCATAAAGTCTCTTGTCTTATCTTCCAAACTTAACTACTTTTCTTATTGCGTCAGTTGATAAAATCCTCAAAGGGGTCATCTTTGGTCTTACTGATTGATCTAAAAGAAATTTAGATGATTTCTCCATCTTGATTATATGTTTTACAGGAGGGGTTTATTTCCAATGAAAAATTCCATAAAATTAACTTGATCCACTGACTTAGTTATAAGATTTCAAATTTGACATTCCATACCTTGGTGTCCTCCTTAAAGAATTCACAACTCGTGACTTATCCTTAATGGTGAATTCAAGTTGTTTAATTATCTCACTATCACCTCTATCAGAGCCATCAAAGTGGTCATGACGTGTATATATTGTGGATTCCAACTAATCTTTTTGTTCTCACCCTTCCTGACTATCATTAGTAGTTTTTCATTGTCCTCTCTTCTATCAACTTTAAAAAAGTCTCTAGAGCCTTATTATTTACTGTTCCACCATTGCAATGTCTACTAATTTAATGTTCCATCCATTACAATGTCTACTAACTTTCCTCCTAAAGTTTATCAAGTCATTATAGAAGGTTTAGACTTACATTTATATTGGAAGTTTATATAGTGGGCACTCACTTACATAAGGAATATATATCATTCATTAACTTATTATTGTCAAATTTCTAAAAGGAATATATATCATTCATTAACTTTTCTATCTTAGATGGTCAAAAGAATTTACAAAGAAATTTCTCTACAAAACTCTCCCAAGTCATAATTGATGCAACAAATAGCGCTTTTAACCATTTCATCTGATCCCTCAATGTGAATGGGAATAACCTCAACCTATTAGTGTCTTTAATGGTTCTATTGATCTTGAATATGTCACAAATTTCTAATATCTTGGTGATGTGTATGTTGGGATAATTGTCTGTTACTCCATTGAATTGTATATTATATCTTAGTATAAGAGTTATATTAGACTTGATCTTAAAATAATTACCATTGTCTGTCAGTCTTATAATGATTGATTGCATCTTTATAGGAGATGGTTTGACATATTCCATCTAGGGGGTGAAAAATATCGCCTAATTTGACCCAAAGTCAATGGGCCTTATTTAAGTTGCAAGCTTCAAAGTGAACTTGATATTTTTTTTATAAATAAATCCAAGCTACCATGTGAATCTTACCTATGATATTATATTTAAAATGGCATCATTTTGTTAATGTTACGCTAAACTTTCACGTGATCGTCACCTACTTGCATATTCATTCTTCTAATTTTTTAATTTTTATTATGTGATTTTTTGTGCCAAAATGTCAATTTATTTACTGGTGAACAATGCATATAATTGCATCTTACTTTTCTTAAATAAAAGCTAAACCAAAATCTAGTGATTTCTAGATTATATTCCGATAAAAATTTCTTTATCATAAATGATTAAATGTTACCATTGGTCATCATCATTATATAATTACTAATAAAAGTTCGTATTCATCCTTTAAATGTTCTACATTTCTATCAAGGTGAAAAATATTCTTTTTCACAATTAGATAATTATAATGCTTTGATAATTTTTGAGACACAGTTATGGCCTAAAGTATATATCTAACTATTAATTTCCTGTAGATGATGGATGCGGTATCTAGTATATTGTTATAACTAAAACTCACTATTTCCTCCAAATAATGGATACAGTTCTTGGCATGCTCATATCACTAAATTGAACATCTTCTTGTTTTGTGTGTGACTAACACACAGTTTTAGACACGATCCTAGTTTAGGTCATATCAATTTGTTAGGTCCCAGTCAAAGCCATAGAAGATTAATAGAGAAAATAGGAAGTTTAGGTAATATTCTTCATTGATTCTTCTGCTGCGAATACATGTAGTATAAATAGGAAAGGAGAGCAACTACTTAATCCTACTCTTATGGCCACATAATCAGCACTTAAGAGATCTTATTGCTATTATTGCTAACTGCCTTTGACTTGGCAATTTGAACAGAAAAATAAAACAATAGCAGTAAAAATAACAACAGAATTAAACCATGTACTTCCTATTCTTGGTAATGGCTCTTGTCGATCGACGTAATGGCCCATCATTACCTCCCCCTTCGAAACGAACCTTGTCCTCAAGGTTTAGATGAGGAAACCTGGTTTGCAAATCAACTGAAAGTTCCCAAGTTGCATCTTCATGTGGATTCCAGCGCACCAAGCTTTCCTGTGAAAAACGATTCCCAAGCTTTACCCATTGAGTATCCAGAATTTCCAAAGGTTCCAAGTCCATACTACCATCATCAGTAAGTGGTGGCAAATCATTGGAAACAGGGATAGCTTCTTCAACATGTTTTTTGAGTAAGGAAACATGAAATAATGGGTGAATCCTCGAACTAGGAGGGAGCTGGAGTTTATATGCCAGAGTACCAATTCTGTCCGCAACTCGAAACGACCCATAATAATGATTTGCTAACTTCTGAAAAGCACGTTTGGACACAGAGTGCTATCGATAGGGCTGCAATTTAAGATAAACATATTCCCCTTTATTAAACTCAACATGTCTGCGCTTCATATCAACAGTCTTCTTCATCTGGTTAGAAGCCCTCGAAAGATAAATCTTTAATTCCTTTAAAATGTCATCTCTAGTGGCCAGTGTTTGATCAACTTGTGCACCAACGACTGCCCTAGTTCATAAAGAGGAATCGCAGGAGGATTCCTGCCATATAAAGCCAAAAATGGAGTCATCCCAATAGAGATATGAAAAGAAGTATTATACCAATATTCTGCCCATGGAAAAAAGGAGCTCCATTTGCGAGGACGTTGACTAGAAAAGCATCGTAAGTATTGTTCCAAGCATCTGTTGGTGACCTCAGATCGCCCGTCTGTCTGCGGATGGTAAGAGGAGCTCAGATTGAGTTTAGTACCAGAGAGCTTTAAGAATTCCCGCCAAAAGTGACTAATAAAAATGGGATCCCGGTCACTAACAATGGATTTTGGCATGCCATGATATTTCACAACTCCATCCACAAATTTTTCAGCTATAATCTTGGCAGAATATGGATGAGATAAGGGTAAGAAGTGGGCATACTTGCTCAAACGGTCAATAACAACCATAATCGAATCCTTACCACCGGAAGAAGGAAGGCCATCGATGAAATCCATGGCGATATCATCCCAGACCTGGTGTGGGATGGGTAAAGGCTGTAAAAGTCCCGCTGGCGAAGAAGTAGCAACCTTATTTTTTTGGCAAATGGAGCAAGCCGCTATATAATTCTGAATCTGTGAGCGCATAGAAGGCCAGTAAAACTGTTGGGCCAGCCTTTTGAATGTGCGCAAAACCCCAAAATGACCACCACATGGGGAGTCATGAAATTCCTGCAAGAGCTTAATAGTCAAATCAGATTTAGGTGGGATCACCACCCGATTTTTAAAGAAAATTAAGCCATGCTTCCAAGAATATGGGTCTCCTGGACTGTTAGTGGTTAATTTCCCCACACGCAGCATATAAGGATCATAAGAAATTGTGGCTTTAATCTCATCCCAAAGAGTTGTGTGAGCAAGGAAGAGTGTATTAAGACTTGGGCTTCCATGCACATGAGACAAAGCATCTGCGACTCGGTTTTCCTTGCCTGGCTTATAGATAATCTCATAATCATAACCCAGCAGTTTGGAGACCCAATTTTGCTGCTCCGGAGTGACAACTCGCTGCTCCATCATAAATTTCAGACTTCGCTGGTCCGTTTGAATAAAAAACTTTCGGCCAAGAATATAGGGTCACCAAGTGCGAATTGCCTATAATATTGCCAGCATTTCCTTAGCATAAGTAGACAAAGATTGCTTAGAAACTCCCAGGGCAACGGCTCATGAAGGCGATGGGTCGATCGTGTTGCGAAAGGACCGCGCCAATGCCTGTGTTAGAAGCATCTGTAGTAATAACAAATGGTTCATTAAAATTAGGCATAGCCAATGTAGGAGTGGAAG
>JANPWT010000247.1:10525065-10536720 GCA_024678245.1 Erythroxylum densum | reverse complement strand
GCTCGATTTTAATTCTTGGTTCAAATGTTTTAACTCCCATATTTTTTTTAGTGATGATTGCCTGCGTTATTGAACTGAAGGATTGTGTTTATCATTGTTAATTACTTGTGTTTGTTTTCTTAATTAATTCACTCGTTGTCATTTCAAATTACTCATTTAAATTTTAAAAATACCAAAAACAAGTCTTTAGTATTTATTTTAATTCGTCGTAATTTTAGCGGTAATTTTTCAAATCAAACCCCATTTTTCAGTCTAGGTTGCATTGCATTTAGTTACTTAGGAAATTAATTTCACTATTGGTTCCTCAGAGAGAACGACCCGAGGTTGCGCTATACGCAATCCTTGGTTAAAAAAATTTTTGAAGTAACCCCAAGGCGACAATCGAACGGAAAGAAAAAAGGTTATTTAAAAAAATAATTCATAACTGTTGAAATCATGCATTAATCATAAGATCATGAAATAAAATTTAATGTCGAAATTTTTTAAAAAATTTAAAAAATATTTATCAATGAAAAATACAAGTACGTCGGTAATATCTATTATATTTACCGACGAAACACCATAAATTGTCGGTAAAATGTATGATATTTACCAACGGAGCAAAGAATCATCATTGGTAATATTTACAGTCATCGCCAACTTTACCATCAGGATTTGCGGAACCGTCTGTATACTCACCGATGAGTAATCATAACCGTCAGTAATGTTACCAACGGAATAACAATACCGTCTGTAAATATTACGATAGAAAGAAAAAGACTGTAAGTAAATTTACCAACGGCCACAGCTAACTGTCGGTATATTCACCGACGGTTACAGAAAATGTCTGTCGGTAAATTTACCTACGATTATTTTTACGACGTCTTTGTTTATCAGTTGATTCCGTCGCCAATTTATATTACCGACGGAATCCAAAAGATTTCCGTCGGTAATATCCGTCGCTAAACGACATTTTTCTTGTGGTGATGCTTGTCAATTTCAGTATGTAGAAACGTTATTAAACAGAAAATATATAAGATTCCTCGTCAAACTATGTTGTAAGGAATCAGAAAGACTTTGTATTTATTGTTATTGCGTGCACTTTGTTTGGATAGATATACATCCATAATTGCATGAACTGAGGTGATTACTTACTTTACACCGTATTCCAGATAACAGTGATCATTACCTTTCCTTTGTAACTTGAATAACATAGCAAGAGAGAATCATATGAGGGTATAGCTTGGCATTTGCCATCTTTAAAATCCCAATCAGTCCAAGGATCTCTTGATTAAATGTGTTAAGTTATTGACATTTAATTGGGGTGAACAACTGAAGGAGGACTATTTCAATAGAAAATATAATTTTACTTGAAGTAATTGGCAAGGATGCTGTTGATCTAGGGGATTATATGCAGGTTCTGTTGTTTTAGTATTCCAATTATGCTTTTGTAAAAGTACTTACCAAGCATTTTTTTTATAATAGACAATCAAAAATAATTATTATATGTGAAAAGTTAATAAACAAAACCTACAACTTGTTTCTATTCTACCTGTAAACATTTATTCTCATGAATCATATACCTTATCGATATGAAAATATAGAGTAAGAAATAATTGTTTGAAATTTGTCCTTGTAAAAATAAATTAAATCAATAAAGAATCTAGACATTGATGTGATTAACAAACTACTCATTATAAGCATATGTGTGTGTATAAAAGAGCCAACATCTCCTTAACTATGATTCTATGAATAACTTAAAATATAATGACTCCAGGTTTTTCGATATAGAAAATGGTCGGTGAATTATAATATGCGTCCAACAAGGCTGAGTCATGAGTAAGATACGAGGGTTAAATTGCAGCAGTATTGGAGAAATTGAAAGCCCAACATGGACCTGAGTATAGGGCACCCTGGCCCCCCCTCATCATCCTCCCAATTTTCGGTTTTAGACCTTAGGTCATAGTGGAATCTGACATTCCTGTGCAGACAACATCATTGGACATTGAAAATGTCTGTCATTTCCAAAACCTAGAACCAGATTTAAGGTCAAATGCGCTCCTGTAACATCCTGTTTTTCTTGATTTTCTCCTACTTTAAACGCTCGTGGACTTGCATAGGTCATGCATCACTCACCTCTTCTTATCGTTCGTTCACATTTTGCCGAAATGCACTTTTGCATAACTTTTTTATTTGATATTTAATCCTCACAGTTGGCGGAATATTACAATTTCAACTAGCATAAAAAGGGCAATAAGAGTTTAATTGTCCATTGACTGATCCAGAAAATAGAAGGTCCAATGAATTGCGTGACTGAGCCTCCTCAGATGAATATATAATATCATCTTTGCCAACAAATACGGCTTTGAGCTTTCAAATTCCATAAACAGTCATTGTGTCTGTTCCACAAGTTATTCTTAGTGGACATGGAAATGACACCAAAAGTGATGATGAGCTACATATTTGTTGATGGAAAGACTTATAATCGCTACCTAAATAATAATGGACTTCAACGAAAATCACGTCTACCTGAATTGACACAAAGTTATTGAATCCTCAATTTAGGAACCCAATCCCATAACCCTAACACTCAGGGGCGTAAGTTTTTATAGCTCAGTGATAGAAAAGGTGCAACAAGTTTGAGAAAATTGTGTCGTGGAAGGGCAGCTGACGAGTGATCCTTCGCTGTACATGATCATGGAAACCAGATCGAGCTTAAAATCATGTGCCAAATACACTTGCTAGATTCCAACTCTCTAGGTTAATTCCCTGACTCTGAATCTAATTATTACTCAAAACATTATTGACAAACGTCAACGAGATAAGCTCAGAGATGTTGCGCACAAGACAAACAAAACTTTTGTATTGTGTGCATAGTTGTGTTCTCGTCGTTGGACATGTTTCTTCCTTACACATACAATTCTTTATTGGATTCTCGCAGACACATAGCTCAGACACAAAAAGGGCGAAAGAAGACTAGACAAGGTAGCTTTTATCACAGCCGAAAGAAATTAGGCTTAATACACCGAAGAGACAATTCAGAACTGACTTCGCTCCATTATCCCTGATAATAAATGCCAAAAAGTCATTATCTTTAGTACTACATTAACCTGTAGCCCTTCCTGCTCATACAGGTTAACAATTCTCGAAACATGAACATAAGTTGTTACTAAAGTAACCCTGTTCCCCCTTTGGTCTTCAATGAATGTCTATGCTTGTCTTTAGACTGTACGGAAATAGTTGTCTTTTGCTTTCCCACAAGCTAAATTGATATCCCTTTTCAGCTTGTGGATTTCCTAAGCCGAGTGTAAACCATCGTCCCATAATTCATTTAAAGAAATGGGTTAACTTGTCAAGCTAGCCTGAAAATAGAGCATACATTAAGGGCCAGTTTAGAAGAGCAAAAGCATACATCATTTTGTTGCAGCTGAGCAATCAGAGACCTTACTAACCGGAATGCTTGCTGGGTCCACATCAATTATGACCACAAAAACAAACCAAACATTATGGTAGTGCTGTGTGAATTCCTATAAACAGCCTTCGTCACCCTAGCTGCCACTCCCCACTGGTACTTGCCAACAACCCTAATATTCTTTTGTTTCACCTTTGGCTATGCCATGACTCGATTGGAAATTTCTTTGCTAAGCCTATCATTACTTGCAGCTCATTAAAACGCACTGTTCTGTTACTTTCTGGGAACCTGTGTACGTATATAGAGGATAACTCGTCTTTTTTCAGGATACTTCCAAGTAATAAAGAGACAAAGGATATTTAACACTCGCCAGTCGTCCCAATTCAAAGCTGTTTCTCACTCCTTTGTTCTTAAGTTCACGGTTAACACTATATTGAGTAGCTGACCCGAAAGTGGGATTTTACAGCAAATGAAATGGACAGACACAGTTCCCTTGGCATACATATATATGTGTATGTATATGCATGTAGTATACATATGTATATGTGTATGTATATGTATGTAGTATACATATGTCTATGGAAATGTATGTAGGTATGTACCGCTAGGTTGGATTTCCTTGCCTTTTACTTCGGTCGTAATGATTCCGGATCAAAGTGAGTGGTTTGCATGCTTATAGATTTTAGAACGAACTGCGAATGGATCAGTCTGTGGACTAGAGCCAACCGAGCATTTCAAAACTCTTTTACCTCCATTGTCGAAATTTTATCAAATTATAGGTGCCTCGAGATTTTCTGGCAGGATTGGTTCGTTAAGGGAAAGCAGTGTGGCTTCTGAGTTCTGAAATATGGGAATCCCAGAAAGCGAAATTTCTTAGGCAGGGAGACAGTCTTTTATGTTCTTGCTAAGAGCTTTTACGGCATCAGGTACGGAGTTGATCTCTAGTACAAACAACTGATACGTCTTTGATACAGATTTTGACTATGATAAAGAGTTGGAATCTGTAATCTTTTCAATGTCAAAGCTATGACGTCTAATTCACTTATAAAGTCAGAATTTTCAAAAACAATTTGAGGACATGTTCAATGACCGGGGAAACGATTGAAATGATCAAAAATAGCTTTTTCCTCAGAAAATGTAGAATCTCTGCAGAAGTTTGGATGAAAATCATTTATGTTATTATTGTAGTTGGAGTTGATTGTTGAATTGAATTAAATAATAATTCTGGTCTTGTTTTAATTTTTTGTTATGTAACAAATTCAGTAAGTTTTAGGTTTCCCAAGAAACAGCACGCGTCAATGAACTCGGTATTATCCTTACCCTATGGATGAAGGTCAAAAGCCGATGGTTTAGGTTTCATAAACACGTTCATACAAAAGCATAAATATAGGAGCTCAACATATGAAGAAGACAAACACTATAATAAAGAACCAAAAAGTGGCAACAAAAAAGAAACTAACAGATATGTGAAATGCTTGCAATGCCTTTACCCTATTTTTTGACCTAACATGCAAAAACTTCACGTACATGGTTATTTAGAAGCTAAATATTGGATTGAATCTGGCATCAGTCACTGAGATTCCAACCTCACAAGATAGATATCCAGCTTTCTATACATCACACTAATTCTATTACTTCAGTCACTTGGACATCATTTCTTATCCCTTACCCCTTTTGCCTTGATTTTCTTTGACCATCCCCATATGATTCTCATGCATTAGATCATTATGCTTACACTAAACAAGGGCATGGGTGAATTTACTAATTTCTTTCTAAGTGCAACCCTTGAAACTTCATCTTAGAGGTATAGCTCTTCAGACATATAAAGCATAAGAGATGAGCCAAAAAAAAAAAATCATAGAAATAAGCAATCTTCTTCATAGAGCACACGCAAGTTTCAGAAAGCAGACAATCTTTTATTGCCATTGAAAAAAAATCGCAACAAGAATAACATGAAGAACAAATAGCAAACAATTAAAATCTAATTACTTACAATGGACACACTAATTTTCAATAGCCAAACTTTTGTTGATTCCAAGCAATTCATTAGGAATATAGAACATAATGCAATCTTCTCCAATAATGCCCAACAGCCGAATCTTTTTCTTCATCAAAAGAAATTAAGATAAGAGTCTCACGCTCATCATGTAAAAATTTTGTTTCTGAACAAGAAAGTTCAAAGTTTTGCCATAACCTTTGTAAGTGTAGTGACGATTTCTTCCTCTCAAAATCAAAAACGTTTTTAAGACATAACATATTAAAACATAAACCACACTTCTTAAACTCATCTTTCAAGAAATCTATTTGCTTCCAAACATTTGGACAAGAGATAAGTAATTTTTTGTAGCTTTCAAACTAAGTTTAAGCCATTCACATAATACAAAACATATTACTGAAAACACATAACATAATGATACAAATCAATATCAACAATGACCAAAGAATTTGAACTTAAAATATTTTTTTTTCCCGTTTTCTAACTTTTTCTAGCATATGGGAAGGCATTTTAGTTTGATACTATAAAGTAAATTAATTATTCTTGATGTGCGGCTGTTTGTTTGCAATGTGTACATGAAACGTGATCACGTACTCTAAAAACGCATAGAGAAGAGAACCACACTGGATTAGGTAAGAGGCTGACTTTTGTAAGCTCAAAATGAATTTTTTTTCAGTTACCACTTATGTCATCATCCTGTAATTCTCTCTCAAATGAAGAGTTGACTTGTTGATCAAGAAACTAAAAACAAAAAACGAACCCCATCTCAGATGTAAAACATTTACTTTGAGACGGCTAAAATTCCTCTTTCCTTTTTCTTTTCAAGTTCCAATGGAAATAGAACATAAAAGGCAGCGAGTAAGACTTCGTCATGTGTCTTGCATTAATCAAACAAATGCTCTACATGTTTCAATAACAATGCTCTAGGAAACAAAGAGGCTGCCATTTTGAAGATACAGTATCTTTTTATTGGGAAAAGAGAAATATCAAACTTGTAAAACACTACTACTATGCATTAAGAGAACATGCAAAATGTCAGAAAGTTTATAAAGGGAAAGGTTCTCAATCTTGCAGTTTTAATGGGTATTCAGAGAAACAGTCTTTCTAATCATTCATGTCTGCGCAACCATATGCAAGCAAGGGCATCTCTTCCTAAATCCAAAGCATATTAAGAACTTCTTGCGGGGAGCATTGAAAGAGGGCAGTAGACGAAAATGTTTCCCATTTCATGGTCCGTGTCATATCAACGCATGCCTATTCTAATTAAGGAGCTTAAGAGGAAAATGGGTAAGAACATGGTCAGGAAAAAGAGGAAGAGTGTATATGTGCTTGTGTGTGCATTTTCTTTCACCTTTTGAACTTGAATGCTATATCATGCATGGCTGGACACTGCCCATACCGAGTCATGAGAAAAGAAGATTGTCCAACTAAATAAGAACAATTTTCTTCCCATTTTAAACCGGCAAACTTACGGGTAAACAGGGAAAAAGTAGGCTCTCAATGCCCAAAGCAAGCGTAATATGCAGATTCAAACATAGAAGAGATAAACGTCTCTCCTCAAATAATACATACAACCAAACCAACAAAACCCTGAAACCGCCACATACTTACGTATATTCTAACAATACACTCATGCTTGCCCATCTCGTATATATTATGAAAGAAGATTTCAAGTTTTGACGAAAGATGAAGAAAATGGAGGAAAATAATTGAACTTGGCATTTAAATTTTGAACAAAAACAACTATATGTCCCGCATTTCCTCTCCAAACCTCCAGCTTTCTTCGATTTTCTTTTTTTTTTCACTCCTCTTTCGTGACTCCTACTTCCAAAGGAAGTGTCAAATGTACTTCCCTACTACAATTATCAATCATTGCCATTATCAAATATTTGCCAATTTATACCGAAAAAGACGATTTCAAAGAGAGAGATAGAGCCAAGAACGTGGTATTTGTGTTTCATTTCATCTTGGACTTGGGAAGAATTGCGTACCAGCCATGAAAGCGTTGAGTGGAGCTGGATACATCGTTGAAGGGTCTACAAACATTGCATTCGACGAAGCTGCAACTGTTACACCACCACCATTTGTTGCGGAGATTGCGGTGGCTGTTCGTGCGGTGCTTAGATTGAGTGCTTTTAGTGATCCACCACCACCACCACTAGAGGAGGTTTCTCCACCGGTCATGTACGTGTTTTCAGGGCCTTGATCGTAGAGAACTCCCTTGAACACATGGCCTCCAATGTTCACTGCAGCTCGATACGCCAACTGGTCGTCGTTTTCATCGATACTACTCACTCTCACGCATCGGAACACCGCTTGAGAGCTTATTTCCGGTGGAAAATTCCCCAGCTCTAACCCTAAACAAGAAGGTTTCAGGAAGATACATTAACGTCAACTTGTCATTGTTAAACTAGTGTTAAACTTTGATTAGAATCGGGGCTTTGTTAAATTATTTTATGAAAGAAATGGCACAAAGAAAGAAAGGAAAGACAGAATCCGCGCTCTCGTACACGGATATCAACACACCCAACGAAACAGACGCACACCAAGAGGAAATTTTGTTTTTCCTGTCAATCCATGCTCGTCAGGAATACTAAACAACAGTATTTGTAAAAGGAATAAAAAGCAAAAGCCGATGGGATTTACTATGGAGGTCGGTTTCATTACACGCAATCGAGTATGGTTTATCAATCAATCTCTATCTCTGTCTTTAGATTCTCTGAGGATGTGCCCTCAATATTCTTCAAATTACTTAAATCTTTGGAACTCTGAGTTGCTTTGTTTCGTGGTGGAGAAAAGAGAGAGAGAAAGAAAAAGAATTTGAACAAGATATGTCTTTACCTGACGTATTGGTTGGCAAACGAGTGCACGCAAGAGACGAACTGGGATTTTCTCTGTGTCTTTTGGGATTCTCTCCGCGAAGCTGTTGTTGTTGTTGCTGCTGCTGCAAAGTAGCTAGTTGTTGTTGCCTTTCTCGGCGCTTTGCAGCAGGAACCCAAGTGCTTTTCACATGGGTTTGGCAGTCGAAGCCTCGGCTCTTACAACAAGTTCTACATCTCATGTGTTCGCAATCTTTCTTAGCTTGGTTGCCACAATCTTGGCAACTCAAACCACCACCACTTGACCTCATCATCATGAAGGCTGATCTCGACGACGATTCATCAGAGACGTTGATTGAGCTCCTCCCAGGCCCTACTCCTAAACCAGCAGCTGATGCATAGAGATCTTGATGTGGATTTCGTAGAAACTCTAGTTGCTGTTGTTGTTGCCATAGCTCCAAGCCCTTGTAAGAAATATCTTCATTTTTGTACCAAAACCAGTTTTCTTGTGGAATTTCTGTTGGTGGATTGTTGTTGTGGTTTGGTTGGTCCTCTTGGTTACTATTTCCTCTCCCACCACCTAATGAGAACAAGCTAGCCATTGCTTCTCCTCTAAACCTGACCCAGAACTCAATTGTGGTGACAGATAATCCATATCAGAAGCTACGCCCCTCTGCCTTTGGCCTTTTGATTGGAACCCCAGAATACCAAATGCTAAACTGCCTTTGAATTTCCTGAATTTCGGGCCCTGAAGTAGAAAAGGGGGTGAAGTCCTCGATTTTTCTCGGAATTCTTGTCGCCTTCGGTTCTTGTGTCTTTTATCTCTCTCTCTCTCCCTCTCTCCCCATCCCTGTCCTTCTACTCTCTTAAAAACTGTGTCAAATGAACAGTCTTCGATTAGTTTGTTTCTAAGCTTCTGTGCGTTGTTGGTTACAGATTTTTGCAAGCGGATAGTCGAAAGATTGTAACTTCAGCAGCTTCTGTGAAGAGAAACCTTCCAATTTCAATCTTTCATGACTTCTTCTGCTTTGGTCTTCTTCTTCTTCGCCTTCTTCTCTCTTCCAGTATTTGAAGTAGTGATAAGGCATTAAATTTACAGACACAGAATTACAGCTGGTCTCTCACTGCAACGCCGCCATAGTCTCTCTCTCCTCTGCTACCCAAATTTAAGTCCCTCGCTCCCCATCTCTCTCTGTCTCTCTCTCTCTCTTTAATCTCTTTGTCTGATTTGTTGCAGTGTTGAACCTTTTAGCTCTCTGAGTAATGCCTCTTGTTGTGTCTCTAACAACAAAAGACCACTATTTTTTTCTTTCACTCGCTCAGCTCTAATCAGGAACTCTCCTCTGTGTCTCTCTCCCTTCATTGGCTATGGATGTCACCATCTAATCTCTCCATCTAATAGAATGATGAAAATATCATTCCTATCCAACGGCTCTCCTTCAGCCACATTTCGTATCACCAGCTTTTGCTACTTTCGTCCTTTGCACCGGAAAACCCGCTACTTTTTTTTTCCCGACACCCTTTTCCCTTTTCTCCGGTTTTTCAATTGATTTTTCCTTCAATTACAATAAATTATTAGATTAATTCAACCTAAAATATCAGTAGAGCGTGTTATTATTACAATTTAAAGTAGCTTGTGATATTCCTTTTCCATGCGTTAAATTTGTAATGTACATGTGAGTTAGCAGCTGTGGAGCATAGTCTCGTTTCACTTGTCAAAACTAAAGGAAAGATATCTTATATCTTTTGGGATATTAGTTTAATGAGGTAAGACAGATTTGGGCAGTGAAAAAGAGGCGTTTTTTTTATTTCTTAAAATTGTCTAAATCAGGTGTTTTTAATTTTTAATACCAATTTTGTGGGGATATAGGGGAGCACAGGACCACCTCGTACTTATTTATTGTATGTTTGCTATGTGCATCAATTATTTTTGCTATAATTATTCTTGCATGCAAAAAAGAAAATAAAAATAAATTCGTCAAGTCTGCAAATCTTGTGTGTGTAATAAAATATAGGGTTTATGTTCATATTTATTAAAATTAATATAATTAATGCACAAGACTTCTTATTTTGTGAAGATTTAAAAAGGTTGTTAATATACGTAATCTTTTTTTTGTATTTTTTACAAAGAAGTTATTCTTATGATTTGAACTTGTAACTTTCGTGTCACAAAAAAGTAACTTTTATTAGTTGCTTCAAGCTTCCGCCTCTAAAATGCTCTAAATATGTACGAATATATTATTTGAGTTTTTTATTAAAAGAAAATTCATTAGACATTCATATATTGTCAAAAAATTAATGATCTAAAATGGGGTTTTTTTTGTTTTTTTTTTGTAGATATTTACTTCCATAATTAGTATTATCCTGATGTTCTTTCGAGCATTAATATAGGACATATGTAATATGCGTGCTAATCAATGGATGCTCTCCCTCGTGAAGACAAACCACGATGTGGCGTCATGATTTGGAAGCAAGTAATAGGCACATATCGAAGACTTTGCAAGGCAAAAGCTTGCGTAGTAGTAGGCATTCGATGTGTAGGGGCTGGGGTTTAACCGTTTCAAGTAAAGATAACATCAATGTGGATGTGCGACTCTTTTAAGTTGTGGTGGGGCTTAGAAGCTGACATAGAACAGAAACTCTTGGGAGGTCCCATGTTTTTCCTCTTCGTTCTGATGGTCTAAGCTTCAAAGCTTTTTTCCAATCCCAGGTTGAATGTACTCTTTCAGTGTATTATCCCTGTATTGCTGTATTTTCATGTCCATTCAAGAAATGTTTCCTGTTTTCTAGCCATAAAAGCCACTTGCTGAAGCTCGCATGCAATTCTCTCAGTTTTAGAGCCAAAAGGTTGATTTGAAGCTTACTGACATTGGATCCATGCTTGGGTGTTGCCTCACTTTCAGGCCAGGTCTAATTAGCAGTGCCTCCAAATAATATTCTTAACTTTACACTAAATTTTTATTTAAATTTAAATATTTGAAATTATCAAGAAATTAATATCTTAAAATTATCATTTCACAAAACTTTTAATCTGACGATTGCCAGTACACTAATACAATGTTTTCATTAATTTTTCACTTTTCATAAAACTTATTAATATCACTTCAAATTTATAGTGACACTAACAAAGTTTAATTTTAAAATAATTTTAACTTTTCTTTTTTAATCATCTTAAAAAGTTAGAACTACAAATTTAATAAAGGTTTTTTTAATTAAAATAAACATAATAAATTTTAGAAAGTATAAATTTAACGGTAATGAGTGCAGAATAAGATCCAGTAACAAGACTTAGACAAAGAAATACAGGTCAAGTTAAGTTTTCATTATTCATTCTTTTGGTTGCTTCGATTTTGTTTCATGCAATTACGTTTTGGTTTTATTAAAAAAAATAGTTAAAAAAGCAATACATGTAATGATTATAAAATTAAATAAGTTCAGGAGTTTAATTA
>JANPWT010000247.1:10430479-10444006 GCA_024678245.1 Erythroxylum densum | reverse complement strand
TTACATTAGGATTTGGGCTTTAGAAGTGTAAGAACTCTGCGTGGTATTGGCTATGTTAATGGTCTGCCCCTAATCCTAATTGAAGGTCATGGGATGTACAGAATCTTCTGAAGTTAAAGGTAATGTGTTCTGACCTCTTCTTCTGAAGTTAAAGGTTATGTGTTCTCAAGTTAAAGGTAGTGTGCTCTGGGTTTGGCCCGTTCTTTGCATTTGCAGCAGGGGATGTTAGGAGAGTGTTGTACTTTGTTTATCTATTTTTGTTTTTTTGAGTCATATTCCAAGTTGGTAAGGAATTTGTACAAACTAAGACTGTGTCCTCCTGGCCGTCGTTCCCAAAGCTCGTGGAAGTTTGCTACATATTATTGGACTTCTTAGTTTTAACTTAATGTCCTTTCTGCGGTATTATGCAGGTAGTTGTTGATTTCACAGCTTCATGGTGTGGACCAAGTCGTATTATTGCACCTGTCTTTGCAGAGTTTGCAAAGAAGTTGCCCAACGTTATTTTCTTGAAGGTGGATGTGGATGAATTGAGGGTTTGTAGGATGGTGTCTTTTGTTTTTTATTTTTTGGCATTTGCAATTGAAATTAAAAACCTGTATATCGTTCCCTACCTCAAGACAGTTGCTGAGGAATGAAAGGTGGAGGCCATGCCAACTTTCGTCTTCCTGAAAGATGGGAAGGCTGTGGACAAAGTCGTGGGAGCAAAGAAAGATGAACTGCAAAAGAAGGTAAGAGATGTACTTAGCTATTGCCTAGTTGAAGCTGACAGTCTACTTGTGTCTTTATTTGCTTGCTATTTAGTTGTTAAATAACTTTGAGACTGGTGCGCTGTAAGAACAATATGGACCCCTATCTTATGTAAAACTATTTACACTCCCTACGTTGAAGACACTAAATCTAGCTTGAGTTGTCTCACAAAAATTTCTCCAGTTTACCTTTAGAATCGTATCTGCAGCTTACTGCCATAACGTACCAATGCATATGCATTGGGAATTCAAATGAAAAGGGTAGTGAACTCTGTTGTTTATGGATAGTTTCATGCAAGTTTTCTGGGGTGAATTATCTTAATGTCTGTCCTTTAGCAAAACTGGAATATATTCCACATTTCGTGTAAGATGAGATGGGGGACACAAAGGCTCTTTAGATTTCAAGAAGACGCAACTGTCCAAACTGGGATCCACTACCCATCTGGTTACAAACTGATAAACAAATCACACCACTACAGTCCCCTGTGCCCCTATCCACTTAAAAAGGCTGGGAACTGGGAGGGCCTTGCTTTTCACCAAGTCCCTCAATAATGACTTGAGAATTTTGCAACTCCTATCTAAAGTAAAAACCGCTAATTTACACTTGCTAACTAACACACATAAATCAAGACAGACTAAATGCACTTGGAACACCCATCGATGGCCATAGCCTCTCGCTTTCTGAGAGATCACAGCATCTTCAGCTATCTAACGTAAAACTTTTTTCCTGCACTCTTCCTACTCTACCTGCGTTGCTTCCCTTGCTGGTACTGTGGTTAACTTACTACAACATAAATTAGAGATCATTCTTGCACATTCTTAGGTTCTTAAGTTTGATCGAGCACATACAGCTTCGACAGATAATTTTTTCAAAACATTTGGACATGGGTCTTGGCCAAAGTTGCTGTTGGATATGGTGACTGTGCATCTCTGCTGCCCTACACATTTCTGTGGAAAAATGAACAGAGGACTATAAAGAACTGTTCTACACTAGAAAATAGCAAGCAAGAGAGAGTAGAGATAAAATACCTTCTCCAAGATGGCGAAAGAGGTAGGAGCATGGCAAGGGCCTTGCTGATAGCTCCCACAAGTTCCCAGAGGAGTTCCAAAGCTTGCAAATTTAATTGAAGAAATGGACTGCCCTGGACTACACCGGAGGTGGATCTTAGGACTGTGGAACTCTTCAGCTTTTCCATAGCTTTCAATTTGCCAATTCTTTATCGTTGGATGGAACTCTGAGACCTCAGCACAAACACTGCTCACTGATCTCTTGACAAGAGAAATTCTCGAGGGATTCCCTCCAATTTCCTCGAAAACTACCAACAGATTTTGTGTTGGCTTCAGCCAAGATCGAGGAACATGATACCTGAAAGCAAAATTTTCTTATTGACATAATAGACAAGATTTCAAAAACAATTTTGAATATATTATCTTAATGTATATGTCTATCTTTGAAACATTTACCATCGTTGGGTTGGTTGGCCACAACCAAGCTGACATTTAGGAGGACGGAATGCGCCCGTGTAACTACATCCATTGCAATTGCCATAAGCATATGCAGTCCAGTATCTTCCTATGCTCTGGCCATTTATCCATATCTGACCCTTTCCCATACCTTCCATTTCCAAAGCCAATGGCTCATCTCCTTCAGGGGCATTGAAATAGGCCTGAAAAGTTCCATTAAGTTTGATTTAGACACCAATGATTCATTTTCTGAACTAATGTTAAGTGCAGTCTCCCAAATTTACTACCTTATGCCATGTCAATGGCTGTTGCCTCTGTGCAATTAAGGATGCCTGCATCCACTGAACAGAAGAAACACTGTTTGGGGAAACAAGATTCATGGCTTCTCCTTTAAGACCCACCTGTTTGATAACAAAAATTAGTGATTGAACCTTTGAGCTAACAAGTTGAGATAGTGGTCAACGCGCACAACCTGATAGGTCCACTTTTGCCAGGACAAGTCCCATTTGCCCTGGTCAAGTCCATGCAGCGCAACTGGACCTTGGATTCCTGTATTCCACGTCTCATAGTGTCCACCAACATTCTACAATATCAAGAAAGAAACATAAGTTTGAGAAATTAAATACATACGTAGTCACAGCATACTCTAGTTTTCTTGACTGGGTTACCGTATATGGTCAACCACTGACATGGCAAGCCATATTTAGACTCTATGTACCAGCTTAAACCATAGAAGCTACTATTTGAAGTTAAAAGAGCGCTTTCTTTTAGTTTCTTCCTTTCCTTTCCAATGTAAGTTATGCCTCTAAGGATTTTTCAGGTAAGTGTGTGTCATTTCCCCTGATAAAAGAAAGGATCTGATAATAAGTGCAGACAGTTTGTCTTAAGCGATAATAAGTGCAGATAGCTTGTCTTAAGCACTAATCACTATCAGAACTTTTTAAGATTTCAAGTAATGATTCATCTAGCAGCCACATGAGTTGTGCAGAATTCTTATCGCTATTACAAGCATTTCAAGTGATAAATCTAGTAAATCCTCTAAAGGGGGGCAAAAGAAACTAACTGGCAATCCAACAGCAACGCTCAGCAATGCAATTTGGTTTTTTCCAGCAAGTAAATTGACCTTCCCAGTATATGTAAACCTTCTATTTTGTCTTGTCCCAAAGGCAGAACCTAAAACAAGGCATATAAATCTTAGTTTTCATAATTCAGCTCAAATGGAAAATATGAAGCGTGTAACTTATCCATGTACCTGAAAGCTGTCCATTAATGAAAACATGCACGGCATGGCCCGATGACTGGACAATGAGAGTGGGAAGTTCCCCTCCACGCAGAAAGGATTCAGATGCAGCAATATCAACACTGTTGTTCAGTTGGCAGGAAGCAGATTAGTATTACAATGAGATTCCTCTTTTGCTCTTCAAAAATCAAGTATAGCAACAATTAGAAGTATTCAACTGTTTCTTTGGCAAGTTGACGGTGAAGAAGAATAGAAAGAGATGAAGAAAGACGTAACATGCCATGCCACAGGGACAACATAAAGTGGAGGATTCCAGATATTGTTTTGAACACTCTCACCTACTTATGTACCACAAGTAGTCACTAGCATCCCTTGTGACATTTATCTGCTCCAAAAGACCAGGGACTGTGAAAGTTGAGCTGTCATCAAGTGCAGAAATATCCTCATCATAGCTCTCCCATGAAAGCATATCAGTACTCGTTGGCAACATTTCCATTTGTGACGTTTGAACTCCAACCTATGAATACGAGTATAAGTTGTATTTTTCTTTCGAATGTATTCACGATGTGGAAAAAGAGTTTCTTCCCTTACAACTCCCACCATCGCCCCTGTTCCCTCGTCTCTCTCTCTTAATAGTGCATAGCTCTGATTTGGGAGTGAAGATGTAGGAAAATACCTTTGCAGTGTTAAAGACCACATTCCTGCAATCAGGAAGGATGCTGATGGACCAAGGAGGCAAATTATAGTGCATATTATTGAAAAGCACTCTCCCAGCAGATTGTGTATCGTAGTTTGCCAGAAAAGCTGCACAATCTCCTGATTCTGTGGAGTATACATGAGCCTGAAAGATCCAAATTTTGGGTCAATATCTCTAATCCAGAATAAAATTTCCTGAAACAAGATGTTTTCAGAGAGAGGATAATACCTGCTGATAGGTCCCCAGTTGAGTCACAATAGGATCAGTTGAAGTTAAAGCTTGCTCACACATCTTAATGGATCTATGGAGCTCCTTTAGATGTCCATACTTCGGTTGCCTGATCAAACCTGTCAATTGAAAGAAGTCAAAGCAGTTAAATGCTTTTCCAGTTGCACTTCATGTCAGAGACTACTTAATTAAATCGTGAGCTTTTGGATTTTTGTACATACGATCCATTCTTGGAGTTTTTTTTTTTCCAGACAAATCAATATATATTATAGTTTAGTGTTCCAAATGTATTTAGATGAATGTAACCGTATCGTCCTTATTATGTCACATGGCAGTTCAGACCCTAATCATGCAATTTTTTTACATAGACTTGTTGAAGGTAAACACATGCAACTCAACCTTACCATATTCGTCCAGTGGAGCATCATAGTCATAGCTGGTAGTGATGAAAGGGCCTCCAGCGCTGCGACCAAAGTTAGTCCCTCCATGGTACTGTTTCGATTATTGGAAACCACTATTAGTAAAAGAGAATTTAAGGTTAATTTCAATCAAGTTACAGATAAAATTACAGGTAAAAACAGACCATGTAGTAGTTAACAAAGGATCCTCCTTTCTGTATGAATCGAGCAACTGCAAATGCCAGATCTTGGACAGGACGCTCATGAATTGGACCACCAAACTCCGTGAACCTTCACAATTTGATAAACAAGGTCAATACAATATGAAAGTTAAATTTGTAGTTAATTGATCAGTTAGATTCAAACAACAATACGAATATCCTTACCATCCACTCCAAGCTTCTGTCCAAATAGTTGGCTTGTAAGGTTTGTTGGGAGAAAATGAGTCACAGTAAAACCCATTGCACGTATTTATCTACCATTGGAAAATGAGAAAGTCATGGAATTGTATAGCATCACTATACAAGAGAACCGCAGTAAGAAAGAAACACACAAACTTTTGTTGGCCAAGAATGGACTGCTTACCACTGGATCTGGGGCATCTTCTTCCTTGCACATCACCCAGGGGACTCCAGTTCCTGTTTGAACAGCCATATTTGCCGCCCATGTCATATACTTATAACCAGCAGAACCAAGTAGCTTGCTCTGTTGGCCGTACTCATTCTCAATCTGGGCAGAAATACATGAGGCAAGACGAGGAAAACATATGATTACCCTTAGCTCTTTTCAAAGTAACGGGAATAAGTTAACTGATAAATTCTTCTCTTGTTTATGCATTAGTCACGGGTCATCTGAGTTACGTTAGCATTAAAGAAGGACAAAAAGAGTCAGCCACATGAATTCACAACTCAGAACTGCAGAAGACTTGAATCTGTAAGAGCAAAAGACTTGAACAAGTACGTACTTGAGATAGTATAATGGGCCCACCCTGGGACTCAAACAAATTATGACTCTTCATCAATCCCACAATCTTCTCAGTGAATCCTTGCATTGCCCTCTGCCACATTCAAGACTCCTTATTACAAGCATATTATAAAGTAAAGAATCCAAGATTTCACCAATTCCGAATTGTTTCTGCTGTCCATTTGTTACATACTTAAACACCAAGATCTAAGACAAAGGGAAAACCTTGAAAGGCTCATTGTCTGTTCGAAAACTTATTCCTGGTACATACTTCAGCCAAACAGGAAATCCTCTGCAAGCAACATGCAGTGTATTGGAAAGGACGTAAGTAAAGTTTTACTCACACATATCAGCAACTACACCAAAAGTTGGGGGAAAAAAAGACCATGGGAGTAAAGAACCGGCTTACTGTAAATAAAAAATTTTAAAAAAAAAACGGATTCAGAGAGGAAGAATGTTAGGTACCCAAAATTCCACTCTCCACAGACATAAGGTCCGATGCGGATATGGGCATAGAGGCCTGCTTTTTGTATTGTCTTTAGGAATCTTACTAGATCATATCTTCCTTCGAAGTTGTACTATAACCAGTAAAAGAATGCAAATTAACACTAAAGAACAGCAGAAACCCAGAAGGAAATACTAACTACTGAAAAGAAATCGGAATGTGTATACTAATTATGTACATTTCCAGGTGTAGGCTCATGCACATTCCAGAAAACATAGGTCTCAATCACATCAATGCCTCCATCTTTTGCCTTCTGTATAAGATCTTCCCACATCTGCCGAAACCCACATTCCTCAAGAAATTAGTCACACCGAAAAAAACCAAGTGGAAGCGACTAAGAAGCATCATATAAACAAGTGGTACTCAAAGGAAAGTTATAGAACAGAAAGAAATGGAAGAGGGTAAAGTACATCAGGAGTGCTCCTTGGGTAATGAATGGAACCAGAGAAGAGGAGTCTTCTTTGACCATTAATCAAAATTGCCTTCCTGTCGTAGGTTACATTACACTGAATCAGCTGGGAACCTAAGCACAAAACCAAGCATAGCAATGCTGCCAACTTGGAAGCGGTGTTAGTTCCCATTCTTCCTTTCACGTAGCTCACAAAAGGTTCTGTATGAAGGCAAAGAATGAACAGATAGTCAGAAAGAGAGAAAAGGGGTTTTGTGGTTGTGGTCTACTGTGGAGCAGAAACAAGGTCCATTAATGCTTTGGACTCCACACTCACAGGTTTCAGCCTCTGAGCTTGGTTGAGCATATATATATATATATTATATATATATAGACATATAACTAGTAAACACACAGCTATTAACCTGACACAGTTCACAAGTGGCAAGAGTCTCCACTGCGTGGCTGTGAGCTACTAAAGCCCTTCTACAATCCCATGACTAAGAAATGCCTAACAAAACAGGGAAAAGGACCAAACAACAGTAAATCTAAGAAGCTTTTATACACTTATTTTAACTGATAATAGGGAACAGTTGAACAACATTGGCGAGTGTTAAACACGCGTTAACAGATTCAACTATTAAAGGTAAAGTGAAATTCTTTGGCCATTTTCAATACCTGTGTGCCCAACTCTCAACGTCAAAAAGCCCTTCTACAATCCCATGAAAGAAGAGAGTTTTTGATGTAATGACAAAACAGAAGTAAAAATTGTTACTTTCTCACTGTTGTTTAATACAATTCACAGACCGTCACTGGTAAGACATTGAAAGGGTTTGACCAGTAATAATGGAAGCTGACTAGGGGCATCACCGGAACAAAAGGAAAAGAACAGGTTAAAGACAAATGCCTAATTTGCTGCTTTTCCCATGACGTGATGAAAACCCATTCTCTCAATATGTATCTTCTTTGTCACAATTCTTGCTTCTATGAATGACACAATTCATTACCAACTTTGCCTGTCTCAAATCTGCTCTTCCATTACACGTCCCGAGAACCCTACTGTCCGTCACATTAATGTCTAGCTACAAACAATTCTTGCCGATTCATCGCTTGATCCTGGTGGCTCTGTTAGCTTCCTGGTTGGTGTTAAAGAACACAGAGATTGATACTTTTAACGTATATGGTACAAAAGGCAAAGTAATGGGTATGGGTGCTCATACCTACTTCACCATCTTATGTCCACTTTCTCTTAAGTGTTGAATGGAAAATCCATGAAAATCTTTTGGCCAACTTTTCTAATCTAACGTAGTCTGCAAAAAATTATAATGGAAGAATCTCGGTTGGCATAATTCCTAACGGTAAAAACTGAAGCATATTCGTCCAAAGCAAAAAGGAAAAACGTGAAGCATCATTACATGGGAACTAAGTTGGTGTCTATCCCATCAAAACTTGCTGATGAACTCCTTCAATTAATGAGAAAAGTGAAGCCATTTGTCAGGCGCTGCTCATCAATCTCTGCTCCTTAAAGTGCTGTAATAACGGATACCCATCCTACCTACTAATTATCACTTTCTTTTGCTTTATTCACAAATCCATTAATTAAATGGAGACCCATCTGACCAGTGGTCACTATCATTATGTTGTTGAAGTGGTCGTAAAGTAATTTTAGCTGAAAGAATCCGTTCATTCTTAATATAGTATTAGTACGTTGACAAAATTAAGCAATTTGATTGCAAAAAGGTCTAACGGAGCAGGAGGATATTGTAGGCAAGAGTAAACGGCTTCTTTCGCTTTGTAGGCTTCGATGGCGTGAAGTGCGGAGCAAAGGCGTGGGGAACCCTAAGACAGTGTGATCATGGTCGCGTTCCCTTGAACTCTGACCACTTTGGTCACCCACTGCCACACTCCGCAGATTTCGGGCTTGTTTATGTTAATTTCCTCGAATAACATGACATATGCCTATTGCGTTTCGTTTTCAACCATATTATCAAACTGCAACTGCAGACATGAACATAAAGTAATACCTGTACTTAAATCAGAGATGTGATTGATCAGTGATCACTTACAACTGCTAGAAGATTGTGTTTGTACAGAAGGGCACAGCCATGGCAGATCCAGAGTGGCTCTTGATTAATTACCCTTCAGCGAGAACCTAGCTGATTCCGTAATTAGACTTGATTTGGAGGTTAAAATTGAAGCTTTATCACATCATGTTCATCTTAAATGAAAATAAACTGCATTTGCACTCAAATTGGGTTTATAAATCACTGAAAACTAGTAGCATGATTGTGCTTGCGCAGAATAGTACCACTGATTCGGTTGAAACCAGGCTAATGCTGTACTTAGAGGTTTATCAAACTTGAACGAATACAAAACTGGATTGTACAGTTATGGCAGGTCCAGGTTGGCCCTTCATTTCCCTTTAGTTGAAACTACTTGTGTGATTAGAACTGAAAAATGGAGTTAAAGATTGAAGGATTATCGTGTTAGGAGAGTAAGCTAGATCACATGGGCTACTACGATAATTTTATCATCACGTTGAGTAATGGATGTTGCCGTTTACGTGGTCCTTTTGCTTGTTGGATGGATTATTGGATGTCGGTTTATTTCTATTTTCCAGGATTATCATGTTCGACCAAACATAAAGTGAGCAAGAATATCATATAAGACTCTCTAAACAAATCAACCAATTGATTGCATTATTCTGGACATGATCATGAAGCAATTTGTTTTCAAAGAGGTTAAATTATTGAAATTCTCTTAACACTAGGACTACATATACAACAGTAGAATTATGGTAGCAATTATCTCACTGCTCTAAAGATACAACAATATATTGGCAAAACAAATTCAAGTTTTTTCATACAAAATTACATAAATATAACTACAAATTATGTAATCCATTATTAAAGAACCTACTACTAAGCTTAATCTTATAGGATTCTAAATAAGGTATTCAAAATCAACCACATTCACTCTTTAATCAATAGGATATAAGAAAAGGGAAAACAAGTTCATCAATGTGTTTGGTTAGCTGAAAAATTAGGCTCTTGTTTTCCCTTTTTCTTACCTCCTTAAAAAACAAATTGACAATGTACATTTGATACATAATTAGTATGAATTTCTCATTATAGATAAAAATTATTTTTCAAAAACTAGTTAAGTACGATACTATACGTTTTCAATGAAAATTTAAAGCTCTATCAAATGTCAGTATCACTTTAATTAATCATTAAATTTTAGTTCAAATCTCCAAACATACTCCCGTTTCTAGAAATGTTTGTGTTAGATAAACTGCAATAAATTCACACGCATAATCACCCACTTAAAGCACTGAAAATAAAAAAAAATGACACAAAGATTTAACAAGGTTCAGTCAATGATACCTACGTACTCGGGCAAGAGTAGAGAGAATTTCACTATAAAGAAAACGATACCAATGGAATCCATACATCTAGGTTTTTTATTTTTCTTTAACTAATAAACCCCTTGTGTGTTTTCGAAACCAAACTGGTCTAACTGAACTGATGGCCCAAGCCCTTTGCTTCCAATATAAATTTCCGTTTTTCTCCAATTCGGATCGTACTGCGAGCTTATCGGATCAGGTCGTCATTCAAATCCACCAAATTTCAAGACAAAATATCAACAAATCTTCCCCTTGGCTTGAATTCTGTTTTTCAACAAGAAAATCATCACTCTGTCTTGTACACAGCCCTCGCAAAGGCACTACTCAGTATTGCACACACCAATCAAGTCCAGGTAATGCCTAAACTTGTTAACTGGTACTGTTTTGGTCACCATATCAGTTGGATTATCATGTGTAAACACTTTCTTCACATCAACCACACCTTGTGATACAATGTCCCGAATGAAATGATACCTTATATTAATATGTTTTGTACGCTCATGGTACATCCGGTTTTTGGTAAGATGAATGGCATTCTGATTATCACAAAATACTAAAGTCTTATCTTGAACCAAACCAAGATCACTTACCAGACCCTGTAACCAAATAGCTTCCTTCACTGCTTCTGTAACAACCATATATTCAGCCTCTATGGTAGACAGTGTGACAACAGCTTGCAAAGTCGCCTTCTAGCTAATGACACTTTCAGAAAGAGTAGAAACATAACCCGTCAGCGATCTCCTCTTATTTAAGTCCCCTACATAGTCTGAATGAATATAACCAACAACTGAACCGCACAACTTGGCTTTGTCAAAAGTCAAATCAATATCTGTTATACCCTTTAGATATCTCAGAATTCATTTCACAACTTGTCAATGCTCCTTTCCAAGAAACGCCATGTATCTACTCACAACACTAACCGCATGTGAAATATCAGGACGAGTGCAAATCATAGCATATATAATATTACCCACAACACTCGAATATGGAACACTCAACATCTGCTCCATCTTCTTATCTATCTTCGGTGACAAGTCTACGAACAATCTGAAATGGGAAGCAAACGGGACAAGTACAGGTTAGCAACTGTCATATGAAACCTCTGAAGGACTTTCTCAACATAAGACCATTGAGATAACATAAGTTTCCTAACACATCTATCCCATCTTATTTCCATCCCTAAAATCTTCTTTGCTGCACCTAAATCCTTCATCTCAAACTCCTCACCTAGTTGCTTCTTCAACAAAACAATCTGTGACATGCTTTTAGCAACAATAAGCATGTCATCCACATACAATAACAAATACACAAAAGAATCATTTGCAAGCTTCTTATGACATACACAACTATCATATACACTTCGTGTATGGCCATGATGAATCATGAAAGTATCAAACTTCTTATACCACTTCCTAGGGGACTGTTTCAGACCATACAAGGATTTATGAAGCAAACAAACATGATTTTCCATACCTGGAACGACAAAACCTTCAGGCTGACTCATATAAATCTGCTCCTCTAACTCACAATGCAAGAATGCAGTTTTCACATCTAATTGCTCAAGCTCTAAGTCGTGAAGAGCCACCATAACTAACAAGACCCTAATAGAACTGTGTTTCACAATTGAAGAGAACATTTCATTATAATCTATCCCCTCCCTCTGAGTAAAACCCTTAGCCACTAATCTTGCCTTATATCTAGGTGCTTCAACCCCCGAACTGCTTTCTTTCCTTTTGAAAATCCATTTTTAGCCTACTATCTTCTATCCCTTTGGCAATGGAACAAGCTTCCAAGTTTAATTCCTATGAAGAGACTCAACTTCTTCAACCATAGCACCAATATATTGATCTACATCTGAACTTGAAATAGCTTCTTTATAGCTATTAGGCTCCTGCACATCAATTGACAAAGCAAAAGCCTCAAGGTTTGCATATCCAACAAGATTTCCATCAGCTACAAGTGTATACCTTTGTGGTGGTCTGATCTCTCTCCTCTCTTTACCTGTTGCAATGTTATTCGGTTGTTGTTGCTGATGTGCATCATAAACATCAAGATCTTGCACCTCCTTCACTATTAAATTACTGGACTGAGCTAATGGAGTTTCAACTTCAAGCTCTACTCGATCTCTAATATTGTGATCTGATCCTGCTATCGTCTTCTCATTTTGACTATCTAGTGAGGCAGACTAATTGAGTGTCACATCCCTGCTAATAATAAAACCTAGAGAATTCTAATCTGTGCACCATAACCTGCAACCTTTCACTCTAGATGCATATCATAGAAATATGCATTTCTTTGCCCTTTACTTAAGCTTACCATCTCTCATATGAACATATGCAGGACAACCAAATTCTCTCAAATTAAAGTATGATAGATGAACTGGACCATACCTTAAATGGAGTTTTGAACTCAATAGCTATAGATGGAGATCTATTGACCAAATAGCAAGTTGTATTGATTACTTCAACCCAAAAATCTTTGCTTACACCTGAATGTGAAAGCATACTTCGTGCTCAGTCATAAAGCGTTCTATTCATCCGTTCTGCAACACCATTCTGTTGTGATGTGCCTACACAAGTGCGGTGTCTCACTATGACATCCTTGCTGCAGAAGTCATTGAACTCGAAATTGCAAAATTCTAACCCATTGTCAGTCTAAAGATGCTTCACTTTTCTTTTTGTCTGCCTTTTAACCATCGTCTTCCACTTAACAAATGTTGGAAATGTCTCATCTTTGCTTTTTAGGAAATACACACGCACCATTCTAGAGTAGTCTCAATCAAAGTCATAAAGTACCTGGCACCACTCTTTGAAGGAATTCTGTTTGGACCCCATAAATCTGAATGTATGTAATCTAGTTTATCCTTGGTCTTATGCACTGCCTTCTTGCTGAACTTCACCCTAGTCTGTTTACCAAACACACAATGCTCACAGAAGTCTAAAGCTTCATTTTTGTACCTACCAGCAACTTCTGTTTGCTCAAAATAAACGATCCCTTGTCACTAATGTGACCAAGACATAAATGTCATAGTTGAGACTGATTTTGATCACTGCTGCTTGAAGCTACAATAGCTTCCCCTTCAACCACACTGCCCTGAAGCAAATACAGTCAAGATTCTAGCTTGCCCTTCATGAGTACCATAGAGCCTTTTTACACTTTAAGAGTTCCGTTTTCTGAATGGAACTTGAACCCTTAATCATCCAAAGTCGAAAGAGAAATCAAAATTCTCCTCCTTCCATCTCCCCTTCTTCTCTTTCAACTTAGGACAGTCTCTCATAAAGTGACCCTGCTCTCCTCACTCGAAACAGTTTTGCTTCTTTGCTTTAAACTTTGATCTAGCCTTAGACTTCTTCGTAGAAGAATCTTTCGTCTGTGTTCTTCCCCTACTCACCAAACTCTCATCTTTTTTTCTGTTTTCTAAAAAGCTCTTTTTCAACTCTTTAGACTTCAAAGCATTACTAACGTCATCTAGTGAAATACTATCTTTTCCAT
>JANPWT010000247.1:10391213-10402568 GCA_024678245.1 Erythroxylum densum | reverse complement strand
ATGCATGTACAATTATTTTCATGTGCAACAACCAAGTATAAGTATGTAGCAAGTTATGCATGAACATGTAGAATACACCCCTAACTCTCATTAGTCACTCACATTTACCATCCTACCCTTCCCACTAGTAATGGGATGTTACAATAAAAGTGACCTAAGCTTTAAACTTACAATATATTAAACTTTTATTATAAAATTAAAACATAAAATAAAAGTAAAAAGGTTATGTACATTAATTTTAATTTCAAACAAACTTTATATACTAATATATTTTTATTTTAGAGTTACGTAAAACACTTTTATAATTTTGATGTTTCATTAGTTTTATGTTTACTATACATACCAATACATACATGTGGGTAATACTTAAACAAATAGATTTTTTATTTTTATACACATATTAAAAGAAATCAATATGATTTTATTGTATTTAAACTTTTTTATTTTACGTTCCACATCTTCTAATATGTATATAAATATTATTAAACATATAGATTTTTGTTAATAAAAATCTTAAAAATAATTAGTCTTTTTATTAATCATAATGTATCAATATTTAAAAGAATATAAAAGTAATTTTTATCATAAAATATACATGTATGGTACATTATGACAACAATAACTATTTATTTTGTTAAAAATTTACGTATACTATATAATTAAAATATGATATGAAAATATTTTCATTTGTATTTATTTTATTAGTTCCTAATGGCACTCAAGAGGGGAGTGAATTGAATATTTATAAAATTTAACAATTTTTCTAACCAATGTATTCAATTAATAACAATCAATATAAACAAGGATGAGAAAATTTCTTAATATAAATTAATCAAACATTTGAGCAATAAATTAAAGAGGATAGAGAAGAGAGAGTACAAATTGATTTATAGTGATTTGGTAAAGAATTATTGCCTAAGTCCACTCCCAAGACTCTTCTTGGAATTTCACTATAATTCTTTTTTCAAGACAAAGAACAACCTTTTACACAATCTTTCATATAAATAGGAACCTTTTTTACAATCTTCTTTCATGGTAAAGAGAAACCTCAATACCACTTGGATCACTCCCAAGTATAATATTCAACACCACGACAAAGTATTACCACTAAAAAATATCTCACTTATTTCATTTGGTAACTCCAAAATAGCTCACTCAAACAAATGTGGCACAATGATGCTCAAATGTTTGAAAAGATTTTTGAAGTATGTGTATAAAATATTCAAAACCTTCTTGATGATAAAAACAATTAAAAAACCTATTTCTAATGTTTTGAGAACCAAAGTAGTCGTTGGAGTCAAGAATTAGCCATTACAATGGCTATACAATACACTAATTGACCAACTTATATTTACAACACCAAATTCACTAGTTTTTAGAATATTGGTCAACCAATATGGCACATTAGTCAACCAATACATCAACCAATATTGCTACAAACTCTCGTTACATCAAATTACAGTAAATTTAACCTATATTGGTTGACCATTAACCTATATTAGTTGACCAATCATTCCAAAAATATGAATTTAACAACTTCAAATGCTTAAAACCAATTTATGTAATACAGATATGATTAAAACACTTCTAATAATGTTCCCCAAAGATTATTTGAAAGAACAAGAGACTTTTATATTAAAATCAAAAGCTTTAATGCCTCTCGATAAATGTAAAGACTCATGCAATAAAGTAAGATAAAATGATTATGCATGATGAGTTTTTTAGAGCATCAAATTAATAAACTGAGCTCATAAATAATAATACAATATGTGAAATGAACTTGATAAGCCTTGATGTCCTTTTGTTCTTGCTTCGATCTTCATTTCATCGATGCCAAACTTTATCTTCACTTTATCAATATCATATACTATCTTCTTGAGTTTACGACTTATCTTCTTGAGTTTACGACTTTATTTTATTTTAATATTGATTTTCATCAAAATAATAAACACATTAGTTATAACTAAATTTTGTCATCGTCAAAACATCAATTGGAATCTCTCTTGGTTCAATAATCTTCCTCTTTTTCATGATGAAATTTTTTTTGTGATATTACAGAATAATAATGAAGTTAAGCACACAAACTATTATCAAGATAATGATTATCTCCCGCCTTAATTCATGTATAATCATATTTCAATATGAAGAACAAAAGATAAAGAAATATCTATGAAGATAAAATATTTTTACTTAAGCAAATCACATAAAATGCATGATACGAGATATACAAGGATGATAAAACAATCACTCCCCTAATCTAATATCACCAAAACTCTCTCTTTTTGGAATCATCAAAGAGAAATCCAAAAATACACAATGGAAAGTTTCATACATCAAGTTAACTTGGTTAAAAAGATGAATTTGATCAAGACTATCAAACTTTCTCATTATAGGGTGCTATTGAATATTTACAAAGTCAAAACAAAAGGTCAATTTTTATAGAGATATCCCTAATTGTATATAATTTGAACAATCTCCAATTTCGATATGATGCCTAAGTTAAAATTTTCAACTCAAAACGCCAAAGGCAAGTTTTCACAAAATTAGTGGATGAAATTGTATAAAATAAAACATAATTGCATTATCAAACAATCAATTTCTTAAAAGAAGTGTAATTTTGAAAGACCCAAAATTTCAAAAATAAAAGCATAAAGAAGTGCCTAAAATAACAAAATTAAGAAAAAATTAAAGATATATCAATATAATTGGAAGGTAAACAACCTTAACTCCTTTAACAATTTAACTATGGAGGCATCAATTTCAAAAGTTAACTTTTATTTAAGATTGTTGTTTTTAAAGAAAAAGAGTTAATTGAATGGGATTTTGGAGGATATATAAGTAAAAGATGAAAAATAGAATAAAAATAAGGAGAAAGCTCTAAGATCATAAGTACTAGGCGATCATAAGGCTATACTGGTCAACTAAAGTTTGTCTTAAATAGGATATGGAGAGCAGTTTTGAATAGACGAGGAGGAGGCTAAAATTTTACTTTAAAGTCACTATATTGATCAACCATGGAGTTATATTGGTCAACCAATGCAAGTAATTAGACGATCAGATCTTCGACCAAATAAAGAACAAACTCAATGAAAAAAGAATGTCAAATATTGAAAATTTGGTCAACCACAAAAGGACATTGATTGATCAATGAGACTATTTGGCAACTAGATAAACAACCAGAAAACTAACAAACTCACTAGAAAGCAAAAAAGAATGAATTTTAAAGGTATCAGTTGACCACACTAAGATATTGGTCGAATAGTTAACCAGATACCTTAAGGAACCATCTTTAAAACTCAAATTAAAGTAGCAAAATTCAACAAAATAATATTAAAACACATATCAACCAATTAAATATCAATAACAAAGAATTTGATCATATAAAGGGCTTTATAAAATTTTTTTCCATTGAACAAAAACTATTTTTTCTTTAATTAAACAAGATTTATCATTATTCAAAAGTTTAAAGAAATAATAACACAATTGATGTATATTCTAACTTAGATACATTCTTTTACATATAGTTTCTAATTATAGGTACTAAGGTTCACACTTTAAAAATACCTTACTTATAATTCAAACTCAAATAATCATTGAAAGGACCCAACCTAGAGTTCCCCTTCTGAAATCCAAGTGGACCCTTCTCAGCGACCCCATGGTAGCCCTCCAATCGATATATAACTCAACCGAAGAGTTTCCGTAAAGCCAAGTCATTCAATTGTTAAAAATCTTTTATATTTTAAAGGTTAAAAGTGTGAAAATTTTGAGAATTTTTTAAAAATAATTTCATTAAAAATTTTGACAGCACAATAACTGTATTTTGACATTCCTAAAATTTTCAAAAGCTCTGTAAAATTTCAAAACACTTCTATATTCACACTAATTTCTCAACTACAAATTTTGGACTTCAAGTTCACTCACGAGCAACCCCAAACAAATAATTCTCAACAGTCACTATAATAGACTGTAAAAAGCTAAAACATATTCATGCATTTCATTTAAAAGCCTTTATCCATTCTTTACAAAAATGTACATTTCAAAATGACACAAGCACTAAGCACCCTACTACACCTAATTCTGCGACGGAGTCTCAATTACTGCAACACTTGTACGCATACTTAGAGTGGTTTGTTTAAAAACATAAAAAATACAAGTGAGCTAAACGAGCTCAATAAGTGATAATCATTTTATTAAAAAAGTTGAACGTTTCATAACAAGATAACTACAATATTCTCATGCAATCATAAAACTCATGGTAAAGCATTTGCATAACAATTTATTCGTGTATCATCAAATATGGTAATAACATAACATTTCATAAAACAAAACTTTAATTTTTCTGAAATGCTATCCTAAAATATTTTCGATCTTAAACTCATAATATACATGTTTTTATTTTCCTTTTTCCTTAAACAATAAATCATGGTGACAATAAGTTTTTTTAAAACTTTTATACTGAAAATAAGCTAATCATTAGAATTGGTACTATATGATACCTCTCAAATCACTTTTAAAAATAAATAGTGGCGACATTATTATTACATAACTTTTCTTGCTCATCATAGCCCACTACCGATTTCTTTACCATATGGTACACTAGACCTAAAGTCACGTAACTGATTTTACATCGTTTACTCGCAATCAGTTAACCACTAGTTACAGAGCTTATTTTACATCGCTTATTCACAACAGGTTAGCCGCTATAAACTGGTCGTTACGGAGTTGGTTCTGCATCGCTTGTCTGTAACAAGTCACGAAACTAGTTCTATATTGCTTACCTGTGACTGGTTAACCACTATTTACAGAGTTGTTTCTGCATCACTTACCCGTAATAGGTTAACTGCCATAAATATACCAATATAATAACATATATAAAGCCTAGCGATGTACCATAAGCAAAAAAAAAACTTTTACATTTACGACTCATCTTATTTTCTAAATCAAGTATGGGAGGATTCGTAATTGAATTATTTCAATGTAACTCCCAATCATATAAAATTTAACTTTCAAATTAAAACGACACTTATGCTAACAATATTTACTTGTAAAATATCATTTGCATAAAACTTAGCATAAATATTCATTTCATTATCAAATGAAAACCATTTACATAAACTCAATTTAAAGTACACTCACATGTCATTAATTCTTTTGTAAAGAATTTAGTAATATAAAATAATTAATATACACTCACATGTCATCAATTCTTTTGTAAAGAATTTAGTCAAATAAAAGTAATTAAACACACTCACATGTCACCAATTCTTTTGCAAAGAATTTGGTCTTGCAAAACAATTAAATATACTCACAATTTGCTAGTTTCCTTTTCACCAGTTTGAAATCCTTCAGTTGATTTTGTTTTTTGATCTAAAAACCTAATGTGAGTATATTCTCAACACATTTTCCAATCAAATACATCATAAACCATGTCAACTTCATTACTTTCCACGTACACTTCATTTACTAAAATTTCTCCAAATAATAACAAAACACTTTATTTAATCATTTCAATACAAAAATACGCTTAATAACCATCCTTAACCATATTCACATGGTCATTATATCATAATCATGCTTTTATACCAAAAATATCTTTAAGGCTAAACTTAACATATTGAACATTAAACTTTTTCCAATTCAATTATTTGATTTCTAACATTTAAAATCAATCCAAATTCACTTCCATGATATTTTAATACACACATTTAAGCCATAAAATTTCATTAACAAATTTTTACAAAAGTCATGCACCCTAAACCAAATTTCAATCAAAACCAATTCTTTTTCATTTATTTACTTCATTACCATCAAAATCATGCTATGAACATCATAAAACATCAAAATAGAATTTTGGATCATAATACATTAAAAACTTAACCATGGCTGAAAACTCATCCAATTATTTCTATAGTTTTTCTTTCATTCTTTCATCATTAAACTAACTTCCTAATGTCATTTATTAATGTTAAATCATCAAATAACAAATAAAATACTTTAGGCAATAGATCTCACATTTTACCAAGTTTGACTAAGGTTCCTTACATTAGATTCATGTTATTTTCTTCTCTTAATTGCTTCTAATGCACTAAAATCTTGATATCTCATTAAAAAACATGCAATTTACACCATCAAAACCAAATCTAACCTATAACCCAACAAATCCAAAATTTCAACAAAATTAGTAAACTTACCTACTCATTTCTTCTTCCTTTTCACTTGAATAGCTATGAAATCTTGTTAGAAGCTTGATTGGAGGTGGAAGAGCATGAAAAATGCCTTAGATCACTTCTTCATGGCTTAGTGTAGCTCTCTCTTCTCTTCCTTCCTTTCTCTCATCAATGGTTGAAATCCACTATTGCTTCTCTCTTATCTTCTTTTATTTTTTAGGCTCTTTAATGCCACTCTCACGACACTTTCACAAAATGAAGCAAAATGTCTTAAGTTTTGTTTTTTATACTCATTTAATGGAATACACATGTCACGTTCCTAATTGATATCACTAATGACTCATTACACACATGTCATTTTCTCATTGTTCATCTCTAATGACTCATCAATCCACTAATATCATGTAAAAAGACTAAATTGTCCTTAATGAGTACAAAAAGACCAAATTGCCCTTTAATTCATTTAATTCACTAACTAACTGAAAGAAACAACCTTCTTATCATCAAATTGACTATGAAATACTCTAATTAGGGTCAATACTTGTTGATTGGATGCTTTAAAAATTTTGAATGGGTTTAACATTGTTAATACTCATCATTTTCCAAAAAGGGCATTTCAGTCCAATAATTTCATATTACTCGAATTCTACTCAAACAACTTCCGTTTTGACTTGTTTCAGTTCCTATGGAATCCAATCCTAATTTCGAAGCTTTTCATCATATTTTAAAATTATTCGATAACTTTTCAGTTGCCCGAAAGAGTTTTTGGATTAAATCTAGAAATCACTGAAAGTTATCGAAATCATTTGGATTTCATTCAAAAGTGTTACCTAAATCTACAAAGCACATTTCGGAGTTTTTAAAGCTCGTTTAGACTCATTTTGTAGCTTTTTGAAGTCTCAAAAGTTTTTTGAGAAATTTTCATTCGAGTCCACAACCATCTCTAGTCTATTTGTGATCTCCATTATAACCTCAATAATATATTTAAATGTTTAAATTACTCTAGTACACCATAAATAGAGCATAATATATAAAATGCATGTGCATCACATCACACAGTACAATAATCGAACTAGGGTATTACAATCATCACCAAAGATTTATACTAAAATGACTCATAAATGCAAGTAATCACATATTTCTAAATTATAAACTAATAAGTATCTCATGTTGAACATTAATTATGAGAGATTTAAGTGAATATTCTTCTTGAATTCTCAGTCGATTAGTGGAATCTCATCCTTCTCATCATGCTTATTTAGCTCAATAATTTGAGAAGTCTTGATGGTTAATTTTAGGAGTTAAATTCTCTATATCCTATAATGACATCTTCAATACTCTCTTTGAGGCAAGATTTTCATATTCATCAAGATAAAAAATATAAATTCTAAAAATATTTCTCAATTTATTAGCTAATATCTCTACTTCTTATCATTTACTCCTTCAAATAATCCAATTAATGTGTTTTAAGAACACAAATATGCTTATTTCCTTGATTGTTTCATTCCTTATTCTTTTCAATCCACACCTTTAAAGGTTTGCTTAACATTCTTTGTTTAATAAAGAAAATTATATCAACATATCCAAACTTACCACCAAAATGACATACCATTTTAAATGAGTAATGATGATGCATAAATGCATTGCTTGGAATTCTATGTGCATATACATAACGAGGAAGATATCTTTGGATATTAAATATGTTGAAAGGTCTCCTAGGATGGCGAAAATTCCTACCATAATTATATGTGTGACATTTACTATGAATGAAGTCGTTATGCATGTTTCTATGTAAGTGTGGACGGATTTTCATGTTATCATAACAATTATGCCTATTCTTTCCTTGAGAGAATTTAACTCTATACTTAGGTTGTGAGGCATAAATGAAGGCATGATGTTTGCTATTAGGTTGAGCCTTAATGGATGTGTTATATACATATTCATGTTTAGATGTTGATACTATATGCTCATTTGTCATCTTAGGAAAATGGTTCTTCACTAAAATATTTTCCCTTGACAAAAACAGTTTTTGTGTCAGAAGCACTCACACAATTATATTCAATTCCATGCCTATCATTAGAATTGTTTTAGGCTCCTAACATGCTTTCTAGTTTTTCACTTCCTTTAGTAAACTTGGATAAAGAATCCTTAAAGGAATTTATTTCCTTTTTCAATATTTCATTTTCATATCTTATTTTCTAAGTCATGATTGCCATTAATAATCACATTTTTGGATGCTTTAATATTATGTAATTCACTTTTCATCTTTTCATTCTCACTTATGTAAGCATCCAACTCTTTTTAAACTTCCTTAAGCTTGAAAGACAATTTCTTCCTTTTCTTATGATTTTTAAACTTTCTATTAATTCATCATATGTCAAATCATCATCACCATCATCATTAAAGAATTAGGGTTAGATGTTACCTCATCTTTGTAGATAGTGGTAAAGAACATGTGATCTATCTCTTCTTTTAAATGCTCACCTTCAGATTCACTTGTGTCATCCCAATTTGAAGCTTTTATTGTTGTCTTATTATCCTTCTTCTTCTTTTTCTTCTTCTTCTTATATTTTCTCTCATACTTCTTATTCTTTGAAAGCATCGTCTCTTCTTTTATCTCTTGAAGCCTCATTTTGTATGTGAGGAGAGATCCAAGAAGTTCCTCTATTGGTAACGTTGTTAGATCCTTAGCTTCTCATATAGTCGTCAGTTTAGCTTCCTACGACTTTAGAAGTGACCTAAGCAACTTTCTTACTAACCCAACATTATTATAAGTCTTTCCAAGACATTTGAGAGCAATAATAATATGAATTAATATAGTATACATGCTAGAGATGCTTTCATCATTTTTTATTCGAAACAATTTATATTGATGTGTTAGCATGCTTACTTAACTCGATTTGTGCTCTTATGAGTAATTTCTAATAAATGCTAAATGTCATAAACCATTTCACACACCCTTTCATTTCTTTCTAAAGCACAAAATAGGGTGCGTATGACCCTACTATTCAAGGATACTAATCTCTTATCTTAAGGTTCTCATTTTTTCTTTAATTTAGATACCTTTTTGTTATCTACAATTTTTGTTGGAACAAAGGGACCATCAAAAACTATTTCCTATAAGTGCACACTTTCAGCCATTAAAAAGGGTCTCATCTTGGATTTCTAATAAAGGTAATCATTTACATCAAAGAAAGGTGGTCTGCTAATGCTTGGTCCCTCTTGTTTGAACGATGATGATGTTGCTCTTAAATATGCCATTATAATCATTTTATAGGATTTCATTAGAAATGCTAGCATAATAAACCCATTGTAATACCACTTGTTAGTTCCTAATGGCACCCAAGAGGGAGGGTGAATTGGATGTTTATAAAATTTTAACCACTATACTCAATAAATAACAATCAACATAAACAAGGATAAGAAAATTTCTTGATATAAATTAATCAAATAATTGAGCAATAAATTAAAGAGGAAAAGGAAGAGAAAGTGAAAAATAATTTATATTGGTTCGGTAAATAACCCTTGCCTACATCTACTTATAAGGCTCTTCTTAGAATTCTACTATAATTTTTCTTTAAGGCGAAGAACAACCTTTCTATGATCTTTCACTATAAAGAATAATCTTTCTTGCAATCTTCTTCCAAGGTGAAGAAGAAACTCAATACCACTTAGATCACCCCCAGTATAATATGCAACACCCCGATAAAGTATTACAACTAAAAAATATCTCACTTATTCACGTGATGACTCCAAAATATCTCATTCACACAAATGTGACACAATGATGCTCAAATGATTGAAAAAAGTTTTGAAATGTGTGAATACAACATGCAAAAACTTCTTGATATCAAATCAAAGAGAAAACACCTATTTATAGTATTTTGGGACCTAAAATAGTCATCGGAGTCAAGAATTAGCCATTATAACGAGTATATACAAACTGGTCGACCAGTATGCATTTACAACACCATACTCACTAGTTGTTAGAACATTGTTTGACTATTATATATATTGGTTAATTAATATGGCACATTGACTAATACATCAACCAATGTTGCCATAAACTCTACGTATATCAAATTCAACAAATTTAACTTATACTAGTTTACCACTAACCCATATAGGTCAATTAATCACCCTAAAAACATGATTTTAACAACTTTAAATACTTAAAATCAATTTGTTTAACTCAAATATGATTAAAACACTTCCCAAAATATTCCTCAAAGATTTTTTGAAAAAAAAGAGGCTTTTATATTAAAATCAAAAGCTTCAATGTCTCTTGCTGAATGTAAAGACTCATATAATGAAGTCAGATGAAATGATTATGCACAGTGAGCCTTTTAGATCATCAAATTAACAAAGTGAGCTTAAAAATAATAATACAATATGTGAAATGACCTTGACAAGCATTGATCTCCTTTTGTTCTTATTTTGATCTTCATTTCATTGATTACAAACTTCAACTCCCCTTTATCTACTTTACACTATCATCTCGAGTTTATGACTTCATTTTATTCTAATATTACTTTTCATCAAAAAATAAACACATTATTAATATTCATTTTTTTAATCATCAAAACATCAATTGGAACCTCCCTTGATTTAACATTATTTATAAGAAATCTATCATACTTATTAAATATATGTACTTGCAAAAAGGTTATTATAATTATTATTTATATATTTGTACTACTAAAAAAGTAAATTTAATTTTAAATTTTATAAATATTAGAATTTTATTATAAAGATTAAAATATTATATAAAAGTTAGAAAATCTATTTAAGAAGTATGTTGGACCAAGTAAGTTTCTAATTTAAAATCTTAATGATAACATAATATATTACTAAAATTAGTTTTATTCTTGTGATATTAGTAAGTTTGTTGGGCCCCGGATTTTTTTTGAGCCCAACTCCTTGAAACATCATAAGACTTGAGCATGAGCTTTATCTTGTAGAGTTATTTCAAAGAACCCTCATTAGCCATCATCTCACAAGGGTGACGTGCCCATACTAGTCAAACATCCAAAAACAAACTCATTACTCCTATTTCATCACAGATTTTGGGAAACCTCTGTAACATCCCATCATCGATGGGGAGGTTATAATGGTAAATTGGGACGAGTTAGAAATTGATTGCATATTTTTGATTCGTTCATTCATTTGGCCGACATTTTGCACATGC
>JANPWT010000247.1:10126221-10138015 GCA_024678245.1 Erythroxylum densum | reverse complement strand
AAAAGAAAAATTATGTGGCGTTCAAAAGGGTTTTAGAACATGTTAGAACACATTAGCTGCTGCCCGGATCGTTTATCCTCATGTGGATACCGGTAGAGGACATTCGTGCATTGCAGTGTCTACAAATCTGAAAAAGAAACAAGTACCAATATGTGTCAAAAGGTAATTGCGTACGTCTTATAATTTTCGATTATACTTCTTGCTGTATAATATGGTCCATTCCATTGCGTATTGTGAATACCCGGGTCATAGGTGATCCAACAGCATCAAATACAAAATGATAGCCCTCTTTATCCAAAATTGATATAGAGATCAAGTTTCGTCCAAAAGACGGTATATAAAAAGTGTCTTGTAAAACCAAAACAAACCCCATATTGAGGTTCAATCCTATACTTCCTACAAAGAAAACATCCACCTCTTCATTGTTGCCAACCACTAGCTTCTCCTGTCCTTTAGTCAGCCTTCTCTTGGATCTGAACCCTTGCATTATGGAAGCAACATGTTTAGAAGCTCCATTATCTAACCACCAGGAACTTGATGTGGTTATAGCTACATTGGATTCATAAATCATATAGGTCAAGGAGTTACCTGACAATTCCTGCTTAACCTTCCACAACTTCTACTTCTGACAATTGACCTTCATATGCCCCTTCTTTTTACAAATGAAGCACCTCATATTCTTTATGTCATATGGGCTCTTAGCAATGCTGGACTATCCAGTCTGAATATGCGGAGAGGGTTTGGGTTTTTTACCCTTACCCTTAGGCTATTGCTGCTTAACCTTCCCCTTACCTTTGGCAGTTGCATACAGGGCTGTATGAGGAGAACTCTTAATCTTCTCCTTAGTTGCAGCACAGTGGAAAATCAAGGCATTGATGTCCTAGGACTCATCCTGAGAGATGTAGGACGTCGCCAACATCTCAAACTCTCGAAGGAGAGTATTAAGTGCCTGATGCACTATGATTGTCAGGAATAGGTACATCAAGTGCCTTCAGCTTACTTTGAAGGTGAACCATCCTGATAATGTACTCTCTAACGCCTCTTTCTCCTGTATACCTCATGGAGAATAACTCTTTAATCAAGGTGCTCTGCTCTGCATGAGAAGACATCTTATACCTCTAGGAATGTTATCTATAAGCTATGACCACATTCGATAATCCACTGAGTAGATGATCTAGGATCGATTTCTTGATGGTCAAATAACACATCCTATTTGACCGCTACCAGATTGCCATAGCTGCTTTATTAACTTCTGAGCTGATATCAGTAAGTGGAGAAGGTCTCTCTATATGCATTGTCATGTTGACGTCAACCATCTCCAGGGCAAACTCAACATCCTTCTTCCACTTCTTAAAATTGAAACCATTTAAGGTCTCAATCGTGACAACATTGTTATTTACAAAAAAGGTGACTGCAAGATAGAAAGGACAATGTAAAGATTAGTATAAATGCAGGATAATAGCAATACTTAAAGCATTAAAGCAATATCTATACTGAGAATCCGATCACACATATCGTGAAACACCTTTAGGCTGAATATATAATATATGCAATTATGACCCCACATAAAAGGCAAATAGAGTACAAACCATCAACTCTTATGACACTACCACCTTTGGGTGAATAGATTTAAGCAACAACTTTCCTCCATCTAATGTCTTTATATTCATCTCAAAACCCTATGTAAGGTCAATACCTTTTGGTAGGATAATCACACATAAAGCCAAAGACATCCCCCAACATATGAGCAGAACAATCCAAAATACTAATTTGGAAGGCTACTTTGGTGACTACATCCTCATTAGTACCCTACAAAGTCCATAAACACGAGAGATACATCTTTAAGTCATCCTCACATTCTATATGGGTATAATATATGTGAAAATTATTTATGAATGTAAAAACTAAATGTATAATTAAATAATCACATACTGGTAATGAAAACATTTGTCTTTAAACTTTATTTGAGACTTTTATTTAAAAAAATTCTCAATAAGAGTGACTTTCACACCTTCTCGAATACTAAACTTACCACATGAGACATGAAACTTTAAGGATCCCCCTTATGTGTAGTTCGGAGCACGTAAATGCACTCAAAATCAGCTTACAAAAGCTTTAATACCTTTTTTCAAAATCCAATTACCAACGTAATAAATCTATAAAAATTTCAAATTCACTTTTAAAAATTCCCCCTGAAAATTAACCCAAAATGACTCGGGGCAATTTTATGGGAATTCTGAAAAATTTTCCTTTTTTTATAATTTTTGATCCTGACATCAACATAACGTCAGCAACATTGTAGCGCTAACATCAGTACATCACTTTTCCTATTCTCTAAGCAATCAAGAAAAGTATTTATCATTGGTTATAATTTGAAACCCCTTTTGTGATCGTTTTAGAGTCAAAATATGGTGGAGCTTGAGTGAGCTCAGCATCGATAGGTGAGTACGAAGCAAAACTTGGGAGTTCTGACCAAGGGTAACAATTTGTTGATGTTGAAGCAAGTTGTCCGAGAATTAGGTTGTTGGCGTCAATGTTCGAAAGTTTCTTCGGATGGTGAGTTGGGGGGATTGGAGAGAGCACTCTCTGTTGTTGATGTTGTGTTCTTGTCAATAATTGTTAATCCTATTCACTACAAGAAAAACGTCATTTAGCAACAAAAATTACTGACAAAAAACGTTTGTATTTTGTTAGTAATATAAATTTGCGATAGAATCAACCAACGGACAACGTGGGTCGTTAAAACAGTCGTAGGTAAATTTACCGATGGACATATTATGTTACCGTCGATAAATTTACTGACGAATGTCTTTGACCATCGGTAAATTTACCTAAATATTTTCTGATGACACTAGTAATTCTGTTAGTGAGATTTCTGATAGTTATGACTGACAGTCGGTGAGTATACCGACGATTCGAAAAATCTTGACGGTTAAGTTGGCACTGGCTTACAATATTATTGACGGATCAAACAATAACTATTGGTAAAGATCTTACATTTTACCGACGGTTTGCCGTCGGTAAATGTAGTGCATTTAACCAACGGAATGTTAATTTTCTTCGGTAAAGAAAATTAAATTTTTTAAAAAAATCTCGACATTAAATTTTATTTCATGATCTTATGATTAATGCATAATTTCAACAGTTATGAATTATCTATGCATAATGTTTTGATTTGTTTATATATTTAATTTGTTTAAATAGAAAGTTGAATGATGATATAAAGTTAAAATTATCTTAATTGATAATAAAAACATTATAGTGTACATAATAAGTCTTTGTAATTCAAAGCAAATGACTATAATAATCTTATTGCCTTGGTGACTACGGGTGCTCTGAGGTGCTACCCCTCCCCTTCGATTCATCCACCTCATGTCTTAGTTGAGCTATGTACTCCATCAATGTCTCCACTATAGTCCGAAGCTGATTGACTTCATTGGTTTACGACTGTCTACTAGATGTTGCTATACTGGACATGAAAGATTGCGAATAACATGTGTTGCCATATGAACCTAGCCCGAAGATCCTTCCACAATTGTCCCTACCACCCACTACATCAAGATATGTCTAACTCTCATCAACAACTTGTTCGTGTTGAGACTATCGCTGAATGCTTTTTTGTATTTGGTCCTATTATGAGGCAATGTTTATATTAGTAAGTGATAATTATTAAAAATTAATATTAAAGCATAAATTTCAAACGCATGCATAATGAATGAAAGATTCAACTCCCTCAACAAACTTAGAATTAATGAAATCATCAGGTGTTCATCGTCTATACATCCAAGATCTATCAACATTACTCATTTCTGTAAAACTGTTAATTTAAAATAATGATTCCATAGTTAGTATCATTCATGTTCGCCAAAGTTTACAAAACATCTAAACTTTACATAACATCCCCTAAGTACTAACCAATTGAATTAATAACAAAAATTACACTTGTGAACCAAAAAAACAAGTTCTCTTTATGACTCCTAGGCTCGTGGTATTTTTCACCGATAAGCCTTACGAGAGCTACATCATGAGTTATGAGTTAAGATCAAAATTATTTATTAACTGCAAACCTATTTTTGAAATCATATATGTTAGAAGAGAATTAATGTTAGAAGTTTGATAGTTAACCTAAATTAAATATGTACTAGTGCTAAATACAATAAGTATTCATAAAAATATGAATACTTATTTTAATAAATTATTGTAACATACACAAATGATCTAATATGTTTAGAAGAAAATTAGTAGTATTATATTAACAAAGATACGTGTAAAGATTCATACATGAAAAGTAAAGCGAACCTATTCATTTCAGAGAGCATCAATGAAATAACGAATTGACATAATTAATATATTTAGAACTATAAGTCAAACCCATCCTATATTAATTCATTGATAAACCTAAGTTTATACCACACAAAAAATTTCGGTTGGCGTAGGACATTTAAATTAAAAATGTAGGAAGTTCAAATGGGAAGTTCAAAACATAAACAAATATCCAAATTAAACCAAGTACATAAAACCTAGAAAATAACAAAATCACTTAGCTCAACCGACACACAGAAGGATCTTCCTGAAGTACGTGAAGGAAGATGATGACGGATCTATAATGAGCTGACAGTCAAATAAGATAACCAAAACAAAGCAAAGAAGACAATGAATTTCAAAGCAGTACACAAATTGATATAAATTCATGTTCATAAGTCTTAGTTATAACATCTGATTACTGCCATGTCATGGAAGAAAATCAAGTCATTTGCCACTTAACACAAAAGAAGGATGATAAAAGTTCTATTTTCAATGAAGTAAAAAGATGCAAAATAACTACGTAACAAAATATAGAAACAGATACATTTGATTAAAATGTGTGAAAAATCATTGTTAACATTGTCAAAAATAAAAGGAAATGAATGTAAAAAATGAATACCTGCTAAAGCTTTTCTTCAATCTCCTTGAAAATAGAAATATTGCCAACAAATGGGTTCTTACAACTAAACAATAATCAATAAGATCTTAGCTAGTAAAATTACAAATCTATCCCATACAAGACCCATCTTTTATTCCATGCTATAAGTTGCAATGTGAAAACATAAATCTTTATGATATTAACACACAAACAAAGCAGTCCAACATTGAACATTTATGAACCTATGGTTTGTGACCATCTTCAGAAACTGAAGTTATTTAGTTACAAATACTTATTTGTGTTTTTTGTGGGAAAAACCAATACTAATTTGTCTCTCGTGAATTACTATCCATTTTGTTATTTGTTATTTATATTTCTGTTGATTTTATATTAAATGTATTCATCTTGGTGAAAATTCTGCAGTGACAAGAGTTTAGATATACTTGGTTACTTGTTTTTAAGTGATGGAACTATTAAAAATTGTTCATAGGAGACAAGTTGGTAATTTTTATACCTCTAGTTGTAATGTAAAAGAAAATAAGTGATTGAAAATATACCAAATCAAATTCTAAATGAATCATTAATTGATGTTTTGCTAAAGATACTTGTTTGCTGAACAATTTGAAATGTTCATACACATAGTCAAGTTAAAAAACCATCCTAAACTGAGTTAATAAAATAGGGATGATAACATCAATTGCATGCTAATGTGACTGAACAATGAGTAAGTAATAGATTTGTTTTCCTTTTAATCTAGCGATAAGTTAATATGCAAGTCAATATGTAAGTATACTGATTACTTCATTTCTTCAATAGTTTTGACAATTGTTTACCCTTTAGGTATCAGACATTCCTTCTTCGTCATTTTCACCAAGATTAGGCCATGGGTTGCTACATCTGAAACAAAAAGAGTAGGCCAAAGTACATAATGGCAAAGTATCACTTACATTGTCAAAATCATTACCTTACTTCATATTGGCTATTGATAACTACATCCATGATTAATAGATATCATAAACTAGAGTACAATCATTGCCACAATGCCACTTTAATTATATGAATGTTCACGTAGTTGGTTCATATAATCAATTAACTTCCTTTCTTACATGGCTTGATAGTGGACTTAAAACATATGAAAAAACTAGGTAGGCATTCATTACACTAGGTTTTCTTTTTAATACTTAAAGCTCACCTACATTTTGACTTTCTTCTTTGACACTAGTCACTTAACTTTCAGTTAAAATGAGTCAAATTTATATAGATTATGCATAGCCTTCAAATAGTCACACAAATACATGATTTTCTAATTCAACAAAACAGATAGAATTCAAATAGTCACACAAATACATTTTTTTAAGAACAGACATTTTATCAATCACCTTATATACATCAAAAATTCATCCCAACATCACAACCAAAATCACGTCTTGTCCCTTCTATCACTAACATTTATGCCTTAAAGTTGTTTTCCAATCATATATTTCACAAACAAACACAAGAAATCAAAACCCAAATATAACTTTCATCGAACATACGAAAATACCTCTACCGAAGGACACAATGACAATGGCCGGAGAGGACTTCCCAAAGATGAGTAGAGGATGCAGCAGGAAGACAACGTCGACAACAGATAAACCGGAGGGGATAGAACGCCGGAGACACAATAAGAAGAAGAAAGAAGGAGACGTAGGTTGGGGGGAGGGGGAAGACTTTGGGTGAGTTTTAAGTTAAACAAAACGACGTTGATTGGTGTTAAACCAAACGACGTCGTTTTCTTTAACTTAAAAACGCTAAAGCCAAAACAGATGATGACGTTTACCTTGAAAATTTATCGACAGATATTACCGACGGAGCTTTTTTATCTATAAACTCAATTTTTTATTCCGCCTTATTAACGACGGGCATTTGATACCGTCTCTAAATTCCGTCACAAATTGATTTCCTTCCGTATTTAGCGACAGATATTACTACCACTGCTAAACGAATTTTTTCCCGACAATTTTACCGTTGGAAGTAGGATTTTCGTCAATAATTTGCAATGATTTGTTTTCTATCAGTAATTTTCCGTCGCTAATTCCTGCTTTTCTTGTAGTGGTCTTTTTAATTATGATCTAAACTTATTGATTCCAATCCTTTATCAAAATGCAATAAACTATACTTACTTGATTCAATTGCCTCATTTAATGAGTCCTTGCATATCGACTTTCAATGGAGTCATTTTCCCTATGCTTCATAGTGATAACCAATTTACATCCTACATGTTTTTTATTCAAAGGTAGATCAACAAGCTCATAACTTCCACTTTTAGCTATGACTTTCTTCTTTTCCCCTATAGTTTTTCTACTTAAGCTCATTAATATCTTCCTTTCATCCCTATGGCATAGATACGAAATCTAACTCCTTTCTTAAAAACTATAGGAATGTCTTACAAAAGTTATTAAAAGAAATTTTAAAAATGAATTATGAGTAGGAAAGATAGATTACTTAATTCTTAATGAGTTAAGGCTATTGTGATTGTCATGTGGCTAGGTAAAGTATTCTATTTTCTTTCCTGTGAGTATATCTAGTAAGAAAAAATCTATCTAATCTCCTAATCGCTCCATGTAAAGGTTCACTTTCAGTCATGTTTGTTAGAAGATTCACCATCACTATCATGCTCCCCTACCTACTACATTGCCACGAAAGAAAAAATTTATTTAATGTAACATTTACGTGACGATCATGTTATTTTCAAATTGATCTTAGACATTTAAGCACACAATATTTTTAGAATTTGAATTCCCTTTATTAGAATAAATATTGGTGAACGAATTCTCACAAAGGACTACTTGATCAAGCTGATCGTATTTTATTTAGTGACTTATCAAATATATGTATCTAGGAAGTATTACGTGCATTGAAAATTTTATACACTGTAATTAGTGATTGAGATTTGTTTTATTATATACAAGTATATTAAAGTACGTAATTTTCTTTATACAACCAAAATAAATAAAAAAAGTGATTCATTCAACGATGAGAGCTAGAGGCATTCACCACTTTTAATTTATTCCCTAAAGATTTCTATCATTCATCGATGGGTAGAAATGTTTCAATTTCTTGATTATCTTAGCCTGCGATTAATTGGAAAATAAGTAAATGCTAATGTCATCATCAAAAAATTGTTTCATTCAGTTTAGAAACAAATTTTTTGCCTAAAAAATGATGAAATATCACTGCAATATGTTAAAATTTGGTATACAATTTTTAACTCACCCATTTTTTACGTTTGGGTCTATAACTCGTCAGAGGTCAGGGATGATCGTTGCAGAGCAACTGCAGTGTCAGTTTCTGTAAACTTCAAAGAAACTGCACATAAAACTGATTTTTCTTTTTTTATGTGGCTTGTAGGAATCGAACGCACAACAAAAGGGGTTTATGTTACCGTTGGAGCTCAAAATATATTGATCATCTTTATGGGCCGAGCATGATAGCTGCATGGTTTTAAATTAATAAGTCATTTGAACTTAATTTAACAGTGGACGTTTTTTTATATATAACCTAAAGTTTAAACTAAATAATTTTATACACACATATAAAAGATAAGGTCTTCCACTGTTATATAATATTATTACGAACTCATGTTATAATTTTGTAATAATTAATTGAAGTCAAATTTTGGGGTTTGTTAATTGTCCATTTTAAATACTAATTAAATTACCTAAATTTATCTAAACTTTGAATGTTTATCATTTTGAATTAAATAGATTGAACCGATATGTTGCAAAAGTAACCTTTATTAGTTAAATTTTATTAATTTAGAATGATAAGGCATATTTTATCTATGCGAAATAATCAGCCCAAAGGAAGGTTATTTTGGCCAAATAGTAAGTAAATTTTTAAAACATCACTGCGAAATAATCGACCTAAAGGAAGGTTATTTTGACATGATAGGTAGTATTAAATTATGTGAAGCATTTGGCATATGCTGACAATGCTTTGGTCCAAAGAAAGGCACATTGTTAGGCCGTTTTAGTTTTAACATTTTTACTACGACCAAGAGTACCACTTATAAATTATTAATTTTGTCCAAAGACAGAATAATAATGTTGTGCTAGGTATCTTCTAATCGCCTCTTTATAAATTTATCTATTTTGACTTCTTAACTTCTTGACTAATCGTGAGCATTTTATTTTGTTTTCTTTCTTAAAGTGTCATCAATTTCTATCAACATGAACAATATTCTCGTGCTTAACGACACAAACTTCAAGAAATAGAATGATCACATAATGATTGTGCTTGGCTGCATGGATCTAGACTTTGCATTTAGATTTGAACGTCCCGTAGCTCTGGTCGACATTAGTACTGTTGATCAGATAGTTGCATACGAGAAATGGAAACGTTCAAACTGCATGAGTATGATGATCATGAAGCATTCCCATCTAGAATCCATAAGAGATGGAATTCCTTATGAGGTTGATGTGAAGAGTTTCCTCAAGCAAATTTCTGACCGATTTGCTGCAAACAAAAAGGTCAAAACAAGCACTGTGCTGACTAAGCTTGTTTCAATGCGTTATAAGGGAAAAGGAAACATCAGGAAGTATATAATAGAAATGTCTAATCTTGTTATAAAGTCGAGGGCACTTAAGCTAGAGTTGTCTAATGACATACTCATGCACTTTGTTTTGATTTCCCTTCCCACACAATTCAGTTAGTTCAAAGTCTATTACAATATTCAAAAGGAGAACTGGACCCTAAATGAGCTTATAACTCAATATGTGCAAAAAGAGGAGAGGCTGAAACAAGAGAAGACTAAAAGCACTCATTTAGCAACAACTTCTCAGGGAAATTCCAATAAGGGGAAAAGGAAGAAAGGTAAAGAAACTGCAAACTCTGGAATAGTTCAAGGTGCATAAAAGAAACAGAATACGGTTGTTCTTTGTTTCTTTTCTAAGAAACTAGGTCACGTAAAGAAAGAGTGTACCATGTACACCAACTGGCGTATTAATAAAGGTATATTTCTCAACTTTGTTTGTTCTGAAGTTAATTTAACTTTAGTACCAATTAACACTTCGTGGATGAATACCGATGCTACCACTCCCATAAATGTCACTACGCAGGATTGCCTCAGGAGCTGAAAACCAACTGATGGTGAAATATACATCTATATGGGAAATAGCATCATGACTGCTGTTGAAGTTATTAGTCATTTTAGAATTCAGTTAGAGTCTGGTGTTTATTTGGATTTAGATGAAAATTTTGTTGTGCCGTCATTTAGATGGAACTTAATTTCTATTTCTAATATGGACAACTTTGGTTACTTTTGTCTATTTGGAAATGATTAATGTGTTGTTTCTCTAAAATCTCAAGTTGTACCGACCGGCACTCATGTTGACAAACTATACAAATTAGATTATAAGACAACTAATCATTATGGAAACCTACACTCAAGTAACATTGGTATTAAAAGAAACATAACTAATGAGAATTCATCAATGTTGTGGCATAAGCAATTAGGTCACATCTCTAAACAGAGAATATAAAGACTTATGTCTAAAGGAATTCTCAGTTCCTTTGATATATCATATCTTAAGGTCTACATAATATGTAAAGGGAAACAAACAAATATAAAGAAAACATGTGCAAACAGGAGTAATGAACTATTGGAACTGATTCATATAGATATATACGGTTCATTCCCTATGGCTTCATAGAATGAACAATAGTACTTTATTAGTTTCATAGACGATTACTCTCTCTATGGTTATTTGTACTTAATTCATGATAAGTCATAGTCTTTAGATGTATTCAAGAATTTCAAAGCTGAAGTTGAAAATCAACTAAGTAAGAAAGTAAAAGTTGTCAGGTTTGACATGGTGGTGAATACTACGGCAGATATGATGGATCAGATGAACAATGTCAAGGACCTTTCGCCAAATATTTGACTGAGTGTGGTACAGTTGCTTAGTAAACCCTGTCTGGGACTCCCAGTTAAAATGGTATGGCAGAAAGATAAAACAGAACTCTTAAGGGCATGGTGAGAAGTATGATTAGTCATTTCTTTTTACCAGAATCACTTTGGGGTGAGGCACTTAAAACTGCAGTTTACATCCTAAACCGAGTTCCTAGCAAAGTAGTAGCTAAAACCCCATACAAGCTGTAGACAGGTAAGAAGCCTAGTATTAAACAATTTCATGTTTGGGGTTGTCCAGCTAAGGCTAGGCCTTATAGGCCAAATGAAAAGACATTGGACTAAAGAACTAGTAGTTGCTACTTTGTAGGTTACCCAAAAAAATCGAGGGGTTTCAAGTTCTATAATCCCTCAACCCTATCCTTTTTTGAAATAGGGAATGCCAAATTTATTAAGGATGTTGATTACAGTGGGAGTAATCAAAATAAAGATATTGTGTTTGCAAAGGAGTGTGTTAACATTCCCACTACAGTTACAATTGAAAGTGACGGATTAACCATACCTGTCATTATTCAAATTGTAAATCAGGATAATGTTGAAAACACAATTTTAGCTGTCATACCTCCTACTGTTGATCTAGAAACATTGCCTATTCAAAGCAATGAAAATCAACAACCTCAATCAGAAGTGCCTATTAGGAGATCCACTAGAGAAAGGAGAAGTGCAATATCAGTTGACTACATTATATATCTCAATGAACATGAATTTGACATTGGGGTAGAGGATGATCTGACATTTGTAAGTCAACCCAAATCATGTTCAAACTCTAATAAGTGGATTGAAGCCACGAAGGAGGAGATGAAGTCAATGGTAGACAATGACGTTTGGGATCTTGTCGAGTTGCCTAAAGGATTTGGTTACAAATGGATATTTAAAACCAAAAGGGACTCGCGTGGTAACATTGAAAGATATAAGACACACTTAGTCGCTAAAGGTTTCAC
>JANPWT010000247.1:10017208-10027460 GCA_024678245.1 Erythroxylum densum | reverse complement strand
CTAACCAATAACCATCTACCTCATTCTTGTGTTAGGTAAAACCTAACCAATAACCACCTACTTCATTCTTGTGTTAGATAAAACCAAACCAATCCATATGTACACTAACTATGAAATGATGCATCTACAATTAGTGGTACACCATATTATTTATATCTTTTATAACAAAAATATATATGAATGCATAGCAATATCATTAGCTATATCAGCCCTCGCCTGCGAGAGTAACCGCAAGGCATCATCGGATTTCCCACCACCACGATACATAGAAGTATCCGTCTTCCAACTTCTAAGCTCGCCGTCTCCAATGATGTTGCGAACCCCCGCCTCCCACCTACTCCTGGCCACGGGTATGGCCCGGTGCCTTTTGGCGGGCCAGTCGCGTATCACCTTGATCCTGGGGTTGGCAGCCAGCAGGCGGCTGTCGACGCTAACAAATTCTAACCCTCCAGGGCCAGGCAATGCTTGTTTCGGAACTATACCCGGCTGTCTCCTCGCGGTGAGAATCTGCTCGCTCAGCAGAAGTTGGGGTATCGTCCTTGGCCTTTCCCCGAGTAGGAGAGGAATTCCCATTGGCGCCTCAGGCGGGAGGAGGAGCAATCTCTTCTACACCAATTGCAGCCAGGTAGTCCCGAAAATTAACGGCTTGCTTGGTCATGAATTCCCTATCGTAATAGAGAATCTTCTCCTGAATGTATTTCACCAGAAGGTCCCGATTGACCTTCTGCTCAACAAACTCCTCCACACGTACATGGTTCCCAAACATCTCCTTTGCCTTGGCGTAACCCTCGGCACTCGGGGGGAGTGGATTCTTCCCCTTAAAACGAGCATCCTTAACATACAGCTCATAGCACTGCTTCTGAAGAACATGAGCGCTAGGCTCCACAAACCAGGAGGCAGGAACATACTTCCTTCTAACCGACTCAATCTCCCGGTCCTGATCCCTCTCCAACTGGCCCAACTGCGTTCGCAACTCAGCAATCCTATCATCATAGCGCTCACGGATGTTCTTGATAGAAGATCCCATCTCCCAGATCTGGATATTCAGCGCCTTCCCAAGTGAGGCTATATCAATCCTACCACTCGCACCCGCTCGCCTCTCGAGCTTCAACCTCCTCTGGATACTGTGGACCGCAGCCTGGCCCTGACGACTCTTGATGTACGTGCATAACTCAATGAACCCTCGAACGGTAGCATGCATAGGAAGGACAAAGAAGTCCAGTTTGATTCCCAGCCGGATCAGGCTTGCCTTCACCTCATCATTGTGGGATGTGAAAGTGCGTTGCAGCTTAAGAAACTGGTCTACAGTGCACCCCTCTTTGAGTACAGCATCATGGGTGAACTGCGCAGTGGGAATCCCCAGGGTACCAAGGTCTCCAAGGGCTTCCTGAATCCTCGCGGTACCCTGCTCGGGTGTCTCGGACCCAAAGAATTTAAAAGGCACCTGGTGTAGTAGAGCGGCGTTGAAGGCCTCTTCAGTTGGCGGGACGTTTCCACCTGGATTGCTGGTGCTAGCCATGGAGGTAGATGATTACTTGCAAAACAAATAAAACACACAAGGGAGACGAAACGAGCAATTTTCAATCACTTTGGTTGTTTACTACAACTATAAATATTACTCCAAGTACAGCAGAACCCAACAGATGGAAACCATATCGGTTGGGATTTCTCTCCTAATGCATGGGGAACTACGCTGTTTTCCAGTGACATGGATTGGGAAAATGTGCAGCTTAATATTTAAAAATAATTTAAAAATAATAAGAACATAATAGTTGAAGTTTAATATTAGAAGTTGCATAAAAAATTCAAATTGCAAAAGTCACTTTAAAGAGACACGCAGCTTTAAATGGGTTGGCTTTAAAAGAGGGCTGGTGGCTTGCAAACGACGCTTGTGGGACTCTGCCAAGGAGCTTTGAAATTTTTAGAACAAACCGACGCCGTTTTATCTTTAGACAGAATAAGACAGAGTTGTCTTAGACAGACGATCCGCGCTCCGAGGGGTGGTCCACTGGCTGATGGGAGCGGGAGCGGATCGATTATGATGTTTAATTATGGATGAGATCTAATAGTTGGGCGGATAGGAACAAATTCTTTTTGAAATTATTATCTTCAAGCTTATTACTTATTAGACTTGTTGATACGGCACGGAAGTCGATTACATAAATTTATTATTTAATTTTAAGTAATAATGATAAATTATAGAACTTTTGTAGTAATTTTAATTTTAATAATTAATTTATAAATGTTTAATAATAGTATAATATTTTTAAATTAAAAATATAGGTTTAGAGCTTTACATAAAATTGTCACTTAATCAAGCATACAATTTTCTTTTTTGGAGGCGGGGAATCCATTTCAGTTAATTATTAGATAAAATTTTAATTTTATAAAACAATGTATAGATCGTCTAGTTTATGTAAACTTTTTAAAGAAATAAAAATAATTTTTACATAAATATCAATATTAAGTACAAATTTATAAAATTTCTAAAAATTGAAGAGTTACTTAAATATTTTTTGAAAACATTAGAGATAAATTCATAATTTTTATTAAATATTATATTTATTACAGTACGAATCTCATCTTATTCTTAGACACAATCATTTTCTTTGTAACAGAAACAAAGTCATTCAAATTGGATTTGTAACTTTGTTGCGAGTTCAGACAAATTGGAACTTACTCTTTACACACAATCATACATATTGATTAATTAATAATTAGTGAGTGAGGCAGAATTTGTTGGAGACACGGTGACCTGTACGTGTCAGAAATCTATAATGCAATATCAGCCGTACAGTAGCACATGCGGCATGTCAGATGTTGAGTACTGGTCGTCGTCATCCCCAATGAAGCTCTGTATTAATTATCAAATTATCAATTGTATTAACTCCAAGGATACTGTAACATAGTAAGGGTTCTTTTAATTTAAGTGAAGTCGCAGGCTTAAATTGTCCTCGTATAGGTAGTTATCAGAAATGGAAGAAGCAAGCGTGTTTTCTTTTTTTTTTTTTGGTTTAAAAAGTGTCTTTCACATGACTTAATAGAATTATTTTCCTCCACTCACTGTTAGATCTCTGCTGATGCAAGCATCGGAATTAACTTCATCATCATACTCAATCTGAAATTTCTCAATAAAACGGGTCAGAATTAGCTTCTTTTTATAAATTGTTACTAAGTATTATCTAAATCCCTCTTCACTCACTCCAGACGTCCTTACTATCAATTCTAACTGTAACTTAATCAGTAATTTTCCCAAAACAAATAATGTATGTGACAAGTGATATATATATTTGTAAGAATGAGTTATAACTCTAAAATTCAAACTTTAATATTATACCATCCTGTGTTAAAACGATGAAATCCAAGGAAGGCCATAAATTGTTATTTTCTTTTTGGTTAAAAAAGGAAGACGTATTAGTGGCAGGGGAAAGCAACTTTTGGATTCATTCGACTCCTCAGTCAACTTGTCCACATCATCGTAGGCTTTCTTTTTCTTTTTTCTTTTTATATTTTCCTCAATCCATCGTTTTGCCAAGAAATACCGTTGGACAAAGATGGTAACAGTTTAATGGACGTGGATAATTAAACTTCTTCCATTTATCCACTAAAGTCAATATCCATTTAAACCTGACGCCATGATCCATCCATGTGCTCGCAAAAGTTGCACATTTAGAGCCCAGGTCTACTGAAAAACCATGTCCTCGACTCCATGGATGTGAATTTTAAAGACCTTGCGGCCTAATCTGCTCACTGTTACTAGCCTTAGGTGGATGCAGAAGGATTACTCAGCTATCCACTACTAAAAGCCAGTGAGACAAGCCTAAGGTCTTAGTCATTATTTGGCCCCAACCAACAACCAATTCTGAAGTTGTGTCAAAGACCCTTTCACCTTCCCACCCGTGTCCACAAGAAAAACCAATGAAGGAAACGAAGGTTGAAACTTAATGGCACGATAATAATACTCGTGCTATATTCACGCTTAGTTATTGGTGAAATATCCTGCATTCTAATACTTTTGACATGCTTTATATATTATATAGAATATTTGGAGCACAGATCATGACATTTGTTTTACATGAAGTCCAAGCCGTGTAGGAAACTCAAACTGACAACTAATCTTCGGAAACCAAATTTTGGGACTTACTAAGCTTTAAAGCACAGTTGTTGATGCCATACTTTGACTTGGAACTGCAGTCCTGATTCCAAAGACACATGGTCCTGGACGGAAGCCAATAGAATGAAGCCTTTCACAGCTGCACCAATGAATTGGCTGACGCAGCTTCAGGATGGTAGTGCAGTATTTCATACCACATCATCTGCCTAATCATATGTTCCCCAAGGCTCTCGTCTATGTCGAGGTTAATTGGAACCTGAGCAGGTGGGTTGAATCTTGGATCATACAGCCCTGACATGTAAGGATGTAGAAGTGCTTCTGTCACAGTTATTCTCTTAGATGGATCAAAAATAAGCATCCTTTGCAGTAAGTCGATGGCCAAAGGATCTGCCTGGGGATATAGCTGGGAAAAGTGGATTCCCTTAGAGTAAGGAAGCGTTTTTATGTATCTTCTGGCTTTTGGGTTATCAATGAACTCAACATCAACATCCCGCTGACTTCCAAGGACACTGATGATTAGTTTCAGCTGGTCAAGGCACTCTGTTCCAGGGAAAATGGGTTTGCGGCCAAGAATCTCAGCAAAGATGCATCCAACTGACCAGACATCAATAGAGGTCCCATAATTGTCACAACAGAGGAGTAGCTCAGGTGCACGATACCATCGAGTGACCACATATTCAGTCATGAATTGTTCATTGCCTCTACTAGTACGTGCTAAACCAAAATCGCATATCTTCAAGTCACAGTTTGCATTAACAAGAAGGTTTCCAGGCTTCAAGTCACGGTGAAGAATGTTTGCTGAGTGAAGGTAATTCAGTCCCCGAAGCAACTACGATATTTGATGAAGATCGGTCAACAGTAGAAAAAATTAGCAACAAACAAATCATTGAAAAGTAGTACAGTGCAATATGCAGCACCAATTTTCATTCCAATTTAGTGGAATTGTAAAGGTTCAGTTTCCAAAGACAGTGAGTTAAAGTGAACATGAATGCATTCATAACTAGAGCATTCACAATTGGGGAAGTGAGTCGAAGTCCACAGCCAAAGAATTAGAATAGAGAGATTTTTATCATCTGCAAAGAAAGGGAAACAAAGAGAAGGCCTTTGTTTTTCCAATAAGATTAAAACTGAATCCTAGAAACTTGCAGCGGAGAAGTTATGGCCTTTGTTTTAATCATTGCTTCAGTCCACGATTTCCTAATAATAAAAGTTCAGATGATGAATGTAGGCATAGCTGAATCGCCAATCATATAAAAAACTTCCTCTTACTAAAATCCCACGAGAGTGGTGAGAAAGAGTAGCCACAAGCTGAGAAGGATTGCATGTTCTGTAGCCCAAGAGAGATGGTTTTCTAGGTATAAATGTATAGAAAGACATTTACCTCACAAAAGATAGCTAATAAAGGTCACTTATACCATGCATCGAAAGAAGGCAACATATTACCACTTGCATTTTAGAGAACATAGAATGATTGAAGCACATTCCAAAATAAAGAACTATGCGTCATCATTCTAATAAATACCAAAGTAGAAGCCAAAAGAGAAATACCAGGAACCACTCGCTCTGGAGATAACATTACCTGAAATAGAAAACACTTGCAATGATCACTCGAAAGTGGCTGTGATGATTTGATAATCTGATGCAAATCGGTGTCCATGAGTTCGTACACCAAATATACATCCTTGAAACTGGTCCTGTGAATTGGCATCATAACATCTTTCAAGGCAATCACATTATCATGGCGGATATGTCTAAGAAGCTTCAACTCTCTTAGAGTCCTCAATGCATCAATTTTATTTTCGAACACATTATTGATTTTCTTTATAGCAACCTTTTCATTTGTCTCCCTGTTGATGGAAGAGCAAACAACACCATAAGCCCCTCTTCCTATGGGCTTGATCGGTACATATTTGGTATCGATCTCAAACAAAGTTTGCCACATTGAGTAATAATGCTTCCCTCGAGGCCTAATTCCATCGGGAGGCTCCACCATAGTCGCCATATCCTGCAAATTGCCATTGAAGAACCTCAGAATTCTGTTAATTCCTCCTACAGAAAATGGAAACGAAAGAAAAAATAATAATAAAGCCATTGATGACGAGCAGTCCAATATTTGAACATTCAAGTCGCAGCACCTAAAATCATTTTACTGCAAAGAAGTTAAAACAGTTTCTTATAATTAGCAGCACCAACAAGAGAACCAAGAAAGCAAATTTTACTTATTGAGTGGGAATTAATGATCACGAGAAAAAGGAAAGGTCAAAGTATATAAAGTGAAAATGACCAGACCTGGAATCGATCTTTTGAGATCAGCTTCTTCTTCGTTATGTTATCTCTCCACTTCTGCTCCAATCCAAATTCAGTCAAAGGACCAAAAGCAAAAGTCTCCCCTTTTCCACCCTCTTGAAGACCACCCAAGACCGCAACTTTTAGCTGATTCCACCAACCCCACAAGGAAAAGGCTGAACTTTCACCTCCAATCAACCCAAGAACCAAATTCCTGCCCTTTTACCTCCGAAATTCCGGTGTCAAGCAATCGAACTGGAAGCCACCCAGATAGGAAAATTTAGCTTCAGGGCATAAGTTTTATCAAATATGGATCTGAAAAGGGAGCTACCAAGACAAAAACCAATGGACGTTTTATCTACCAAAACAGTGAAAGAGAAGGAAAGGGAGAGACCGAGGTAGAGGGTGAGAGAGAGAGAGAGCGACGTAGTTGATGACTTTGGCCACTTGGATAGATTAACTCCTCGTGATCAAGGGTGAGATTTTTAGCTTTAACATAAGAATATATATATTATATATTGCAGACGTGAAGCCCACACGGCGTTCTTGCGAATGTAAACGACAGCTAACATATTTTCTTCGTTTTTCCCAGGAAACAGCGCCCTCTTCCTCTGAGCTTTGTCTCCATGCGCCGACAACTGGTCCTCCCCTCTGTCCAAATATGGGCTCCTCTTTGGCTCCGCCGTGTAGTGTATGCCTCTTCCATTTTTATATCTCATATAGGATTAATCCTCCAATGTCTTTGGAAAGTTAGTAGCTGCACACCCCCTTAAAATTAATATTTGTGTACAGTCGTTTGACTATTGTGACTCAATTTTATTCATTGACTTACAATAATAGCAGTATATATTCTTGATTAATAAAAATCATATGTTTATTATAAAAGCTTGTTTTTACAAAATTAATTCTAGAGATTAAGGCATAACTTCATTTCACGTTAGAAATATGTCTTATCTACAACTAAGTAAGTTATGAACGAAGTGAGCCGGCTAGCCTAGAAGAGCCGAAGTAGCGTAGGCGGAGAAACAAATGACGTGTGCATCTCATTGAACGTGTTGGAAGAATTCGGATATGCTCTTTATGAGATTCGCCTTCTAATCAATACGAGGCGATGCTTCAAAAACTTGCATTGTTTCAATGTTATTTTCTCGCTGGAAATAAGCCGGAGGTGCCACGGAGATAGCATAAAGGGTTGCCGCTCGGCTGACCTGGCTCTTCTCAATTGGGGCCCGTCCTTGCAGGACCTCTTCAGGGTTTGTCAGGTCAGTTCAATTGAAATAAACAATACCGACTAAAACTATTTTGAAGCTCATTTCAAATGCACTAGCGGCCTAGTAATTGATACCTTCTACTAATTATGCATTGTTGTCTCTTGAATTGATCATTTTTCAGTTGCAAACTCGTTTATCTAACGTACTTAATCATGGTATAATATGATTACCACGTGCCAAAAGCATATTTGGTCTAGAGAGCGTAGACCGTCAATTATTGCAAAAACAATGAAAAAATCCACCACAACTTTGGCCATATAAGCTTTATCTCTCTTAAGTTAACGCAAAGTGAGCGTATGTTCTTAGATTCTGCAAATGCCCCGTCTTCATAACATGCTTCTACTTCTCTACTCCTCCTTTTAAGTCCCTGCAAAGATGTTGATCAAATGTTGGAAGAGAAAATGTTGTTAAACAAACACAGTAGTAATAGTAATGTTGAAGGCCTAAATGAGATCATGTTAAGTCGTTTAAATCTATAATCTATATTTCTTCGGTGATTAAGTAATTCTTTAAATATTAAGCAGGTGGACGCATTTATATGTGTGATACCTGATTTGTTTTACTGAGATTGGGATAGAATAGCTTTTGTTGTGGGAGAATAATGCATCCAAAGCGGATTCCAATTGGTGGATGAGAAAGGCCAAGATACATATTCGCTCCATTAAGAATTTTAAATACTTAGTGCATGCAGTTGGTATCTTGGAATTCTCCGTATATATTCTTGACATATACACAATCACACCATATGTTCAAGATTTACTTCACATTTGTTTACCCGCAGCAAATGAAAATTAATATCATATCCAACTATCAATGAACATGTCTTTCAATACACATGATGGGAAGGCTAAAGCAAAACTTTTATTTTATGAGATTGACTTACTACATTAACTTTGTTAACTTCTTGGTATGGTTTTAGCTTAACTAAACTGTGCACTCAATTTAATAAGAAAACATGACTGACATGAAATATATTTTTAATTTTATTCTTCCATTTTAAACATTATAACTGGCGGTATGTGACATTTTTTATTTTCATATGGTGCTAGGGTCTCGTGCAATCACTACCCCCAAAAAAAATTAAAAAGAAAAAGCAGCATGTGGTGGAGTCTACTCTATACTCTCTCTTATGTAAATGTTTAAAAGAGGAAAACCTTGAACATTTTAACAACCAAAGTTGCTATAACCCCCATCGAATTTTTGTAATGATCTTGCAATATTTATTTCGAGAAGTATTAAAAAATATGCGCTTGGAAATCATAATCAAACGGGGATGAGAAGCTTGGGGAATAGTAGTGAAGGAAATAAAGGGAAGACAGGACAAGCTTGCCCATAAATCACCCTGTACTTCGCATGTGTGATACTATCACTTTTTCCCTGGAGTTCACTTTCCGGGAATTGGTCATAGTTATATAATATATCTCCACCATTCCTGAAACATTCGTAGTTTTATGATCAGCAGCACCGTCCAATTTTTAATGATTTCTCGCCCTCTTGTACTTAAATTACCATTATATACAATCATAAAGGTGTAACTTTATGCACCTGGTCATTGTCAGTCCTCTCGCAGAAAGGTGGTGAGAGTTATACTAATAGCATGGTAATCTTGACAGGAATTTGCTATGTTTCAAGATTACAAGAGATTTAACCCCTTGTAATTCAGGAATGGGGATAAAAGATTATGTCGGTAAGCTAGAAGATCATCATGTCTAAAGTAAAAAATAAAAATAAAAATCATATATATCATCATTCACCACGTGTGCAATCATTTTTATATAAAATGTATGAACGAAGTCAATGGAAGGACGGTAAAAGAGTTAAAAAGCAAACATGTTTATGAGTTATTTAAGAGAATCGTTAACAATCGGCAAAGTCAAATGAAGTTCTTGTTGGATGAAACACAAAAACTCACAGCAGAGTATTATGAGAAAGTTGATCACCGAGAGATATCTTATTGAATAGATCAACCTTTTAATAGGCTTACATGAAACAGAACACACAGAAAAAAATGGAATCACTGCTGTACTACTCTTCTCTAATAGACAGTGCAGATTATTTGGAAACAGAAAAATCCCTATAAACTAGCAATTACGAATTATTCTTCAACACGTCCCCGTAATTCAAAGTTGCTTACACCTAGCATTCTCCTTAAGTAGCAAAATCGCTCCCTCGACAATGACTTGGTAAGGATATCAGCTAGTTGTTCTTCAGTGCCACAAAACTTCAAAAAAATTTCCTCATTTGCTACAAGATCACGAATGAAATGATACCTTATGTCGATATTTTTGGTTCTGCTGTGGTAAGTTGAATTCTTAGTCATAAAGATTGTTGACTTATTGTCACACAATATTGTTGTTGCGTCTCTCTGTTCATGATGCAACTCTGCCAAAGTCCTCCTCAACTAGATTGCTTGACTTGCTGTTGATGTAGCTGCTAAGTACTTTGCCTCTGTGGTGGATAATGCTACTGTAGGTTGTTTCTTTAAACTCCATGTAATCACACCTAACCCCAACATGAAGACATTCGCAGAAACACTTCTTCTATCATCTATTGAGCTTGCCCAATCACTGTCCGTGAAGCC
>JANPWT010000247.1:9983624-10001375 GCA_024678245.1 Erythroxylum densum | reverse complement strand
CTACTCCATGCTCTTGTTTGTATCCCCTCACAACAAGTCTAGCTTTATATTTGTTGATTGATCCATCAAGATTCAATTTTTTCTTATAAATCCACTTGGAGTTGACCACCTTAGTTTCTGGACTTGGCAAATCAACCAGTAACCAAGTTCCATTTTCTTCAATAGCTTTTATCTCTTCATCCATTGAGTTTTGCCACACTCCTTGCTTGACAGCTTGTTTGTATGTCATCGGTTCAGACTCAACAAGTAAGGCACATTCTATAATTGTTAGAGCTCCATCTGTTTCTTCTTCATCAGCTACATTGTTCAAACAAAGGGTTAGTTTCATTATAAATGGAGGCCAGATCCCTCTACTTGTGTGCACTATCTGAGCTGGATGTCTCCTCCTGGTATTCTGAACTCAATTCATCACTTCCTGGAACTAAATCATCTTCAAGGTTTGGTGAAAACTCCTCTTGTGATCCATCACTTCCAGTGCTGTTTGTATCTTATGGTTCCAACTGAGTTGCCTCCATTTGAAGTCTTTTGTCCATTGAATTATTTGAGTCGTCTGCAACAGGTATTTCTTGATTTATGGTATCTCTCAAACTTCCTTCACCACTAGATTCACCTACTGGTAAGTCAATTCCAACACTTCTTGATTTTCTAGCAGTAGGTTCTTCCCACTTCTAGCTTTCATTTTCATCAAACTTCACATCTTTAGATACCAACTTCTTCTTAGTTTCAGGGCTATAGATTCTATATCCCTTTGATTCTGCACTATACCCCATCATCACTCCCTTCTTTGCTTTCTCATTCAATTTTGTCCTCTTTGCTTCAGGAATATGCATATAAACTACACATCCAAACACTCTTAGATGATTCACCTTCGATTTAACTCCAAACCAAACTTCAAATGGTGTTTTCTCCTTCAAAGCTTGAGTTTTCATTCTGTTTTGTAAGTATACAGTAGTAAAACATGCTTCTGGCCAAAATCTTCTAGGCACTTTCATTCCAAAACATCATTGCCTTTGCCATTTCCACAATTGTTCTATTTTTTCTTTCTGAAACTCCATTTTGCTATGCTAAATAAGCAACAGAAAATTGATGGAATATGCCTTCCCTTTTGCAAGTTTCTTCATTTTTCTCTTCAAGCTTTCTGCCTTAATCTTCAATCTTCAGAATTTTACTTCTTAGATGCATGGTCTTCTGAATTATCCCCAAGATCATTAGCTCAAGTTTCCTGAGATATCTTGGAAGCTTCAGCTTGGTCTTCACCCTTCCTCTCTTCTTTACTTTAATTGCCATTGCAAGATCCTCCACAAGCTTTAATATAGTAGGTTTCACAAAACAATTCAATTCAACAATCAACGGAATAAAAAAGGGAAAACTTGAATGGAGTGGTGAATTATTAAGCTTTGTTTATATCATACTTGATGGGTTGCATTTCTTAATTTAATGTGCTTTATTCGCAGTAGACATTAAGCGTGCCATACATGAAGTCTTCAAGCAGAAAGTCCTCTATGATCAAGCAAGTAGTAAGATTGCTAAACCTCTTATGTTGTTCTTTTATTTCTGGGACAGGAAGGGATGTTGAAAGTTACAACTGTACTTTGTTGCAGATAATTCATTTCTTATAGTTTCTTAATGCTTATTTCTGGGAATTTAGTAATCATCGATTTGATGTTATTGACAGAGTTCAGGCGAAGAATACGGGAAAAGGCAACCAAATAAAGATCTAAGTAGAGGTTTATGTTTGGTTCCCATATTTTGTGCATCATACTTTTAACAATTACAGTGGTGGCATCTGATAGATTCCCTGAAAGCACCAATGTGGGGTTCAAGGTTCTGGAAATTATGGACTCATTCCAGACAAGGTATCTATATTGGAACTTGTAATTTCTGTCTGTTTTCTTTCAAAACCAAACTTCCTTGTGTTCTTTGGTTCCATTTGAACTCGAGAAATTAAATTTTGCTGTTGAAGATCAGGAAAACACTTTTGTATCATCACTAACAATCTTGAGCATGAAACTAGTTGGCCAACATCCTAGACTCAACAGGCTCAGGTTCGAGCCCTCCTAAACCAAAAGACTAAATCTAGGAAAGGAATGTAGTTCAACAAATTGGAGATGATGGCAAAGAACATAGAGCCTTAGGAAATATAAACAACTTTATATACAGTATGGCTGACGAAATTCAGGAAAATTCGTCAATCAAAACAAAAGGAAAGTTCAGAACAAGATTTCAAGCCTACTTCATTTTCATGTTGTTTGTGAGATAACGACCTAGAATCCAAGACAACAGATATTTAATCTCCATTCTCTAAATTATCTCCACGGTCATGCTTGTTGATCGCCTGTCTTGTCTCATGAGTCATGCAGCTAATTGTTAGCACCCATGGAGGAGATTCGAGCTAATATAGCCAAGAAAGAAAATGACCATCCTTTTTCTCTTGGGTCACCAAAAGAAACAAAGCTTACTAGATGTTCATACATTTTTGTTTTTGTCAGTAAATAGGTCTCTTATAAGCTGGCACTCATTGAAGGTGCGAACGGAATATAGGACATCTGGGCAATATCTACGCTATTATATACATGAAACCTTAAAGAAGGGTGCATTAGATGGCCCTGGAGCACAGCAAGTCACCTCCTCAATTATGTTCTCGTAAATCTCCGATAGCCTATCGTTTCTTCCTACCAAGCGAACTGCATCACACGGCACATTGAGATTTAGGTACTTCAGTTATAATGTTAGTGAAACCAAAATTTGATACTATTTACATACCAGCTTCTTCTTCTTCTTTTTCTTCTCAATATAAGCCATGACCTCCTCCTGTTTAGAAAGTGATTCCTCCAGAGCCTAAAGAAAGTAAACACCATCGATACAGGTTAGAGCCCTATGTAACAGCATGTTTTACCTAGTTCTATTTGCACAATATGAAACTGTGATGATTTCCATGCACAAACAGCAGCAGCAACGTGTTTGAGAGAGAGTATGGACATGTGGAGCAGATGAATGTAAATATTCCTTCACTAATCAACCTTGCAGTTGGCTATCATATTGAACCTTAAGATTACTGACCTGTTTCAGTTGAAAATGAAATTAAAATGAATGACTATGCTATGACCAAGTTCGGTTTCTTCAAGTAAATGAAGAACTAGTTTTCTGGGAACTCCAACTGAATGTATACCTAATTAGTCTATAGAAGAACTTGCCAAACCAAATAGTTTATAGAAGTGACATTAAGAAATTCTTGTTGAGCCAAAATATGACAGAAATTCTGAGAGCAGAGTATGTACTAAGTTTGATACATGCTGCAATAAGAATTGACTACACTCTGACCAGAATGTACCTTTTTGGTTGCTGCAAGCTCTTGTTCTAAGGTGTCAAGCCGACTTAAGGCAGCATTCAGCATTTCCTCCTTCTCTGGTGGCAGAGTAGCGGGCTTCATGCTCAAAACATTCACCTTCTCCTCCAGTTCAGCCATGCGTTTTATGAAAGCCATGAAGTCTTCGTTAGAGACAGCAGGTGAAGTCTGCTGCTGTTTAACTGGTGGTTCCTGAACATACACAGGACTGGAGTATATGGTGGCATCAGTCAGCTTCTTGGGCACATTGTGCGTCACTTTGATCATGGTCACGATGCCCATGACAAAGGCCATCACACCAGAGATAACTGGAGAGTTCTCTTGAATCTTGATCTCATCATACTTGGTGTGAGAATCAGCTGCCGCAAGTTAAAGGAATCAAGCGTGTATTACTATGTAAGGAATACTTTTATAAGCATAATCAGTTTGAAGTCAGTTTCTGGATAGGTATATCAGGCAAAGGCCTCCATTATGCAAGTAGCAGAGGATCAATAATATATGAACTATCAAGCTGAACTTAGACACATGCTTAGACCACCTTGCAACAGTTCCTACTCTAAGAATATTTTTGAGGGATCCTTAAATCGGTCTCAATAACAGCCTTAGAGGTTGCCCAAAAAATCAGATGCTTTCTATTGAAGGCAAGCAGTTTTGTTTCAACTTATAACTTAATTTTGTCTATTCATCATGCAAGATCAACTCTTTTCAGGTAGATACCTCCGGAACAGTTATCTATATGATGTTATTTGTTGGCAATATACCTTTATAGGCATCAAACCTCTGACTCTGTAGCTTTTGGCTCAGTAGCTTTTGACTCAATAATTTCTGGCTTAGTAACTTCTGACTTACCGCCATGCTTTTCCAGTTCAAATCCATGGGTTTCTCAACCACAGGCCCGTAATCCTCAAAGGACACCTTGCGGATTTAATTTGCATAAGATGATTGAGAGCAGAGGAAAAGTTAGATTCTCAATGATACTTCGGAGGGTGAAAATAGAGTGAATGATAGAGAATAATTGAAGTCAACACAGGTTTGAGTGTTTCACTGCCATAAAATTAGCTGCAATATTCCAACCGCTCTAACTCTCAGATAGCAAGCATGACATTTGAAATATTTATAAAACATAAAATCTGAACTAACAATCATATTGACTCTGGTGACATTAAATGAAAGTGCAGTTGATCATTCCTCAGCTAGCTTAAGGAAGAAGTTGTAGTGAATCTTAAAAACTCTTTTTAAGTATGGTTATTGAGGTGCAACGAACATGCAATTTTCATTCCTCAGCTCCTAGACTTCAATAGTTAGTTTAATTTTTTAAAAGCCAGTCTCACTACTTTGCCTAGCAGCTTGCTCGAACGATTCAAGCCTTTTGATTTCTTACAAACTTCTCTGGAATTTACCTTTCGAGATTTTGCAGAATGCTGTGGAAAGTCTGAAATTCTGGCGGAGTCTGAGGCTTCCTTAGGAGAGTCTAGTCCCTGCATTATACAAAAAGTAAGCAGCTTGTGCTTCTCCCAAAGCATAAATACAAGTGCAAGGGCAATTTCAATAAAGGAGACCTTTGAGCTGACTGGCTCATCATCAGAAATTGCGCTCTCATCCCGATTCCTGTTTGAACATTTATGTGCACCATCTTGAACCATCTGCAAGTTGATAACTCAAAATTTAGTTGCTAATTTAAGGACTTACATATGCAATGAATTTCGATTGAAGTTAGGCTGTTAAATGGAACTGCAAATCACCTTCAAAATCTCTTCATTCTGCCATGGGCCCTTATCAGAACACAGACATCCTCCTTTCTCGGCACAAGTACAGGTGCCTCCCAAGAAGTCTGGCAACTCACTGAGACAGGAGGGCGCCACCAAGGAATAGAAGGCATAAAACAAAAAAGAGACAAGAAAAATCAGTGCCAATAAGCATGCTTTACGCAGGAATACACTGAATCACCTACAAATACTGGATAACAAGAAAGAAAACAACTTCGAAGAGGAGTATCAACTAACAGCTAGGACAAGGCACGACAACTAAAATGATAGAAGCGTTGTGCCAAGTCATTAAAAAATAAAAACTTGCCTAGCATCAATTATCTCCAGCAACTTGCTCTGGTACTTATTGCCAAGAACCTGAAAATGATTGCTAGTAGTAATTGGTTATTTGGGTCAGACAAAGAGTTTTAATTTGAAACAGCGCAAAAAGCACATTACATGGATCTTTGCTGTGGTCTTAGGATCAAGGAAAGATTTGATGGTGTTCCACAACATTCTGAATCCAGACCCTGCATTGATGATGAACATGCGATTCAAGGTCTGCATACAACAAAAGTTGACGTAATATCAGAATTAGCTTATTCATGGTAAAAGGACGGAGACTGGTATGGTGAAACAAAAATTACTATCCGATCATAACATCAAGCGAGACAGAGAAATCAATACCTCAGGATAATTATTACCATCAATGTTCTGAATGCGAGTGATGAGATCCCTGGCTGCTTTGGTGAAATTTTTGAGGCCCTACAACAGATTGAAAATATGCATTTTAATGTAGCTGAGAAAAGCTACTAAACAGAGCAGAGTCTGTGCATCTCCCACAACTTTTGAAGTCGTCGGAGTTCCTCACAGCAGTTATCCTAATTTAATTATCATACATCAATGACAACTTTTCTTACTCACCACTCCCTGCACATCAAGAATGGTTGTGCTTTGATCAATGTGCTTCTTTGCTGCAATTGAGCAAGCTGGAAACTTAAAGGCAAAAGCTTTCTCGAATTCCTGGACATGGTATTTGAGATATCTGTCTATATCTGTAACTTGCATTAACTTGGTAGGATCTACTAGGCCTAGCCTCTCAATATACACAGGTCTACCATCCTTATCTACACCGTGATACCCTTGGGGATAACACTTTACAACTTCATCGGCTTCTTTGTATTCGAAGTCCTTCAGAGAAGAAAATTATTGAAAAGCACAAAGTGAAATTTCATCAAGCAATGGCTGTCAGCCACACTATTCTGTTATGAGTGCAGATAGACACAAAACCTACATCTACTAATTTAGCAGAAATGCTGAACCCTTCAATACCTCCATGATTGTGTCTGTGCCGAACTCTTTTCTCCACTGAAGCATATCAGACCACATTTGCTTTGCTTTCTCAATGTCAAATTTCCTGGCTTTCAAGAATCTAAATCAACGGAGAAGAAAATGGTCAATTATTTGAATTGATGAATCAAATCATACATACATCAAGTAAAGAAGTCCTGATAAAATATTCCTGAATTTATTAGAATGGACGTGGAAAAGAAAGAAGGAAAAAGTGACCTGAGCATCATGTGATAATCATCATGCTTTGTGGGCAGCATTTCCTCCAATATAAGGGTTTGCCGGAGAGCATCAACTGCCTTGATCTCCTCCGCATCATGGACATCCTCAATTTCTATTGACATGACTTTACTACTTCTCCGACCCTTTTTTGTCAAAGAGTTCCTGAATTTGTTTGAGGCATAAATTGCTCTCTTCTTAAACGACTCAGTTCTGGTCTTCTTCTTAAACGACTCAATTCTGGTCTTCTTCTCATCCCCAGAATGGTCCAACTCAGTTACTGCCAGAACCATCGACACCATGAACCAATCAAAAGACATGTTTTGCTTCTTTAAAAATCACAATTCAAAGATGGGATTTCACCAGATCAAAACTAACAAATAAAAACATCGTCTGAATGCAGGAGGCTCCACCAATTAAGGGTCATATAGACTGTTTCTAAAACTTTTCTGGAACCTAAGAAAGTGACGGGGGTTTTCAAAGACAAACCTGGTGAGGGAGACAGAGGTCCGGAGACCGCAGCCATTGGCGCGAGATGTTGGTCGTGCAACACGTTAATGGCACAACCAAGGCTCTAACCAAATGCCTGCAATTACACTCCAAAGAAAAGACAGAAACAGCCAGAGAATGAGTACAATCTTACCAAAACTAGATCAGCAAGGTAAGATAATAGGAAATGAAAGGGTAGAAGGAAGAAAGAGAATGACCTCCGCGAAGAGTAAGGGAAATGTAAGGACATAGAAAGACAGATAATGAGAACGACTAATTCTGCGGACATGGGAGATATTTGCGGGGAGACACAGTGAGGCATACACGTCGAAGCTTAAGGACTCCATGCCATTTTTGGGCACACTTGCATCTGTTATTTTGGTTACCACTACAGCTCAGCTTGTTGATCCAATTCCTATATCTAACGAACGAGTCCAGCGTTTGTGTCGGATTCTGATTCTCCCAGCCTAGTCCTAAATCTTTAACAGAATTTTAAATCTTTTAACCCACTTTTAACTAACGGTCTCCTGCTTTGTGATAGTTTCTAACGTACGAGGGGATTGTAATGACCACGAAGAGGCAAGTTGATTAGAGGCATATGATTATTCATTGGTAAAGAAGGGTACAATTTTTTCAGTTAGCCGGTGGTTAAATGATAAAATTAAAATTAAACTTAAAAGACATGTTAACCGGTTTGGAGTTTCAAGCTTCCCAATGGCCAATGGACGGCAGTCTTTCCTGGCGTTGGAGGGAGTTCACAGGGAGGGGGAGGGAGAAAATGCATTAACTTTGAATCCTTGTTGATGGAACCCAGAAGGAATGTGGGTTACCTATCAATATTGTCATGGAACAAAATATTGAAACAAAGAGAAATCATATCACAAACTTGCTCAGCCATACATGGCACTGTCCTATGCGGAATTACAGAATTGTACCTGCATGGTCATAAACACACCATCACAACGCTCTTTTACTTCCAAAACTCCGATTCCCTAGACCAACATAATTCCATCTGTTTCTATTGCACTCAGTCTTGAAGATAATACAACCAATTCTGATTGAACAGAATCTACAGTGATAACTGACAAAATAAAATGTCAAAACTCCACAGGTAATGTCTTTTCAATCAGAATCAGAGCCAGATCCCACAGATGATCTAACCGTTCTGCGCCTATTTTCATCATAGTCATTTTCTTCATCATCCTCATCGTCTTTCTTCTCACTTATTATCCCTGTGAGCAAGTTGTTGAGAGAGCAATACATAAAACTATAATTTTCAGAAGTTACTGATACTGACCTTTCTTTATCAGTTGGATCTCAAGTGCTTTTGTTGGGAAATCATCTTTTGCTCCCAAGTCTTGGAACCCAATCAGTCTATCTGTTGCAATCCCTTTCCTGGATAACAGAAAAGGCAACCTACTCATCACAACATTCAATAAATATCAATAACACTTACTTGAACAAATTGTCTAGTGCTCATTTAAATTCATTTAGGGTCATACAAGAGTTGTGTCTTTGAACAATTCAATGTAGCATTTTCTAGACTGAAATCTTTAACACACCTACAGTGCTATTTGTCATAATTGCTAGGTCTACTGCTCTGCCAGAGGAGAACAAACTACACTGGTGTCGTAAGTGATAAAGCGAGTGATCCGGTTGAGAAAAACAATTTGAGAAAGAAGCCTTAGAGATTATACCTGAATAGAATGACGCACGGCAGAGTTTTGATTCCAAGTTTGGCGATAAAGAAGGGTGCATTCTGCATTATTGTTGCATTAAGCCATTTCCAAAAACAGAGAGAAAATCAAGTTTCGAGAATCTACCTCTGCATCCAGCTTTATGAACTTTGTACCAAGATGCCGAGGTGCAAGAGCCTTCAAATGCTTATCCATTATCCTAGAATAATCAATTCTCTTGGTCAAACAAGTTGTCACAGATTAATATGCAATTTATATGTCCAGACATGGGTATGAGTACAAATGCCCTCATGCCCATAAGATAGATAGGAAGAGGCAAGCATAAGCTATACTTGCACCGGTAGAACTCTTTATGATAGAAGTGGCAAATCACTTTTTCACTCCCAGTGACTTCACCCAAGAAATCCCCCTCACATATCTCCCTGTATTCTCCGTGTCCTTGCGTCTTCAGGGCTTCTCGTTTCTCAGCTTCTTTCTATTAAAATAAATCCCGTGGTCAATACTCACAGAGTCCAGAATGCCCACTCCAGACCCAAAAAAAGCATGTGGGACAGGACAGAATGTCACACTTATCACCTTAAGAGCTGCTATCCTATCAGCATGTAACTTTTCCAGCTCTGGATCCTGCATAACAAATGCAATGAGTATACATAAACAAAACGATTAATTGCTGGAATCAACAGAAAGATGTCTCTCAAGCTTACGTCCATCAATTCATCAAGGTCAACCTCATGGTTGACAGAACTTGATGGCTGCGGTTTTTCTTGATCAAGCAGTTCCTGTAATGTCAACAACATCGAGTCATTAGATGCCATAGGCAACAGATCAAAGTTGTGGATTGAAGAGTACATGGTTAGATGGATTGGCAAGATCAACTTTATTTACAATTAAGCTGTACTTATACACTTACATACAAAAGTTTGAGAACCACACAATGCAAGAACGAATATGAAACCTCATGTAAAACTGATAATCACAACTGGCAGAAGTAAAGGGAACAGGAAGTTGCAACAGTACAGATTCACTGGATGTAATATACTGGAGCACGCACGACAAGATAACCAGTTGGTTTTAACCACTGATTCCCTCGCAAAAGACAATTCAACTTTCCAACTTTAGAAACCCATATACCCAGTAAGCACCTATTGACGCTAAAGTCTCAAACTTTAATTAGAAATGAGAAGCATACGAGTAAGTTTATTTTTTGCACAAAGTAGGACAGGTACTAAACAATTAAAAACTTAAATATATGCAAAAATGATAAAATGGGTCGTAAAGGGTAAGCATATAAAGAGTTCTTCCACTAAAATCAAACCCCAAACGTGCCAATGAGAGATTGATAGTTATTAAAACAAATAACAACCAGACAGCAACAAAACAGATCCAACAACCGAAGCACAACCCATGAAAGCAGATTAGCGTGAAAAAGTTTTCAAGAACACCCCAAACCTTCTGGTAATCTCGAGCAGCTGCTGCCATTACATTGCCAAAAGCCAAGTTTGACAACGTTGATTTAACTGAATCGGTATCCATTTCCCTTCACTTCAATTTTATATAAAAAACAAAACAAAACAAAACAACGTCATTAACCAAAGGACACTGTCCTTAGCAAATTTGCAAAGAGCTGAAAAGGGTCTAGTGTCTGACCTGGGCTAGATGCGATCTGAGATTGTGAAGTTCAACCGAAAATCTGCAATTTTTCGGAAAGGTCTTAAGGGGAAAGAAAACGAAACGTCAAAATTCAACGCAGGGGCAGGGCTCCGGATATAAACGACGAGACGTTTTGAGTATCACAGACAAAACGGTGAGTTTAAGGGCTGTATGTTGGGTAGATTTTTGTCTTTTGGCAGATTTGGCTGGGGAAAACCATTTATTAGTTCCAGACAACCATGATACAGGGAACTATTTCTCAACTAACAAATCATAAGATATCATTTGCCAAAAAGAGTAATTTATTATTCATATCAAAATTATAATATTATGTAATGTTATTAGCAGTTAATAATATACTAATTTATCTTATTTTTTTAATAATTAATAATATAATTATTAGTTTAATATGATAATGAATTAAGTCCTTTTATTGAACTTTTATTCATTATGTAAGAACAATAATAAATAAACTTATCAATTTATTATTTTATTATAATTCCTATTTTATAAAATCAATAATTAATTTTTCTTTTAATAAGAAAATTGGTAAAAATTCTCTTTATTTATTATTAATCACATTTACTTATATTAAAAATATACTGATTAATATGTAATATTAATTTATTTTATTAACAGCTGATGATATATTATTTTAATGTATTTTATTAATAACTAATAAATATATTTATATACATTAATATTAAAATAAAATAAAATATTATTAAAAATAACTTATGTAAATATGATAAATTGTTAACATTCTATTTTTGCAATTTCATTAATTAACATAAATATCATTCTGTTTTAATAAAATAAAAAAAATCGATAATCTTAGTATTGTATTTTAATATAAAAAGATATGTGAATATAATAAAATAATAAGAATAAAATCGCATTAATTACTATTTACTTAAAATATATGAACTATAAATAAAAACAAATTTTGATCGTCATAATTACTAGTATTTTAACGTAGAATAAAATTTAATAAATACTTAATTTATTATCATATTAAAATAAAATTAATTAATTATTAAAAATATGATAAATTATTATATTATTAATTGTTACGAAAATCAATTAACGTTACATATTCAATTTTCTTATACTTTTGATGTAAATAATAAAAATAAATATATTAGATTAATAAATTAATTTGTTTAAACATTCTACCTTTGTGGATTGTCACTTCCCTATTATCTCGATGTGATATGGTTTTACATAGACAAAGTTTATTACGAGTGACATTGTTAATAAAAAACCTTTGTAGAATGAGACAAACCATAAGGAGGTACTTCACTTGTCTCCCTCTTAATTATATAATTGAGTTAGTAAGGGGTTCTCTTGGCTTAAGTGAGGTCACGGATTCGAACAATCCTCATGTATGCAGCCGTTTAAAACTTGAAGTTAGAGCTTTGCCTCCCGCAAGGGATTTACCCGACTCGAGCGGGGATTGGTTTGAGTATGGATGGCTTAAAGATGCCTTCCTATATTGAGACCCTCCTAAGACACTTCGTAGGCAACAAAAAAAAAAGTCTTAATGAGATAAACCTAAAGAAGTTATGAACACTCTATCACATTACTTTAAGCTTATGACTTAAGAATTTTGAAAATGGAGCTATTAATTGTGTTTTCGAACAATGTTTCTTCAATTGTGGTGTTGTTTAATCTAGGACTGAATGCTTAAATGAGGACATTTTGGACAAAAAGAAATTTATAAAGGAGGTTTTATGGTCGTACTGAGTATCCGGTAAGCTAAATATTATACAAGAAAATGGTGCAATTTTGTCATATTATAGTTTATTGAATCTTGTCTAACCCCTTTTTAGAAGGTTATGAGTTGTTATCTTTTTGCTTGACATGATAGCCCATTCAGTGGTAGGGAAATTTAAGTGATTCAAAGATTAAGATGGAAAATTCTAGCTTAAAACATAATTCTAAACATGCCACAGATGAAGAAATTATATAAAAAAAAATGCTTAGGTTGTTAAAAGGATAAAGTTGGATGGACAAATGTGGAAAATTGAAATGGAGTATAAGATATAGTTGCAAGAGCTTGAGATGATGGTTATAATGAAAGAGAATATGATGTTGAAGAGGATGTTATATACATATCTCATATTGTTTATTATGGTGATAGTAATCACTATCTTGTATTTGTGCCACATTTATTTATAAACATTTGTATAAGATTAATATTGGAATATATATGCCTATGGCAAATATATCACCATAATCTCCTATTGTTTAGTAAGTTCAAAGTGTAATTCCAAATTCAATAGGTCCACCAAGTTATATAATTTGTTATCTATGTATGATAGAAGCTTATACACAAAACACTAATGCAATGGACCTTTTTAAATAAATACCATTGGTTGAATTATATAGCTATATTATTATTATACATCACAAAAATTTCTCAAATCAAAGTAATGATTCTAATATAAATATCAATATGATTACAACCATGTATAAGCATTAATAGTTCAACACCTCAAAGATAATTCAACATCTAAACTAAGACACTATTTTATCAAGCTTTATTTCACTAACTACCATCTTCCATAATAAGAGTGATAAGCTTTATGATTCATTTCCACTTTGTGAGAATCAATATATATGTCAACATGTGATGTTTTAGAACCAGAAGCTCTATATTGAGTAGCTTATTCTTATAACTGTCATGATGTTATGGTTAACTTTGGGCTTGGTAAGAGAGCCTGAGCCTTACCGGAGTTGACTCAGTCTAGTATGAAGTTAATAGGTCTAGCTTGAGTTAGCCTTATTTTAAATTGAGCTTAAGCTTTTTTTAAAGAAAAAAAGGTTTAGGGTTGAGCTCTCTGGCTTTGCAACTCAAACCTGACTTAAGTTTAACCTCATCCATATATAACAAGATTTCATTTTATTTATGTAAAAACAAAATCGTTTTGTTACTAAGTAAATCAAAATAAAATATCTAAATGATGTCATTTCACTTAGCCTAGTTAGGTTTGGCCCAACTCAATCGAGCTTCAGGCTTGTCAAGTCTAATCAAGCTCTGGCCGTTAACTTTAAGATCAGTCCCAATTTAGAAGGTTCAAGTAAAGCAGCTGGGGCTTAAGCTAGCTTTAGTCGTTGCCAAATTTATTTGACATAACCTTCTGCCTAATGCTTATTGATTGAAATAAAAGTTGATAAGTATTAGGATCAATTGACTAAAGCTCCTCTTTTTAAGCATTAATGTTAAGGTTGAATGTTGATATTGTTGGTTGGCTCTGATAAATGTTTGTAAGGAGGTTGGAAAGTGATTGTACCCTGTGAGTGGCTAGTTGCATTGAAATGTATACATATAAATAATGTTAATATAGTGGAAGATATAATTGGATATATCAATGAACATACATTTTACAATTTTAACCTTAATTCTAGGTTGATTACCAGGTATACAACTCCTCTTATTGTGCCCAAGTTTTTTCCTACATGCTTAAAGTTATCCCTTATCTGAAAAATTTTATGATTTCTTTGATCTTCTTCTTATTCTTCATTGGTCTATAAGGCATTATTCATTCTTTCAGTAGATATATTTCCTCTTGATTGTTTCGTATCCAAAACTTTAGACCCCTAATTGGTTGTAACATGATTTGATATGCCTTTATAAACCCGTTTTTCTTGTAATAACCTTCCACATATGACTATGGTTATTGCTTCGTATAAAAAATGACACTAATAACATGAGTACATAGGTACCATAGAGTTATCATATCCTACAGCTACATGTGTCCTTGCCCAAATGCACTATGTGTGTATTATCCCCATTAGTGACTTCGTAAGCCTTATCTCCATTCCAAATGACTTCTCATTTTAATGCATTTAGTTTATTATTGTTCAACTTCTTCATCGCCTCTAATGTAATGTTATCTTTCTTTCCATTTTTTTACTTATTTAATTCTAAATACCCTTTATTATTATAGTCCTTATTGTCTTTAATATACTAATAAGTGGCCTTTTCCTGTATAGAATCTATGAGTTAAATGTCTCACTTATATTGATATCCATAATTAGACATTTATATTAAATGCTTTGAAATGCCTTACCCCGTCTCACTCATAGTATTATCCATAATTAGACATTTAGACTGAATGCTTTGAAATGCCTTAATCAAAGTTTCCTTAGGATATTCTAATAAGACCTCTATAAAACTTGGTTCCAATATATTCAATCTAATCAATCTCTTATTAAATTATTATCAGCATGTTGATCATGTACAATTCCATAAAAGCTTTCCTAAGATATTTGTCTTGTCATCTCGACGCCTAATTATAATATAAGTTCCTTGTACACATCCTAAGTGTAAAAGAGGACAACATACTATTTATGTCTCTTATGATTCCATGAAAATATTTAAAAATAAGTTAAAACCTAATAACTTACATATATTATACATAATAAAATACCTTTTAGATATATCAGATCATTGTAATTTCCTAGCTCTAATTCCACTACAAAATGCTTAATAAACTAAGTACAGTTTTTAAAATTCTCAAACTTTATGATTGCTCATGAACTTAAATGCAAGATGGTTGCCATAAATCCTTGATACACTAAGAAGTTGCCCCTGATACTTAATTTTCAAGAAGCAACCACCCATACCAATGATAAGTCTTAACTTCTTTCAGCCATGTCTCATTATATGGAAACACACGTACATTCTTTTAAAGACTAGTTTATTTCCTTATTGAATTCTTTTAAGTTGTAGCTCAATTTTGGACCTTGCATTTCTATCCTTTAATTTATAACCATTTAATTTTGTGTATTGTTTGTGTTGTTCCTTTTGCTTTACTTTTAATACTTTTCTTCTAACATATTCATACTTACTTAAGTTCACAAGAAAAATTAAATTTCTCCCTAGATTATTCAATATTCTTTTTAACTTTGATGCTTGGTTTTTTGAGGATCTTTTCCTTAAAATGCCTCATAATGTAGGTCAAAGTCATTCGATGATATTTGTTTGTTAGGTTACACCTTTGCCCTGACTTGTGTAATTTTAGTTTCAAGCATTTTTTTTCTTATATCAGATGATGCGTATAATTAAAATAGACAACTAGGGTTTTTTTTTCCATATCTAATCCTTTTAGACTCAATTCTTTTTTAGTTTCAAATTAAAGCCTATTGCAGTTGCATAGTCAACCACTACGTCATTGAACTTGGTATTTTCAAACATCTTTCCTAGTATCCAATCTGCTTCTACCACTCCAAGAACATGCCTTTTTGTTTGACTAAATCTTCTCAAAATAACATTTGACTCTTTAGCATTAGTCCTTATTAATTAGAAACTTTTAGGATCTGATGAGTTTGTATGCATTTGATGGCAAGCATAAACAGTAATAATAAGTGTATACATTTGATGACAAGCATAAACAATAATAATAAACTTTGCCTCTATATCTTCCTTATGAAAAAGTGTTTTGTTACTCATATTGTTCAATCATTTGAATCTACATCTTCTTTATGTTGCACATGACTAATATTATCATGTTTTTTATTATTTGCATATACATTTTCATCATCACTAATTCCATCTATATTTGTATTTACATTTGCATAAATAGCTACATCTTTATTGGCATCTATTGTTATCCCTTACGTTGTTTTTAACTTTAATCATATCATTTTCAATATGATTCTCTACCTCATCCATATCCTTTTCAACATCTTTAGGCATTATATCCATGTCCTTAGCAATTTCACTCAAAATGTCTACATCTATAATATCTTCATTCATGTGAGCACCTATTCATGCCATCTTTTATGCCACTTCACCATTTGTAATACAACCACTAGATTATCTACATTCTTTAAGTACACATCTATAATCTCACATCCCTAACAACTTAATCAAGTTAAGAGCACTTTAGTTAGACTCTAATTTCTTCAAACCATCATTTAAGCTTATATATGAAATCAAATACCATGCACTTATTATGTTCTTATAGCTCAATAATATCCCCATTTACATAAACTTTTATAGGGTTAACATAGACCAAGCCTACATTGTTAAATGTCTATGTGTTAGGACTATTATATTGAGCAATGCCTCCTTGTATGAAATGCCCACCACCAAATAGTCTAATGTTGAAATTCTCATTAATTGTCAGTCTACAAAGCATGTAATAAAGTATGTAAGTATTTGCATTCAAAAGGACCAATGCATGTAACAAAGTATTAAGTAGCTGGCTCTAAAAGGACCATTGCATCTCACAAACTATATAACAAAACAAATATCAAAGTATCATTACTCATTAGAAATCTTTTAACAACAATTCTTTTATAAACTCAATCTAATAACAGTTAGTTGAAATGGCATATGTGATTTAACAAATTAGTTGAGGTCATGCCATATTAACTATAGCTAAATTATGAAAAAAAACTAGTTAAACCAAGTATTAGAAGATCAAAAGATGTGTAGATATATTTGTTACTTACGTTGAGATCCCATATAAAAACCTACATATCATTATGCCTTTATATGTCATGCCAATAATCTTCTTTTCCTCAAATATTAAATTGCCTATTATGAATGTGAGTTTTTATGTTGAAAAATATAACCAAAGTAATTTAATGTTTTTATAAAAGGGATCAGTTACTTCCACAAATAAACAATTCCACATAAGGAGGATTGCCAAAATCTTCTTTGATTTTGAAACAATTAGAATATAAAACAAAATTGTTGATTCCATGATTAGATTAAATAAAAACATACTAACCTAAACTGTCAAGTGAGAAGGGACCCCAACCCTCTCATGTTGCCTAATATCAAACACTTAGAATACAAATTTTGATTTCATGATAAGATTAAACTGAAAATTAACTTCGAAAAAACAAAACCCAGCTTGTTTACATAAAGAAGGACCATAACCTTCTTTTGTCGCGACAATACAAAAAAGTATTAATGAGATTAAACCAAAAATAAATTTCAAACAAACATAACACAACGGACCACAATCCTCTTCTGTCGCTAAAATACCAAACACCCACTTAAGATGTTGTTACAATTCCAAATAATGCTCTAACCCCAAAGTCTCCTGTGCACCGCGATATGGATTGATTTCTATTAGATTAATAGATATAGGAATTTAGGTTAAGGACATTAGAGTTTCTTCGCAATTAGTGTTCTTAGAATTAAGAATAAGTAATATATGGGTTTGCAAGAGAACCTAAGGTTGTTTTCTACCGCGTAATGATATTAAGTAAATTATTCTCCTAATCTCATTAG
>JANPWT010000247.1:9858668-9876447 GCA_024678245.1 Erythroxylum densum | reverse complement strand
AAAAGCAGAGTTTTATGCAATTACCGAAGGGGTAAAAGAATTAACATGGTTATTAGGCATCCTAAGAGAAATCCAAGCTAACCTAGCTACAACTATAATCTACACCGATAGTCAAGCATGTTGATGTTCGACTCCACTTTGTGAGGGATAAAATATCATAAGGCTTCTTCAACCTAGAGAAAATCAAAGGTGAGCAAAACCCTTCGGACTTCATGACAAAAATATTAACTCAAAAGTCTTGGTCTTCTTTACTTTCTACAATTTACTTATCTGCAAAGTTAACAAATCTTTATCAATTTTGTTTGAACCAAAATAGCATTACAACACATATATCCCAACATGTGTATTTGAGGATTTGCTGGAGAAGCATAAGTCTTGATTTCAACTGTATACTACAAATCCAAAGCTTCTTGTTGATCAGAAGTACAGGTGAAGTGTACAATTAAAATCAGCTGTACTCCAAATCCAAAGTTTCTTGTTGATGGAAATGGATGAACATGAGAATGGGGCAGACGTACATTGACATGCCTTTTCACGTGGAAATTTGTTCTATACCCACTCATGTGTTGCCTTAACTGCAGACAGACAGGAGCAAAGTGAAAGAAATTGGGTTGTCGTCAACATCTTTGGGCTATTATTGTACAAGAGAGGAGATCATGGTCCAATCTCAATCTTCCATTGATAAAAAACAAGTCAGAAAAAGACATTGTCTATTCTTTTAATTTCTTTTTTCAATATAGTTTTTGTCCGTTCAAACATGTCAAATGGTATAATGGTTTTGTTAATAGTTGGACTATTGTTTTTCAATTGCTTCTTTTGGAAAAAATTAGAACGTAAAATAAAATGGTCTCACATTAACCTTCTATTCAGAGACCACTTTTTTTTTTTAGATTGTTCAAGCATACATATATGATAGAAATTGGTTTAAAATAATAAAGGTGTATTTGGTTCACTTAGAAGAATAATAATAAAAATCATAATAAATATAGTTAGGAGTGAAATAAATGTCACTTCTATTATTCACTTATATTGAAAGGTATATAGCATTTAACCTTAATATATTACCAATCTCTTATTTCATTCTTTACCTGTCATTTTTTTTAATAAAAGAGAAGACAAACAGTATAATTACACAATTAAACGAAGGAAACAGATTCTCAACGAATCCTCTAACAGGATACGGTTGCACCCAATAGGTGAAGTAGCGAAATATGTGACGTCAACAGCAAAATGACTAACATAATTAGCTAATCAATCGACACATCTGTTGTTCTCTCGATAAATATGTCGATGAATATAGGTCATTTATTTTTCAATACCCACTACCAGTCGCCCCTAAAATTTTGATTAACAAGCGGTCAAGTCGACATCAGCCTGGTTGCCTGCATCCTTTACTTCAACTGCAGAATCCTCCTGTCTTCGTTTAGCCTTTGCCTCCTCATTTTCTTGCTTTTTAGATTTGAGGAATTCAACTAGCTCAACGAGCACACTCTCAATTTCATCGCTCCTCAACAGCTGCTCTGCAACTTCTGCAGGAGTGATCTCAACTGTTTGAATCAAATCTTCAATTTCTTCAAATAACCTGTGATCTTTAATCCCAAGGTAATTAGCAGCGAGAACCCTGAATCCACAAGGCGTGCAATAGGACATGTGGATATGGACATCCATGCGTCCTGGTCTCAATAATGCTGGGTCTAGCTTGTCCTTGTGATTAGTAGTAAACACTATTATCCGTTCATCCCCACAACTTGACCATAACCCATCTAGGAAATTTAGGAATCCTGACAATGTAATCTGTCCAAGATTCAAAAGCCATTCGCTAAAACAATCGATAAAAAAAGATTGAAAATAAAGCATTGCCATCAACAAAAACAGGGGAAATCAGAAAGGAAGGACACAATAATATATAGCAAGAAGGCAAACCTGGTTTGCTTGTGGATGATCATGATTTTGTGCAGCTCTTGATTGTGCCAACCGATCATGAAACTCAACTGTACAATCTATGTCTTCCACCACTAGTACGGATCTATTGGCAGTGGCCACAAGCAACCTCTTAAGGTCAGAATTCGACCTTATCTCAGTTAATTCCAAGTCGTAAATATCAAAGTTCAAGTAATTCGCCATCGCAGCGATCAAGCTCGATTTACCGGTCCCAGGAGGACCGTACAATAAGTACCCTCTTTTCCAAGCTTTACCGACTTTCCTGTAGTAATCTTTCCTCTTCACAAACATTTCAAGATCTTTCAAGATCGTATCCTTAACTTTTGCATCGAGAGCCAGGGTATCAAAAGTGGAAGGATGATCAAGATTAACAGGTTGCCACGCATCAGCTGGATTTCCATACATCATGTTATGGTCAACTGTGAAAATTCTGAGTGTTTTCTTATCTAGCATTATAGTTTTTCCTTCTTTGACAATGTAGGGAAAGTAAGATTGAAGAACCATGTCTTTGTGTTTCTTGTGAAGACTGACCTCAAGTGACCTTGTTTCTGACATTAATGAGGAGTTAAAATCACGACGACCGTGAAAGCCTGCTCTTTGAACTTGTCTGCAGACTAGAACCCACCTGAATTTTACACCTTGGAAAACATCTACTATCTCTTCTCCTTGTTCCATTTTCACAATAAAGTTATTCTCGTTCTCTGGTTTACTCACTTTGAGTCGTTGGGTCGATGGAGAAATCTTACTAGCCAGGTAAATATTGGCGGTCTCGTAGATTTCATTGTTGACAAGTCCATCATGTTCATCGACGACAATGGTGAGTTGGTTCGAGAAGCGATTGAAAAATTTGTGGAGATTAAAGAAAAAGTAGTCTTGGAACTGATGAGGCAAAAGATCTTGAGCCACTGTTCGAGCAAGCATCAACGTTCCAGCGACAGACGCGGCCGTGGTCAGGACGGTCTTTGCGGTGGCTAGCTTGGCGTCGGTTGATGAAGTGTCCATGTTCATGTGATTTTGAAAATGTGATCGTGCCAAGATGTACGTTCTCGTAAGTAAGAATAAGATATGAAAGAAAGACGAAATTGAAATCCATATATATAAAGAGTTCTTGATGGATGAACCGTGAACGGAATGCAGTTGACCAGAAAGACTAGGGAGTCTCTAGAAAGTTTCAAATCCAACAGGTTTCAGATGAACCGTGAAGGGAATGCAGTTGACCAGAAAGACTAGGGAGTCTCTAGAAAGTTTCAAATCCAACAGGTTTCAGCATCTGAAAAGTCAAGAACTTGCAAGCCAAGGATTCTAAGTGATAATATTCTTTGGGTAGATTATAAACTGAATGGCACTTAACGACTCGTTATGGAATCTTGCTATGACTTGTCACTTGTGTGAGCAAAGGACTTTGGACGAAGTTTGTCTCATATAGTTTGTTTCAGGAGAAAATTGAAGTTGAACCCCGCGCCAGACCACACAATTTGACCAAGTCTCAAGAACTTGTGTTGGGACTTTTGGAAGCCATTTTCTTCAACAAACAACTAGAAATGGAGATCAAGTGATGTGAACATGGCTTGTGGGTGGGTCGTGCAGACTTTGAAGTTGAACCCCGTGCCAGATCACACAATTTGACCAAGTCTCGAGAACTTGTGTAGGGACCTTTGGAAGCCATTTTCTTCAACAAACAACTAGAAATGGAGATCAAGTGATGTGAACATGGCTTGTCGGTGGGTCGTGCGGACTTTTCTTCTTTAATCATGGTCAAAGTTTGTAGCGTTCTTCAATATTGATGAATCAATAATTACATCGTGAGCTGGTAAGCTTCGAGTCAAGAAAGCATAAAATCCATGGGCCTTTGGCCATTAGGCCTTCGCTTCCCTCGAAGGTAATAAACTAAACTACAAAGTCATGGGCTTCATTGCTTGTGCTATTATCATTATTATTCTTATTCATAATATTGCAAGCATGATGATATTATTATAGAGGCCCACTGGGACAATAATAAGAAGAAACTGCCAATGAAAAATAGCAATCACTCAGATGTTCCTCTCCTTTCTCATGACAAAAACATGTACCCGATTCAAACAGCTTTTCAGCTTCATATAATCCACCACTAGATTCCAGAGTGTATGTATATAGGTATGCATGTATGTATGTTGTATAAATATAATCTGTAATCCAAAAATATATATTTCAGCCTGAATCCTGGCAACTTCTTGCAGTTGCAGGGCAACACATGGCATTACCTAAGCAATGGGCCTGAGGTATAATGGCAGTTTTTGAGGTTATAGTATTCACCCGTAATCATGACTGGTGACCACATCATTTCAGTCTCAATCTGTGCTTGCTAAATTTTAGCCCCGTTCAGGAGTTATCAACTATTTTACACCAGTGCGCGCTGCCTCTTTCATACAGTACTTTGAGAGTTATTCTTTTTAATCTTCATTTTCTATTTTCTTCCAATTTCATCCTGACTTTTGTGTCGTGTTCTGTATTAGTTCTTAAATACGCCAACTATTATTGTAATCAAGGACCATTATTAAAATTCCAGCCTAATTTAATTATGAAGTATAATAATTATTTAACAAAAATTAGGACGATATCTACTCTTGTTTTGTGTAAAAAACAAAAGCACAAATTCAGGAATCAAAATATGAGATTGACAACAAAAGAAGACTGATATCACAAATTGTTATATGAAATGGATTCATTAGTCACAGAGCACTACCTCGAATGGAGGTTCCCATCTGAGTTTTGAGCACTAATATGAAAGGAAAATACATTTTAGAAAACAAAATATATTAACTGAAAGTACCACAGTGCACCTAGTTCAACATCCTTAAATCCTTTTCCAAAGTGGTCCTTCTTCCTTTTTTTTCTAAATGCCAATCTGAAGCAATCCAAGCCATGCCCACTAAGGCCTAATTCAACATCACCGCTGTGGCATTTCCAACTATCTGTAATTCCTGTTATCTGGCATCTGATATGTTGCCAGGGGACTTAAATTGTGGCTTACAGATGCAATTGTTACAAGTTTAAGCCACATTGTATGGTTTATGGTGATTGTCAGTATTGTTGTTGACGCCAACTATGGTATAGATAGTTTTAACATATATATTAATATTAATTGTAATTATTACAATTTAGCTTTTTAAAATCCTAACTTAAATCGATCTAAGTGCTTGATTTAAATTCAATAACTTATCCAAAAATTTAATTAACATAATCATTAAAATGATTTCAAGAATTAATTTAATGTAGTAAGAGCGATTATAAAAAAAAATTTGGAAACTGCTGATGCAATATAATGCAAGAGAGTAGTATGTCCAAAAACTTGTACTAGAGACGACAGTAGCATTTTGGAACATTCTGTTGGGAGCATCTTAGCATTTGCCTAAACCCGTATTTTTTATTTGATGCATGTCTCCATCATAATTACAATAAAGTAAAGGCAAGATTAGCCTAATCTACTGTTTTATTCGTTCAAAGATGGTCTCAGCTCAACTAATAAGTCCAAACCCCAATTTTCTCTTTTTTTTAGAGGGAACAAAGAGATCGTCTTCTACTAACATGAATCTTACCGTCTGAGTGCCTAGAGATGCCCTCTAAGATGCTATGCACATAAAAAGAAATGTTGGCAGTTGGCACCTTTTTGGGTTTTGTCTCCTTAAGGCGTAGGTTTCTTTTCCTTGTATAAAAAAGGGATCATAGAGGCGATGTGAACACAACCAGAAGAAGTTTTCCTTAAAAACACATATTGGTGTTGGAAAAAAAGTTGATGATGTTGAAACTAGCTGAGAAAGATCTTGTCTTCCTTGTAAAGGAAAACTATGATCTAATCGCTGTTGCATTTTTTTCAGTAGCAATAACTTATGTTCTATCCAAAACTTGGAGAAGAGCCTCAGGAGTTGATCACGGAGAAGGCATCCCTGGCAGCCTTGGATTGCCTTTTGTAGGTGAAACGATCTCGTTTCTTTCTGCCACAAATAGCACCAGAGGTTGCTATGACTTTGTCAGACTCCGACGATCATGGTTAGTGATAAATTTTTACCAATCTCTTTTGTTCTGATATATGTTTTCCAGGTCAATAATCAAGATCCGGCTCTTTTTCCACAGTTCTAACTGTGTTTCTTTATATAGATATAACATGAGATATTTCCCCCCATTTTTGGTCTCCTGCTTAGGTAACTAACGGGATATTCAATCTATAACCTGAATTCACTTTCCAACAAGATCGATCAACACATTTTTCGTATTGTTTCATCCAAATTCAACTATAACCTCAAGTTTTTATATATGTCACCAACACTCAGAAGGACAGTTCATTTCTTTACTCATTTCCCTTTTTTTTTTTCTTAAATGGGAAAACATAAACATTGCATTTTCTGATACGTACTTATGAGGACAAAACCACTTACAATGGTCCCTAAGCTTTATAATTAAGTTTCGCTTTGAGCCTGAGGGACCTCATAATTCGATGTTAGGACCCCGGAGTCCAATTCATTTGATTAGTTGTGATGCAATATATAAAGACAATACAAGGAAGCTAGTATACGTAAGCTAGTATACCTCATAATTTGAAAACAATTCGATTAACGCCAAAAGTTTCATATTTACTAATACTAAAATAAGTTATCCTAAGATATGGAAATTAACATCACAATTAATGATTGTTATAATTACAACTCGTTATAAGACATACTATATATTTACACTTCTATTCATTTCCAACTATTTTACAATATACTAATTTACTTTTAGAAGGAATTGCAGGGATTCTAATATGACATATGAATTGCAAAATAAGCTGTAGCTAAAAGAGCATGACTTGCGTTTATCAACATTAAATATGTGTCTTTCGTCTTCTCTCTATAGATTCTGCCTAGTGCTACCTAAGACGCACGTCCATTTGGGGAGGGTATATCCTATCAATATATTTACCAATTACGCCTCATGCTTTGCTGTTTCTTTTTTGCACGTCCACTGCTTTTTTTTTTTTTTTTTTTTTACACGAGTACACAAGAACTGATTACATATTTGAAACAGGTATGGGAAGTGGTTCAGGACCAGGATATTTGGAAAGATTCACGTGTTTGTTCCAAGTACGGAGGGTGCAAGGAAGATATTCTCCAGTGACTTCGCGGATTTCAACAAGGGTTATGTTAAATCAATGGCGGACGCCGTTGGACAGAAGAGCTTGCTTTGTGTACCCCAAGAGAGTCATAAAAGGATTAGACGCCTCCTCTCTGATCCTTTCTCTATGCCTTCTTTGTCTAAGTTTGTCTCCAAGTTCGATCAGATGTTGTCTCAGAGGCTTAAGAAAGTTGCAGAAGTTGGCAAAAGCTTTATGGTTCTTGACTTCAGCATGAAGGTAAATAAATAATATTAAACGGATTCTTTCACCTCATTTAGTTTGGCTTGTAAGTGGTGTTATTTCTGTTTTATTTGTCGCGCTTTTCTCTATTTAAGTGTTGTCTAAGCTTCTAGCCAGTCACAATTATCATAGTTTCTATTTCTTGCCAACACTCGGAAAGATGAATGCTAAAGTCATTAAGTTGAGAAAGTTCAGAATAGGGTTGATCTTCAATTCTCGACCTTTTTAGTCCCATTTAGTTACTGTTGTCGAAAGAAACATCTAATAAGCATAATTGCTAGAACTTAGTATTACTAGTTTCCTAAAACTTGCTGCCCTTCACCATGTAGATTTCACATGTTAACACTGTCAGTTACTGCTGGTCTGGATTTAAGCCAGAAGCTACCTTTCATGCTTAACAACATATTTTGAATCGAGAAGAGAAGTTAGAAAATCTTAAATAGTGGCTTGAAGCCGGATGAACTATCTTGTAGCGATTTAATCTGGTAGAATGATACATAGACTAATCAAGTTAACATTTGTTTGCAGATGACTTTTGATGCGATGTGCAATATGCTCTTGAGTATTAGCGATGAATCCTTGTTACGGGAGATAGAGAAAGATTGCACTGCTGTTTCAGATGCCATGTTATCATTTCCTGTCATGATTCCTGGAACCAGATACTACAAAGGCCTCAAGGTATGCATGAGATTTAAATGAAAGAGAGGTTTTATGTTAAATCATAGCTCACATATGTATGATGGGTGACTACAGGCCCGCCAAAGGCTCATGGAGACCTTCGGAGGGATAATAGCGAAAAGACGAAATGGAACGGAGCATCAGGATGATTTCCTGCAATCCATGTTACAAAGAGATTCATACCCTTCAAGCGAAAAACTTGATGACGCAGAGATCATGGATAACCTGTTAACATTGATAATCGCCGGCCAGACCACAACTGCTGCTGCTATGATGTGGAGCGTCAAGTTCCTGGATGAGAATAAAGAAGCACAAGACAACCTCAGGGTGAGATTGTTTAGCCAACTAATTAGCAAAACCGGCAATACAAAATTATCAACAAGAAGAAGTGTTAACAGCGACTAGAATGAATCAAAATGAAGACAAAGAGGTTTTCTTTTTCTCCCCGCCCCCTCTTAATTTGTTAAAAGAAAAACAGAAGAGGAATTTCACTGTTCTGGTACATGTCAGCAATAAAAGTCCATATCTTTAGATAAGGGAAAAGGCACGTTGACCAGTAGTTTCATTCGTTTATTGTCTTGCATATATCTTTCATTCTATCCTAACTAGCTTTGTTTCACATTATTCACATAATGGGATTATGACTAATAACCTTATTTGTTCTCAGGAAGAACAACTCGTTATTGGCAAAAATAAGGGAGAAGGATACTCGCTTGCCCTGGAAGATCTTAACGGCATGTCTTTCGGCTTAAAGGTCAGAGTTTCAAAACCCTATAGCAACATCTATTCTGGGAAGTCCTGATGAAAATATAATGGATGTATGACAAATATTAATTTTTTTAAAGCAAAACTATCCTCTAGATATATCTTATACGCACATATATAGGGTATGAAATGACATTTATTTTCATATTCCGTCCAGGTTGTGAAAGAAACATTGAGAATGTCAAATGTCCTGTTATGGTTTCCGCGAGTTGCACTAAATGATTGTACAATTGACGGCAAGTTTCTCCACATCTTAACTCATGTCAGATCAGAAGTGCTTATCCAAAAAAACAAATAAAAACCTCCATTTTCAATTCGGGACGCTTTTACCATATCTGGTCATGAACTTCTGAAGTCATGCTGCGTATTTTCAGGTTTTGAGATAAAGAAAGGTTGGCATGTAAACATCGATGCAACTTGTATACACTACGATCCAGAATTGTACAAGGACCCTTTGCAATTCAACCCTTCCAGATTCGAGGTATGTTATAACAAGTTTTTTGGTTCTGTGGTATCCCCATCATGGCATCATCCCTAAGTAAGACAACTCGGTTTTGAGTCCAGAAACGGCTAACAGATAAATCTGAACAATGCAAATATACCAACCGTGATTTCATGTTTCAGGAAATGCAAAAACCATACAGTTTTATAGCTTTTGGGTCGGGACCTCGGACATGTTTAGGAATGAACATGGCGAAAGTGACAATGTTGGTGTTCCTGCACAGGCTGTCCAGTGGATACATGTGAGTGGACCTGCGAGTTTTGTGCATTGTGTACCATGTTATGTTCCTTTTTTAGTTTGTATATGATGTTTTGCTTTTTTCCCATTACGTAGGTGGACAGTTGATGATATGGATTCCAGCCTAGAAAAGAAGGCGCATATTCCCAGACTGAGAAGTGGCTGTCCCATTACCTTGAAGGCCTTCAGGTTCAGCTGATGGGAGATTCAAGCAAATGCTTGGATTGGGATTTGGGATGTTAGTCCCCATGTCAAAGGTCTGAGTGACGTTGCCAGGCGTCTTTAGCAGGACCAAAGAACTAGAGCTACGTAGAACATTGTTGTTTTTATACAGAATCTGCATCTGTATATAGATCTATATCAAACTTATTAGAACATTTTATGATATATAGGATTTTTGCAATTTAAATTTCATGTTATTTAAATAAAATTGAGATGATTAATACTTTGATTGTTATCATCAACTCTTTGGATTTTTAATTATAATCATTTAATTGTTGTATTTCCATTCTTAATTTTACAAATTAAATGTTACATAATATACTAATTATCTTACAACTTTTTAAGATTCTATTCATTAAACGTATCACAATCATTCAATAATCTTATTATTAAATTGTTGTTTCACAACATCATTAATTATTGGTAGGTAAAACACAATATATATTACCCAATTATATTATTAGGTTATTAACGTCCATAGTTTTCGCTTGCTAATTTTTGAATTTTGATGCATATACTTAATTATTTTCTTATTCATAATTAATTTTTTATAGGAAAAAATCCAATTTTGTCCTTCAACTTAGGTATGAGGTGCACAAAAGTTCTTTTAACTTTTTTTTTGACCGAAATAACCTTAAACTTTTCAAAACATTCTTTTCTAACCTGGACTTCCACGAGAGATTGAGCTTATACAACATGTTCAGCCCTAGTAGCATTGTATTTGTTAGAATGAATAAAAAGAAGGATAATTTTGTTATTTTGCTATCAAAAAAGAACAATATGTAGTTTGGGCCGGTCAAGTATTGTCCCCTTTGATCGTCAGGGTTACTCTATCCCCTCGTAGGACTTGCAGGAGTCGAACATGTGACCTCAGGGTTTTATTACGTTCAGACGCACACCTCTTACCACCTTTCCAACATTTTTCTCTACCTAGTGTCGATCTCCAGCATTCGCGTATGTGTAAACCTCTCCAGTATATATGAACTTTCATTTTTCTCTAGCGTCCACCTCAAGCCTCTTGATTCAATTAAGGTATCTCAATCTCCTATACTATACAAGCAATATGGGTTTTGTTGCTTTACGTAGGTTCATTTGGGTTTTGTTGCTTCAAGTGTATTACACTATACAAGCAATATGGGTTTTGTTGCTTCACGTAGGTTCATTTGGGTTTTTTTTTGCTTCACGTAGGTTCATTTGGGTTTTTTTGCTAATTCAACCCTTACTTACTGATAACCCCAACTCGTCATTGCTTGGTTGCTGCTAAATCAACCGTTGTTCCAGTCACATTCCAAACATACATGATTATGCAAATTATATTAGGATCTGCAAATTATGGAGGACCAATTTATTTTGATAAGAGTTTTTGTATAATACTTCAATTTATTTTGCTCTTATACTTCAATTTATAAGAGCACAATAAATTGAAGAATAATGAAATTTGAGAGGTGTTTGGTGATATAATTCAATTTATTATAAACTAATAGGAGCAAAACTCTTTTTGTTACCTTAAGTTATATATAAGAGCAAAATAAATTGAAGTATAATGAAATTTGAGAGGTGTTTGGTGTTATAATTCAATTTATTTTAAACTAATAGGAGCAAACCTTTTTTGTTACATTAAGTTATATTGGGCTTTTAGCATCCTAACCCTTGTTTTCATTTTTAATTTGTATGGGACTTTGTCAATTCTAATAGATGGTAAATCTTCAAACTTAAGTGGAAGGGGTCGATGTAGAAGTCGAAGTCGTTTGGTTACTTCATAGACCAATGAGAATCCTAGAAGAAGATTTTGTGGATGCCCTAACTATGAGATATTTTCCTTATTAACAATCAATCTATTGGTATCTAGTAGAATAAATGTTATTGGTAACTAATACTATTTAACACAACACTATTGTAGGAAGGGGAATGCATTTTTTTTAGATGGGTGAACGAAGATTTTAGTGAAAAGGCAAAATGTATCATAAATAAATTGGGACTTGAGAATAAAAGGTCAAAAGTCGAGAACAAGGAGTTGAAATATGATATGTGCATGAGCAATAAGGTGGCTTGGTAGAAGTGAAAGTAACACTAAAATATACAATATATGACACAAGAAGATTGTATAACGTCATCTATAATTACAGAGTACATGTTGTAATATTTATAACTATTTTTATAACTATAATTATTGAAAAGTTAAAGAATATGAACTTCTTAAAATTTGATGTTATGCTATGGTAGTTTGTTAGGACTATAGCGTCATCTATAATTACAGAGTACATGTTGTAATATTTATAGCTATTTTTATAACTATAATTATTGAAAAGTTGAAGAATATGAACTTCTTAAAATTTGAGGTTATGCTATGGTAATTTGTTAGGACTATCTTGTTAGATTAAGGATATATTATACTTATAAGGACAAATATATTATTAGCTTTTCTAGTGATATTTGTAGTTCATCTTATATCCAATTGTTTTTGTATTCAATTGTTAGTAAATTAAATGGAAATGATATGCACAACAACTCCAAAATGATAATTTCAATGCTTAACAAACTCCCAAATGGCATAAGTATTGTACATCTCTAGTAGTTATTTAACTAATTTCTATTTCACCAACTTCTAAAATGTCATAATAACAAGCAATTTCAAACTTCAAATTCCAAGCAATTTCAAGTTCATTACAACTACAATTTTCAAATAGGTTCGAAATGGAATAATTTCCCAAAGAGAACTTCACTACAAGTTCAAAACTCAAGTTTCACTTCCTCTTAGGGTTGAATCTCTATGCCTTCTTCTTTTTGCATCCCTCTTAGAGCATAAGGTAAATGAAATGGCACAATTCCCCCAATTCCATTGCAATCCTCTTGGATGAAAAGACGTTATTCCCATAATTACATTGCAATCCTCTTGGTTGGAACTTAATTTCAATTTGGATATTAGAATATGCAGTAAAGGACCTTTGTGAGCTATCTAGCCTCATGGTTTGAACATTATCTTTATGATGTTTAAACATGAAAATGAACATAATTACTTAAAACAAAAGTTTAGATACTGATATTAACATATTCCAAATTTCAGTTAACTTACATGGTACTAAATTGAGTCAGTTAAATCATTGAAGTATACTTTATATCCGTTAATCTTTCTCCCTCTGCCCTTACCCATGGTCCTACCTTTACCTCTTCCGCTCACTCTATCTCTTCCTCTAATTATTGTTTGCATGTTTTTCTTATCTTCACTAGTTTCTTCAGCATATGTAATTTTTTTATGAAATATGTGTTGAATTCATAAATTGAACTCCTTATTTTCTCTTAAAATTGGTACTAGATGATCCTAATACCTATATATATTTTTTAAACATTGATTGGTTAATAGTGAATTGATAATATAAAAAAGGTCCATAATTAATAAGAAATTTCTTACATTTAAAAGAATTTTGCATGATCTTTGGTTATTGCCTTGTTGTCCACATTTGGTGCAAGTCATTCTTCTTCCAAGTCTAGTTGCATTTCGTATTTTAGGTTGCTTAAATTTCTCTTTCTTCCTATTTTTTGACCAAGCATTCTTCTTATTGGAAGTATCTCAATAACTTCACACGGGGACTAAAATCTTTGTCCATTAAGTAGCTCGAGAGTTTACTTCTATGCTTGTAAGTTTGCTATACCATTTATCAATGTAGTCATCAAGATTTTGGTGGTTATGGAAAATGGTAGCCATAACATGAGGGCATAGAATCCTTGTCAAATCCTAATATCTTCAAGTACAAGTACAATTACTAATTCTCATGTAAAACCTGTCGAATCCATGTTACTACTAATTCTCACATAAACATGTCTAATCCATACTCAACTTCATATCCATCAGCTCCATTCCAATCAACAAAGCAACTAGAGCTCACTTTCTTAATCTCCTCTAACATAAACTTTTGGTGATATGTTACTATCCCATTTTTCCCTTTGCATACATCCTCTTCATTACCACCTTCTTGATATGCTCTAACATGCTAACTATATGTTTCAAGTTAGCCTCTAAGATCCATGTATTGAAAGTCTCACTCATGTATCTATAGAATCACATTTAGAATTGACATTGAAATTTAGCTAGCACCATATCTAAAGATACTATAATAGATCTTCAACGCAACCTGATCTCAAATCATTTAGTGCATATAACTGATACTTAAGATTAGGATAAATATAGCCTTAATTGTCCTCCAAAACTAAAACTTTAGATCATCTTCATTCCATATCTATCTCCAATTAGCATAAATGTGTCTTACACACATTCCATGCTCAATATTTAGTAAAACTATTTTCATTGCATGTAGAAGACTTTGTATAAAAATATAAATAAATAAAATAAAAGTTTTCATTAAGTGTATATATATATACATTTATTATTAATTCAATAAAGACATACTTTTTTCATGTAAGATATGAATGTGAAGCCACTACCATCTCCAAGTTGTAGATTTAAAATAAAAAGCTTTGGAAACCACTTCCATATTTCAATACACTCAACATCAACCATACCCCAAACAATAAAAAATATTTGATTGTTTTCATTCCTTCCAACAGCAGCTAATAATTGTCTTTTACATATTCCTTTCAAGAAACATCCATCTAGTCCTATTATTGGTCTACAATCATCACTCCTACCTCTTTTACATGCACTAAAACAAATATAGCACCTTGTAAAGATCCTTTTACCTTTATGACTAATGCTTATTCTAATTGTCCAACCTAAGAGTTTAGCAAATTCCTCCACAATTGCATTTGCTTTCTTACAAATGTTCAAGCTCACATCCAACTTAAACTCTGTCGTTAGTAAGTACTTTAACTGAATAAACTTAACATATGGTTGTAACTCAATCATATCTTTACAATGGCTTGCAATCCATTTTGATGATATGAGCTTATTGACGTTTTTCCTTGTACAACTTTGCTAAGGTTCATATCTCTTCACGAAAAATGTTATCATTTCTCTCCAAACTTGCAAAATGTAACCAAGGGCACTATGATCTATATATAACTCTCACTCGATTATCATTTTTTATGTATCTCAAACCCAAAATCTTTGTAATGGGGTATATAATTATGGTCTCCTTAATTCTTTAGCATCTTTAAACTTCAAACCTACATCCCAAGTAGGAAGATTAGTTGATGGATCATAATATAGATTTCTACATTTACCTCTTCTTTATACACTATCAACATCTTAATCTAAACTTGTATAATATTAACTTGGGTACTTTCAATATACTCACTGTCTTTTTCGTATGCAAAATCCTCTTATTCATTTTTATGCCATTTTTTCATTTTCATGGTTTTCAATATCATTATTCACAATCTCATCTTTATTTCTTTTCTTGGACTTCCTCTCTTTATATTTTGATTTGACAACTTGGAGCTCATCATCATCTCTTTCACTTTCACATTCCAAATCAGTCACCAATTCACTATCACTGTTATCATTTTCAGTAGAAGCATTATGCACATCTTCGTTAGGCATGTTATCATTAGTAGAACTATTAGGCACATTATCATTAGCAGAAGCACTAGGCACATTATCAACAAAAGCATTAACATATCATGTCCAGTATTCACACCATCATGCATAGTATTAACACCACCATGCTCAATAGCAACATCATCATGCTTAGGATTTATAAATTCATGCTCTAAACTCAAAACATCAGGCTTACCATCATGTACATTATTCAAAACTTCATTCTCAATACACACATCTTCAATAAACACACCACTATCATCGTTGTCATTTAATAATACAATTTTTTCTTCAATATTTTCTCTATCATTTATAGTACTTACTTCAAAGATAAGCAGCTCATCTTCTATGTAATGATTATCTTCTTCTACATTAGTTAGATCTATGTTATCATCACCATCATCCATATTATCTACTTTGATGCTTTGTCTTCATTATACTCACCTTCAAAATAAGCATCCACTCTTCCATAGTTTTCAATAATATAAATCAAATCAAATATTTTTTAGTCACCTACAATCCCAATCAACCCACCTTCTTCATGTTTATTTGGTTGCCTATAATATGTGTTCTCCAATTTATCACACCAATTATGATTAGCAATCCAATATAATTTATCTAGGTCAATAACTTCAACTAATATTTTACTACCACCAATGTATTGAAATTAATTTTGCCTATCAATTGCTCCCCCGTAGTGAAATAGACTTCCTTTTTCAATGGGATTCATAAAAGAGCAATAAGTTATTCAACCTCAATTATGAAGCAAATCCTTAATTTAATAATAAAAACTTTCATTAAAACTGAAATCCTCAATTTAGCAGGAAGTGCAACCATATAAATTAGGAAAATCACCAGTTTACCTCACTCTAGACCAATTAACCAAACCATGCTAACGAATTGTAACATCCCGTTACTGTTAGCGAAGGTATTATGGTAATTGGGATTGACTGATAGGATTGCACTGCATTTCATCGACTGAGCATGTTACTGGCCTCTAATTACAGAGGAACAGGTTTACTGCATATGCATTTATCCATAGGTACATGCATTCATGATTTTCCGGTGTTTGATTGTGACTATGAATTGACTGGACTGACTGGATTAGGGTTTAATTGATAAATTAGAGTAACTGGGTGTAATTGACTGATTTAGAATTGGTTATGAGTGACTGGTAAGTTATAGTGAGTTATAGGAAATTTTCGGGTAATTCGGGAGAAAATGCCCGGACCGGAAATATTTGGGCGACTGACCGATTGACTGTGTAGAACTGAAAGAACTGTCCAATGGCAATGGAAAAATTAGAATTTTACTGATAGGAAATTAATATGTTGAGCCATTGAAAATTTGAGACTGAAATTTGGACTGATATGGAGACTTAGGTCTATAAATATTAGGGTTGAAGGAAATTTGGGGGAAAATTGTTTAAGGCTTACGAGTTTCTCCTCCTCCCTACGGCGTCTTCGATTTCCTCTCATTGGTGAGGATTTCTTGATTTTCTCTTATGGGTTTCCTTCCTTGATGTTAGCCTAACTTGTTTTAGTGGTTGTTAAGGGCTGGAAGCTTTGACATTGTTAGATCGGAAGGATTTGAAGGTTTCTAGGGTTTACGGTGAGATCTGTGGAGAAATCGTCGATTGGTAAGTGTTTTTGTGTTTAATGCTGTTATTAATGGCTTTTTAGTGTATTTATGGCATTTATTGGGTTAGTTAGAGTAGATGGGAGTGTTAAATGTTGAGTGAGAGTGTTTTAATGGCGGAAATCGATCGGAGAAGACGATCGGACCGTCGCACGTCGCGACGAGCTGGAGCGCCGAAGGCTTCGTCGCGACGAATAAATGGGATTTAAATTAAATCTATTAGTCGCGACGAGCCGGGTAGAAGTCGCGGCGAGTTGGGATTAGTACGTCGCGACGAGTGGTTTCCACGTCGCGACGAGAGTGGCTTTGTGCGACGCGACGAACGATCTCCACGTCGCGACGAGCGAGCGTTCCACGTCGCGACGAAGGGGCGTAGGTCGCGACGAAAGGGACAGTTTTCTGATTGAATATATATTGGTTTATTGGACAACTTATGGTGTAGACCTCCGATTGAGGTGATTCTCGATTCACTGTGATCTAGGGAAATAGGTCTACCATTAAGGAAATATTGAGAGTTGGAATTTAATTGGAATGGTACTGATTCTTGAGAGTAAGGTTAATTATGGGTTATAGTGTGACCTAAGTGTCAAATTGAGACAATTGGAGTTTTAATTGAGATTTTCATTGGATAATTTGACCGATGAATAGGAAATTGTTATAGGGTATATGCATTGAGAAAATTGAACTGAATTGAGGGTTGAACCAAATCAGTGTTGATCCAATTGAGTGAAGAGTTGAATCTGAGCATAGGATATCGAAATGGGATTTTAGCACCGGAAATCGTGAACATGCATTATACGTTATTACACTGAGACATATGCATTACTGAACTGAATATTTGAGCATCTAGTAATGAAACTGTACTTTACTGTTATAGAGGCACCGTTGGACCGTCGTTCCACGGACATTGCTGGGACTTCCAGGCAGTAGCTCG
>JANPWT010000247.1:9480600-9493189 GCA_024678245.1 Erythroxylum densum | reverse complement strand
CCCCCCCCCCCCCCCCCCCCCAAACTCTGGGAGATTATTTGGAAATGACCTGGACCCTAGCGGATTCGGTCTTTTCTCTGGCTTGCTGCCAAGCACAAACTTCTGACGAACCAGCACCGCGTGACACGACATCTGTCCACGGATGACCGTTGTCCAGTCTATGGGCAGGTTGAGACGACTGTTCATGTGTTCCAAGACTGTCCGCAAGTAGCAGCCTTGTGGCGACAGTTCCCTCGAGTGGCAATTCCCTCGCGTTTCTTTCAAGAGGAAGCAGAGTCGTGGTTCCAGTCTAACCTTACTCGGCAGGTCAGGGTGCACCAGTACCCGTGGACCACTATCTATGGAGTCACATGCTGGTTCCTTTGGCGGTGGCAGAATAGCAGCCTCTTTGAGGCTGGATTTACTTGGTCGGAGAATGGCATCCGCATTATTCTCAGGTACGTCGAGTGGATATCTCGCGCTCGCGCTCGCGCTATAAAGACCTGTGTCTTTCTCACCCCAGGTTTTCCAGTGGGTACCCTTGTGGGTTGGTCCAAACCCCTGGAGAGGTGGGTAAAGGTCATCACGGACGGTACCGTTACCTCTGGGTCTCTTACCATGTCTGCTGGCGGCTTAATCCGTGATTGTCAAGGAATCTGGTGTGGAGGTTTCAGCACCGCCTTGGTCGAGGTTCGCCCTTAGAAGGGGAGCTTTGGGGTGTGTATTTCGGCCTTAATTTGGCCTGGGAGAAGGGGTACCGTCGGGTCATAACCGAAGTTGACTCGTTAAAGGTTATTAATATCCTCTCTGATCCTAATTTTGTACTGATTGGGCTTTCTTCCTTGGTGTCAGGTATCCGCGAGCTTCTTCACCGTTCGTGGGCAACTCATCTCCAGCATGTCTGCCGGGAAGGCAACCAGTGTGCGGACCACTTGGCTCGCTTTGCCGTCTGCCTTCACCCGGGCCTCTATACTCTTCAGGAGCCGCCTGTTGGCCTCAGGGAGTTGCTCGGCCGTGATGCGGACGGCGCGCTGTATTCCGGAGGCTGATTTTTTATTTTTTTTTTGTTTTTCCCTGTAAAAAAAAATTAAATGCAACTAAACACAATCGCAAATCTAGAAATGACGCACACATAGACTAGAAATGCAAAACATTATTTTGATTAATAGCAAGCAATAGTAATAAAGGCATGGTTCAATCAACTTTTAAAAAACAATCTACAGTAGTTTCAAAAACTTAAAAATGCGAACATACATCTTTGTTTTTTCTATTATTATTTTTTGTATAGGTAGATCAAAACATAATAAACTTTAACGTATAAAGTTCATGGTTTCCAGAATCATAACAATGAGGAAAGCAATAAACACATCCATGTACTTAACAGTTTTTATCCAGATGATGAAGCTAAAAGACCTTATTTATCCTTTTATTAAGCATATGATTGGTAACAGCGAAAGAACTTGGCATTGGTATGGCAAGTGGATGAACATAAGTCTACTCATTCTTAACCCCATTACTCAGCATTTGAGCATTAGAATTCCTCTTAATATTAAGATTTTACCTTTGATCGTTTACGGTCAATGAAGAGGGAATTTTCGGGGCTTTGATACTTTGGTTCAACATTTCCCTCATATAGATAATGAGCAGATGGATGATTCTATCATTTGGTTGCCAGATCCTAGTGGTAAGTTCTCCAATAAATCTTGCCATCAGATTTTTGCAAGGGGATTACTTGAAGTACCTTGGTCTTCTCTTTTATGGCAAAATGTCATTCTACCTAAAGCTTCTTTTATCCCGTGGCTTACGATTAAGAACAAACTCAACACTAAAAGTCAATGGCACGACATTGTGGATACAACCTACGTTTTATGTAAAATGGAAGCTGAGGATAGAGATCATCTCTTTCTTCTCTATAGATACTTAAAACCTATATATAGTATAATTTTGCACATGATTCCAAGTAATGGGTATCCTTACACTTGGGAGCAATTGTTGGCTTGGGATCTGCTACTCTAAAAAGGGTATGTCTAATGTGGTTCTTTATGAGGTTGCTTTTATCACTACCATCTACTCCATTTGGAAGGAACGAAACTCTCATAGATTTACTACCCTTGAAGATGATAAATATCAACTTGCAAATAAGATCATTAACTAGATTAGAGCCGCCTTAATTGTCAAAAATCTACAGCTCCATCTATCCCCATATATGAAACATAAATGAAATTTGTAGAGTAGATTTTCTTACTGTGATCAATTGCTAATTCTTTTTATAATATACTAGTCTGTACAATGTTAGCCTGGAACTGATTGTAATGTTTTAGTATTTTTTATATATTGATAATACCATTTTCATTTTCCAAAAGAAAACTAATAAACACGTGATTTTTTAGGCCTTCAAACATATCTCTGCAAACTCAGACAAGGAGGAGCACCTGTGACTTTGTTTTAATTAAACAAACAACACCTTATTCAATTACACAATAATCAATTTAAGGCAAATCACCTAAACAAGGCATGTGGATCAATTTCAAATCCATGCAACTTTTGCATCAATAAATTTTAAGCCTTTTTTTAATATTCAAGCAACTTTAGTCAAATCGTAGAATTAAGGTTGACTATGATATCATTGTTAAAAAATTAAGGTAGGATTTGAACTTACGTATGGCACAAAATATGAAACTTTTTCATCTTAATTTTTTGAATCCAAGATCATTTTAAATATATAAAATGATTGACACATAAATTATGATAAAGTAAGAATAATAATTTGCATCTTATTATGAAGCTTGATATTTTTCTTATTGTTTCCCTCGAATCATTTTTGAAATCGACTCATCTCAACTACTATAGCCACACAAGTATTTGGCGTCTAACGATATTCACAAAATATATTGAAAGAACTATACAATTGTTGAAGAGAGTTTAGGTAAGGAGTATCAACTCCCTTAGAGTCTAAGCCTAATTATAATAGATTTTGGATATTTTAGTAATTTAATTGAAATAAATTCTAATTTCAATTAAATTTTATAGAATTACAATTAATTTCAATTAAATATCAATTATATCCAAATAAGATTCAATATCTCATATTGATGTTTGTTTAGTAAATATTTCATATTAATTCATAAAGTTTTTCAAACTTGATAATAAAATCCAACTTAATTTAAAACACTTGTATATCTTCAACTCGATTTTTGTATGTTATCCATTAGGTTTCCAAATATATTGACAATGTATATAAATTATAACTCTAAATCATATTTAAGATAAGATAAATTAAACTCTTTTAATAAATCTTTGATTTTCTAATTAAACAATTAATATCCATAGATCAAGATTAATTTCTAACAACATATCATGATCATCCAAATATTTTGAAATATCAAAGCAGTTTTGACTATCCTTTATATATATGATTTTTTCGTATAATCAATCCTTTCATCATACAACATTCCAATTATACATAAGGTATGGAAATAATGTCTATTCTATTTGAGTCTAATAATATTAGTTCTTTACTATTTGTAATTGATTCAATTAATGATATTTAAAAACTAATTTTAAAGTATTATTCCATCTTGGTCAAGGATTTCTTGAATCAATACTAATCGAAAACAATGAAATATTCTTTCTAATTTTAAGGTGATGAATTATAAATTGATCACTCAAGTACCTCCATATAGTCTATATTGTATCTCATGACTGCCGATTGACCTACTTTTGACTAGAATATGTTATAAGTAGTATCAAAATATAATAATCTCTATATGAGATAATTTTGGAGATCTCAAGTCAAATGATCACTTATATAATCTTTACAATGAGAATTTCTATAGACATATAAGTAATGTTCTAAATAAAATTCTCATAGGGTTAGTTTATAAGATTGATTGTTTCTTTCATTAGGAAGAAACATAACATGCGTTAATCTTTTTACGTTCTATTAATGTCATGTTTTAATAACATAATGACTAGAAACAATTTATGTATAATACATAAATACAATATGAATATCATAATTATGATCTCATCATAAATTTATTTATAATGCATATTTATCTAATAAATTTTATCATATAATATATATATAAGATTAAAAAATATTTTTAAACTTATAAGAACTTTTTAACCACTTAATTTCCTATAATTAAGAGCACCCACGTGACCCGGATATGAATTTATCAAGCACTATGGTAGGATAAAAAGCAAACAGGGATATTATATGGTACATTGAAGTTTAGTCGATGCTTGTCCAAGGTGAAACACTTATACCATTTCACCTTTGTATTCGTCACTCGTTGTCACACATCGTCACACCTAAGGGGTTTGTTGCATGCTTTTGCACCTTGCAATGTCGTTGATAATTGAAATTTAAAACTAACTCTCTTTGATGCATGTAAATGCATGAGTGAGCGGCGCTGATGGTGATTGAATCAACGACTGCACAAGGGTTATAGTGCTCTAAAGGACAAGTAGTAGTAAAGACGCGAAAATAGACTATTTCCACATTATGGGAATGGAGGGGGCTCAGGTTGTGCTTTGTCCTACACCGATTGAGAATAATTTTTAGATGGGACAACCACCTGGCCCTGATTTAGCTGACTCTATAGTTATTGGTCCCATTTTGTCAGCTACTACTGAGTTGCATGCAAGGCCGTCACCTTCTTTTCATGATTGTTTGGTAGTGCAGTCATCTAGGGCAAAGTCCACTTCTTTAGTAGGTCAGAGTTTGGCTTTTGATCTTTGTAATTAGTGGACGAGAAAATTTCGTTTAGAGTATGAAGTGAATGATTACTTGCAACCAAAGGTTCTAGTTGACGATGATATTATCCAGGTTAGTGGTAAGTGAAAAGATGCTCTCATTGTTAAAGTTTACAGGAGGTCTGTCAATTTTACGAACTTGGAGAATCGGTTGAACTTGCTTTGGAAGCCTTCTGTAGGACTAGATATTATTGATTTGGGGTTTGGTTTTTACATTGTCAAGTTTGAAGAGAAGGAGGATATGTTGCGAATTTGTTTGATGGTTCTTATATTGTTAGAGGTCAGCCATTATATATTCAAAAGTGGAAGCCTGGTTTTCAGCCATCTACGGCTAGAATTTCCTTAATGGTTACTTGGGTTTGTTTTATTGAATTTCCAATGGAATTTTATCGTGATAAATTTGTAGCGGCTAGTGCTATTAGAACGTTTATTAAAGTGGATAGGCAGACGTCCATGGCTACTAAAGGACGTTTTGCTAGAGTTTATGTTGAATTGGATCTTGAACAACCTCTTGTTCCTAAGGTTTTTATTGGAGGTGCATGGCGGCGTGTGGAGTATGAAGGAATTTTAGGGGTCTATTCAGGATATGGCCGTGTCAAACATTATATTGAAAATTGTATGGAGGTGGTGGTTCTAGTGACTACTAGGGTAATGGTTGATGCTAGTTCAAATTCTAAAGAAGATATCTTTGGTCCATGGTTGGTTGTACAGCGTAAACAAAGGCGTATTATTAGAAGTAAGTCTTCTTCTATTTCTCAGGAGAAGACCGTATCTAACACTATCACTGGAAATCGATTTAAATCTTTGTAAGTGGAGGATAGCGTGGTTGTCAAGGTGGATAAGGGCTCGGTTGGGCCTGGCAAGAGGATTTCTAGTGTTAGTGGGCCTGTGGGTCCAAGAGATAAAGGTAAGAAGCTTGTGGTAGTTAAGGGGGTTAGGAGATCTGGTAGTGAGAAGGGTCAGCTTCGAACTGGGCCTGTTGTAAATAGGCCTGTTTCTGAGGGTCAAATGGTTCTAAATAGGAGAAAGGAGGCTTTGGAGGTTGGACAAAGTTCTGGGTCGAATGTAGAGGGTATGGTGTCTGATGTATCAAACCAGAATTTGGTCGTGGAATCATAGGTTCCTAACATTTCGTCACCAGATGTGCCTGTGTTGCTAGTGATTGATAATGTTAGTGGTGGGGTGGTGGCAAAATTTATTTAGAATGAACTGAAACCTCCCAACCCAATTGCTGGTGATGTCATTGTGTGTGAGAAACCCATGGTAATTTCATAAGCTTTGGCTAACAAAGTTGATTGTGCAGTGAATGATGTGCTTTTGTCAGAGACTGATGATGATATTTCAGATGATAATGGAGATTGTAGTGGTCGTTGTCGGAGTCGAAGCCCACCTAGAAAGTTGTAAGATTCTGGCTCCTTCTTTTAATCTTTTTTATTGGATTTAAAAATAATTCATTGGAATTGTAGTGGAGCTATGAAGAGGGGTTTTTTGACCCATTATGTCATCTTCATTTTCTGGACATTCTGATTATTATGGAACCTCAAATTTCAGATGAAAGAGCGACTAGGGTGGCAAAGAAGGTATGTTTTTCTAACTTCTTTCTTTCTCATTCTGTTGGTTTTGTTGGTGTAGTTTGGTTGTTTTGGAATAAAAATGTTTGTGATATATGTTTGTTACAGATGGATACTCAGTTTATTCATTGTTCAGTTGATGTTAGGGGGGTAGTTGTTGGTTTCTTACTATAGTGTATGCTAGTCCTATTCATAGTATACGACATTTTTCTGGTCTCAGATTATGATATTGCAGATTACGTAAATGAGCCTTGGTTGTTATTTGGTGATTTTAATGAAAATGCCTATGTCCATGAGAAAAAAGGCGGTGATTTACCATCTGTCGCTAACTGTGGTAGGTTTTTTAGACATTGGAACTATTGCTCCCTTATAGATTTGGGTTGTGTGAGTTGTAAGTTTACTTGGACATGCTCAATTGCTAGAATTAGTGTTATGCAAGAACATTTAGATTGGGCTTTGCATAATGCTAGTTGGCGGCTGAGATTTCCTGAAGCTTTTGTTATGTCTTTGTCTCGACTTGTTTTTGATCATTTTCCTCTGTTATTGTCTTTGAAAGGTTTCTCTTCCTTTCATTTGGAGAGGCCGTTTCAGTTTGAGGCTGCTTGGATTTTACAGGAGGGTTTTAAGCAAGTTGTTTCATTAGTATGGTTTGCACCTCATGATTCTATTTTTGGTGTTCTTTTGTCAGTTCAGGAGCAAGTTGTACGTTGAAATAAGGAGATTTTTAGTAATATTTTTTAGAATAAGAGGGTTTTACTAAAGCAAATAAAGGGTGTTCAGTTGGCTATTCAAAATCATCCTTCTTCTCTCTTGTTGCTTGAAAAAGATTTGTTATGCCACTATGATTTGTGTTTGGAACAAGAAGAGACACTTTAGTTTCAAAAGTCTCGTGCTGCCTGGATTAGGGATGGAGATCGATGTACTAAGTATTATCATGTGATTACTAGGGTTCATCGAAGACGGAATAAAATTGAATGTTTGAAGAATGATGGTGGGGAGTGGGTATTTGATCCAGCTTTATTGAAGGATATGGCAGTGGGGTTCTATGAGAAGTTGTTCTCGAATGATGGGGTTTTTAATACTGTTTTGCGGGTTTGAATTTTCCTCAGTTATCTGAGACAGCAGTTGAAGATATGTTGAAACCTGTTACTCGTGAAGAAGTTTGGTTGGTTGTTTTGTGTATGGGTTCTTATAAGGCCCCTAGGGTGGATGGTTTTCAACCTGTATATTTTAAGAAGTATTGGGATGTGGTTGGTGAAGAGGTTCTCCAGTTTGTGTCGCAGACTTTTAATTCTGGTGTGATGGATGCTTAGGTTGCTAAGGGTTTTATTATGCTTATTCCTATAGATCATGCTCCAAAATCGATTTCTCAGTTTTGGCCTATTACACTTTGTAATGTGTTTTATAAATTGGTAATGAAGGTTTTGTCGAATCGTTTGAAACCTTTTATTGATAGTTTGGTTAGTCCGTTCTAGAGTAGTTTTATTCCTGGTCTTACCACTGCTGATAATATTATTATTACTTAGGAACTGCTGCATTCTTTTAGGAGATCTAAAAGTAAAGTGGGCTATTTTGCTTTGAAAGTTGATTTGGAGAAGGCCTATGATAGGGTCAATTAGGACTATCTGCTTTTTGTGTTGTAATTCTTTGATTTTCCTTCTCAGTGGGTTAATTTGATGTTAAGTGCTCTTTCTTAGTCTTCATTGGCTATTCTATGGAACGACGGCTCGTTTATATCATTCTCTGCGACTTGAGGGCTTCGTCAGGGAGATCCAATCTTTCCTTATTTATTTGTTCTTTGTATGGAAAGTTTGACTATGCTTATTCAGAAAGCACTGATGAGTAAAAAATGGATGTCGATTAGGACATCTAAAAGTGGGTCAGGTATTAGTCGTTTACTTTTTGTTGATGATTTGTTGATTTTTGGTAAGGCTTCAGCTAAGCAGGATAAAGTGGTCCATGAGATGTGAATGTGTTCTGTATGGAGAGTGGGCAGAGGGCTAATCTTTATAAGTCAAGAATTTATTTTTCAAATTTTGCTTCTCGTGTTATGAAGTCCAGGTTACAACAATTGCTAGGAGTAGCAGTTACTTCTAACTTGGGCAGGTATTTCGGTGTTCCGTTATTACATGGTCATACTTCAATTGCTCATTATAAGCATATTGTGAATTCAGTGGAGACTAGGCTGGCTAATTGGTGTTCTAAATTTCTGAGTCTCGTTGGGAAGAAAGTGTTTATTAAGTTTTCTATTTCTTCGCTACCAATTTACATTATGCAAATTGTTTGGTTACCTTCCTCTATTTGTGGTAATTTAGATCATTTGGCTCGTGAGTTTTATTGGGGTTCCTCGCAGGATAGGCGTAAGTTGCATTTGGTTGGTTGAAATTAGTTTATTCGGCTAAAGAGTTATGGTGGTCTTGCTTTAAAAAGTTTTAGATTGATGAATGTTGCTTTGTTGGGTGAGTTGGGATGGAAGTTATTTTTGAATGATTCTACTTTGTGGGTGGTGGAGGTATTACGTCGTAAATATTGTAATGGTGGGTCTATTCTCTTTTTTGTTAAGGGTTCGGATTCCAGTTTATGGAAGGGGGTAGTTAAAAGTTTTGATTTGTTGTTTCCTCTTTTAGTTTGGAGGGTTGAGGATGGTTCTCAGATTAGTCTTTGGTTTGATAATTGGTACTCGGGGGGTCCTTTAGTAGATCATATGGATAGTTTGACAGTAGGGGAAGACCATTTTCGGGTAACACATATAATTAATGATGGTTCTTGGGATTTTTTGAGCTTATGTTCTGCAATTCCGGATCATCTCAGGGAGGTAATTTAGGCAATTCCTATGCCTTTATTTACTTCGGTGCAAGATACTATGTCTTGGAATTTTTCTTCGAATGGTGCATATTCGGTTTAAGTAGCTTATAAAGCACTTCTTTCGGAAGAGATGTCTAATGTTTTTGTTTCGTCTATTTTTTCTTGGTTGTGAAAGGTGACTAGTCCACCGAAATTGAAACATTTCTTGTGATTACTTGGGCACTCATATCTTCTGACGAATTCTTTGCGATTCTCAAAGGGTTTGGTTATTTCTACTTTGTGTAGAGTATGCTCTTTATATGCTAAGTTTCCTTTGCATTTGTTACGTGATTGTAATCATGCGGTTGCATGGTGGCAGCAGTGGGATGTTCCTAATGATTTTTTTTATTGTGATGTATTTGGTTGATTGGCTAGCTTTGAATCTATGTGCTTGTGCTGTGAGTCCTTTTGGTTTTGACTGGGCACATTGGTTTCTGGCAAGTATTTGGTGGTTGCGAAAGGCTCGGAACTTATGGGTCTTTCAAAAGGAGATTATTTCCTTAGCAATTTGAATGGTTGTGTCTTTAAAGTTGCAATGGATGTATCCTTGACTTCTGATTCAAAATCGAAGCTTCAAGATGTGAGGCGTTGTATTGGTTGGACTGCGTCGCCAGCTGGTTGGATGAAGTTGAACTGTGACAACAGTTCTATTGTTAACCCTGAGCTGACTAATAGTGGAGGGTTGTTACGTGATTCATTTAGTCGTTCGCTAGGGGATATTCATTTCGAATTAGTGTTTCAACTATCTTGGTGTGGGAGTTATGATCCATTTAGGATGGTTTGATTTTTGCGTAGGATCACAGCTTTCGGCAGGTCGTGGTAGAATCTGATGGCATGGAGGCGGTACGGATGGTGACTTGTGGTGTTATCTCTTTACATCCCCTATCTGTTTTAATTGTGGATATTCAAGTTTTACTTATTAGGAATTGAAGTTGTTCTATTAGCCATGTGCTTCATGAAGGTAATTTTGCAACAGATTATCTGGCTAAATTGGATCATAAAATTTCTTCAAATTTTCAAGTTTGGGACGATATTCTTGAAGCTCTCTTCTTGATTATATGGGCTGATGCCTGTGGTATTTCTTTTATGAGATATTTTTTATTTTATTTTTAGTTGTAACAAAAAAAAAGGATTGCTTCTTGAATCATTTCTTTTCTGTGAACTGGCAAGTTAAGAAATTGTAAAGCTGAACCAATCAAACAAAAGAGTCAAGGGGATGTCCTTCAAGTTGTGTAGCAGAATATCAAAGAGAAAGAACCCTTTTAGCTGACAGAAATATGATACCAACAAGAATAACAAAAGCATATATACAGGTATTTATATTTATATATATGTATATGCTGAAAAACCCTGTCTTGAAAGAAATACATGACATTCGGTTCGGTCGCTTCCCCAATATGGTTTTTAACAAACGAGATGAACATTGAACTTCCAAATTCAGAATCCATTTGCTTATCGCAAGAAAAGTGGAATTACTCAAAGCTCATCCTAAAATTCATGTCTACGGTACCACCCGACGGGTTCTAACAGAAACGGCCAAAACTAACTATTCTGTTCATGGACCCCCTTAACTTCCATGCTCATTTCGTTCGCAGATGGTAGAAGTTGAAAATAAAAACAGTATCTTTCTTCTTTTAAGAAACCAACCGTACATGGAGACTTGGAGAGTATTAAGTGGGGTAATTTCCCTTTGTCTTTTCATTGTTTCTCATTCTTTATGAAGAACAACGGCCATTGACTCTAGCCGGCGAAACCTCAAATGCTTGGCAATGAAGTCATCTACCGCACGTTGAAACTCTTTATCACTCAACTCATCATCTGGAACATGCTTCTCATCTACCGACGTCATCATTTCTTGGCATTTCACAGTCTCCGATCGTCGGAGTTTTTGTTCAATCTTTTCCGGGATTTTCCTCTTCAAATTGTCCGACTTAGTCCGGCGATAAACCTTTGGAATTGGATTATCTGAACCCGGTCCCGAATCAGAATCAGAACCCGAGAACAAACCAATATTATCAACATCATTGTCATTTTCCTCAACGCACGTGGTGGTTACGACATTCACTTCTGAAATGATCTCTTTGTCCTGGTAGAAAGTATCCTCTGTCGACAGAGAAAGATTATTATGAGCATTCTCTGACAAGGACTTGGGACAACGATGTTCGCTGTTTTCTATAAACTCCTCGTAGAGTCCAGGCTCAGCATTGATCTCGGCGGGATTCTCGCACCATAATCTCTTGGACTTTACTAAAAGAGTGGCAACGATAACGTTGCAGAGCATGAAAACGAAGAGATGACTCGCAACAACTCCGGTCACTCTCCGGAAAAACTGGCCGGAGATTCTGATGAGGAATGGGACACGAGTAAGGGCCCAGGAGAGTAGTAACAGAGCAATACAAAGCTCGATTATGCGAAACAACCTTGTTAAGTTTCGAAGCCGATCGCAACGGCGCATTGTCTTTGCTTTCTCTGTTTTTACGTTGTAAAACTCGAACAAATCCATGAAATTTTGGAAACTCAGAAGGAGAAAACGAAAGGAGTAGAGCAGGAAATGTGTGTAACGAGTATTTAGAGAGAAATGGTGACTTGGGTTGTCATTTTCATGGGAAAACTGAGAGAAAATGGAAGGGAAAATAAAGTCTAAACTCTAAAGAGAGACGAAGGAAGGGTGTGTTGTGTCTAAAAGTTGTTCAGGTTGACAGCTTCTCCCGTCTGTAAACCTTTATCTTAAATAGACTCCACTGAACCTACGGCGCACATAAGTTGACAGAGGACTCAAAGTGAGATCGCATGTTTAAATTTTTTTAAAATAAACGTAGTCATTTAAAATTTAAATTCAGAATTTTATCTTTTACAAGGGACCTATCTAGCTTGAATAGGGATTAATCTAGGTATGGATAATTTAAAAGTGCCTTTCTATGGTTGGGATTCTTTTAAAACACTTTGTGAATTAAAAAAAAAAGACCTCACTAGTTATTGTCTTTGTTTTGAAATCCGAACCGGATCGACCGATTTAACCGGTTTGACCGGTAACCGAACGGCTATTTGGTTCGATTGACTCCTAAAAACTAGTCTTCAATTGGATTAGTGTGAACCGGTAAGAATCGATCAATTGACCGGTTAAACCAGTGGTCGAATCGGTTGGCCACTGATTCAATGATTTTTTTTTATTTTTTTAAATACATCACATTTTTTATTTATATTTATTTATATTATTTGAACCGATCAAATGAATTTTTTTATTTATATTTTTTATATTATTTGATATTTTTTAATATTACTAATATTATATATAATTAAATATAATTATTGCTTAATTATGTCGTCACACCGATCGAATCGGTCGAACCGATAGAACCGATGACCAGTAAAGTCTCTGATTTGACGTCCGGTCCGAATTTCAAAACATTGATCCTAACTTTAAAGTACAGGGA
>JANPWT010000247.1:9446258-9464462 GCA_024678245.1 Erythroxylum densum | reverse complement strand
TTTTTATCAGTTTCCTTTTTGGGTTATTGTATTGAGACTTTAGGGGACTGATAGACTTGTCTATATTTTGGATTGATATTATGAAATGAAAGATTATTATTGTGGTTTTAATTTGAGTGATTTGCATATTGCGGTTTGATTGTATTGATGCCATGCGAGTATTTAGTGATAGTTTCGTGAGTAGCACTTCCTTGCTGTGGGATATGTGTCGGAACGACCCACGGGCATCCTGGTGCGTACCCTACGGTAAGGGGGCGCTACACAATGAATTCTCAATGACAATCTCAGGTATTTTTCCTTTATTAATATCTCGTGATAATTCATACTCCAAAAGTCATATATGTCTAACTTGAACTTAGGTTTACACCTCGATAAATTATAATATCATTAATCAATCATTCTCTAATGTTATTCTAACATTATATGATCATACAATATCCAAACTCTCATTCATTCTTATAACATCCCAAAATTCCAGACCTGAACATTTGGTAAACAACAATCCATTCTTAAAGAATTTAGATGACAATGAAATTTGGTGGAGCGGAAGAGAAATGTGTGAGGAGTTTGTTATCCAAGTTTCAAGTCAATCGCAGGTCTGGAGAAGAAGTTACAGTTAAAAGAGTGAAGGGTGTTCAAAGCTATCAAATAGCAATATACTTTCACTATGCACTATCATGATCGTCCAATTGATCCTCCATTGTCACGATCGTACTTATGCACAATCGTGCAATACCTTAATGACCCATTTTGTCACAATCATGCTTGTGCACAATCATGCACTACCTTTTATTCAAGCCTCAATCTGGCTCTTCTCAAAACAAACCTTCGAGTCAATTTTTCATGGTCATTTTGACAAGGGAAATAAATGATTTAGGCAAAAGAATTCTTCTAAAAAATTGTTCCTCTATGCCTTAGGTTTCTAATGAAACCAATTTAATGCAATTTGGTTCAGTATTCTAAAAGTTATATCTAAAATACTATAAACTATCCCTAAACCACGATAGAATACAAAAACTCAAATTCAAGCCAAAATTTTAAACTTTTAGAGATAGAATTCAAAATTGATTCCTTCATTAAAAATATAGTCATATGTCTATATTTTAATTCAAACTTGAATTCATCCTATTTGGATGTCTAAAGATAAAGATATGACTAAAATACATATGCATATTTAGTGAAAGCACTGCATCTGTACATTTTCTAACACTCTTTATTATCATTTTCATCTTAATTCATCTCTTTTGCTTAGTATATCTCTTCTAGATTATTTCCTCAATATTGTCTCTTCATTCTTACAACCATTTCAGTTCAATTTCGATCACAAACAAATCATTCTCTATGTTTGATCATAATACTGAAAACATAATATGGAACATCCATTATCTATCAAATCTTTCTGCACTTTTCCCTACACCATTTTAGGATTCATTCTAATTCTAAATCATCGCTACATCACTTTATGAATCATTAATCATCATGCACGTAAAAGCAAGATATCTATTCATTTCTTTACCTACATTCTAGCATACATAAAACACCATTTTATGTCCAATTAACCTCTAATTATCATCAAATATGCTTCATTGAACAAATCAAGAAAAGTTAATGCTTATACTTACTTTTTTAGCTTCAATGTCTTCAAATCACACTTAACCCTAGCTTCTCCATCATACACGATCATCATCATCATTCAAGGTAGAAGGGTTAGGTCTTTTAGTAACAACATGGAGAAGACAACAAATATTGAAGAAATAAAGTGAAAGAGTTGGACAAAAATCAACATGATGAGGGTGGTAAGAGTTTTGTAAATGAAGGGAAGAATGAAGGAGATGAAATTGTTTTTGGTAGGAATGGAAGAAACAAAATTGTCTTTCAATTGGACAATAATGTGATTTTAAAATATTTGGTGGATGTCATGACACTTGTCATGACACCTTCCACTTAAATGATTTATGCTAAATAACACTTAATTGCTTAGTCCATTTGTCTCCAGTTTCTAATCCAATTGTTTCCTAATTTTTAATGACACTTGTCATTAAATCTTAATGTCACTTATCAATAATTTCTACTGTCATTTATCAATTATCTTACCATTTGGCATCTTTCTTAGTCCAAAAATACCTACAATTTTAGAACATTCTCAATTTTTACCAAAAATTCTAAATAAATAATTTAATTCACCATATCAATTTTTAAGGAAAAATATTCTCTATTCATATCATAATCACATTAAAACTATCATTTATACCTGAAAAATGTTAAATGAGTGCAATAATCAAGTTTACACGTGTCTATGCTAACATTATAAATGAGCATGAAATGCATTTTTTAATCTCTTATTGCTATTTTCTCAATTACAGAAATCTAGGGTTCTAACCCTTAGCATGGAAACGAGAAGTTACAAGCTGCATTCTTAATTCAACTATATGTCATTTTCCTCTACTCTAAAAAAAACATGTAATTTTTGGTAGTTATGGAGTTGAAACTCTTGATCTTATTTCCTCATCAGTTTATAAATACCTAAAGATCATAACCTCTCAAACTATCTTCATCTCCTGGAGACTTTTCAGGTCTGAAAAAGTGGGTGAACATCTTGGATTGATGATTTTGGAGAAATACGTGACTTTGAAGCCATATTTCCATTGGTAAACTAATGACCTTCCTATCCTTTTAACGGTATATTTGTAACCTTTAAATCTAGCAAGCATCAATAAAATTTTGAGTAGGTGAAAATATCAAAATTTGTGGCCCTGTTTGGCAATCAGTGGATTACATTAGTTATTTGCTAATTTTATTAGTAGTTAGCTGACAACAGATTAATATAGTTGATTTAACCAATGGATAATAGCAACTGTTTATTTAAAGATGTTTAGTAAAATTAACTATTTAGTATTAGCCGTTTCTGTGTAAAATAACTTATAAGGTGATGACTTCAAAAAAAATATTTATAAAGACATGAATATTATATCTTAGTATTTCTTTGAATATTTTCATAAGAATTTAGATAAAACAAAATAAGTCAACACCATCATTTCAAAGTTCAAGAAGTATAGATTGAGATGATAAATCTTTGTATATTTTGACTCAAATTTGATATTAATGCAACTTCAAAAAATAAAATTTAGGAGCGTTTTCAAAATCAGCGGATTGAGTTCAATCCCCCAACCCAATCAACTAACTACCAAACATAATTATCAACTATTTGACCTAAAATCTTTCAATCCGCCAAAAATTGGCTAATAGGCCATTTACTAAAGAAGGCTTATAACTTTTTGGAGAGTTATGATATCATAAAAATAAAGCTAAAGAACGAAAAACATAATGATATTGCATAAAAAATAAAAGAGACACCAAGATTTTAAAACATCACAATATCATGGTTAAAAAGATATAAAAATCTAAAGACAACATAGGTAAACTACTTCTATCATTATAATACGAAAAACTCATTTAACAACATGTTTTAATCAACTTAGCTTCACATACAGACATTTAATTTAGATATGTGGAGTTAGCATACAATTTGATATATGATAAAATCAAAGACAATATCATAAGATGCAGCAGCTACATAATGGTATAATAATGGTGTAGGATATAAATGTGCTTGTGTCCGTATTCCTCTCTGTTTTATCAAAACTACATGACTTAGAACACAGACATATTTGCCTCTTTGTTCTTCTATAAAATGATAAAAATGTTGAATTGAACTTGAGGGGATGATAGCTTTCATATTTCATGTAAATGCATTAACACCAACACTCTTTCTAATTGTATTTCTTAAAAATACTAAGTCTACAACTTAGAAAAATGAATTTGCCCTTGCATAAAGCTTTAGTCATTATGTCAACTACTTGCTCCTTTAAAGAATAATGCTCAATTTTTAGTTCATCTTCTTTTTTAACTTCTTCAATAATATGAAACCTGAATTTAATATAAGTGGTTCTCAAATATTGAATAAGATTTTTACAATGATCATAATGTACTTATAATTAATATAAAAAAATATCACCATCTTGTTTCATTCCAAGATCAAACAATAACTTTCTTAGTCATATGTAATAATTTGAAGCATCAACAGTTGTAACATACTTAACTTTATCAAGGGATTGAGTAACAACCTTTTTAATGTCAATTAATCGCATCACTATCAAGGGAAAAAATAGTCAAAAGTTTTCATTGCATTATTGATAAAACCAACTCAATCGCTATCAACATATACTATCAAATCAGTGTTTTATTCCTTCTTGTAGATTAATTCATAGTTTGTTATTCCTCTCACTTACCTTAGAACCTTTTTAACTTTACCAAGGTGAATTTTACTTTGACTTTTACATGAATCTTGATATCTTATGACTATTAAATACATCATATTCTCTTTTAAACTTTTATACAAGGATGGATTAACCTTTTCCTCACCATATTCTCTTGATAATTTCAATTTCAAAGTAGGAGGACAGGTTATTGGCTTTTTTATTTTATATTGAACTTCTTTAGAACATACATCTCAAATTCATTACATCACCTTAAGATTAGATATCATAATTTTATCTTTAAGTTTCTGTTTGAATCATGGTATATACTCATCATTATCATCTATAATCAACTGTATAAGGATAAAATAAGCTTCATTTTCATTTCTCTTAAGCCCTTACTTAATTAAGTAATTAATCATGATGTAAAAAACTCTTAAGATTTGTTTTAAAGTAAAAAAAAACTTTGTGTAATAAGTACACATCATCCCTCAAGTTGCTTAACATCTATGATCTCCTTATTAAAGTCATTTAAGAATGCTGAATTGACATCAAAATGGAATAATATTTAGCTAAATTTAGCAACCAATGTAACTAACAATCTTATAATATCATATCTAGCAACATGTACAAAGGTTTTAAAGTATTAAACTTCATGTTATTGAAGATACCCATTAATAACTAGCTTTGCTTTGAACTTGATAACAAACCTTTTAATTGGTTAGTCTTTCCACCAAAGACTAAGTTTCATTGTTGTTGATCATGTAAATCTCTTCTTCTATGGTTGTAACCCATTCTTCCTTTATTGCTACCTTATTGTAGGTAGTTAGCTTAATAGTTACTAGATGTGATATTTCATAAAATTTCAGCAAATAGCCTTATTCTCCTAATTGAAATTTCATTGTTATGATCATCATTAGTCTCCTCTAAACCCCGCTTACTCATTATGAAGTGGTAAAGATTCAGTTTTAAGGTCATAAAATTTTTTAACAGACAACTTTTGTTAATTTGATTTGACAAATTCATCCATTGCAAAATCTTAACTCATTTAATTATTCCTTTTTACAAGATTTAAAACTTTATAAGCTTTGTTTTTGCAACTTATCCTGAGAACACTCTAAATTCACTCTTAGTACCTATTTTTTTCTTTTAAATTTAGAAGCTTTTATATAGCATAAACTACAAAAACCTTTTATGCTTGTAATAAATGGTAAGTTATTAAACCATTTTTTAAGTGGTGTGCTACATTCTAGTGCCTAGGTAAGTGGCATGTTAAGTAAATACAGTGAGATATTCACCCCTTTTATCCAAAAAAATTTGGCAATTATTTTTTTCATTATACTTTTTGCCACCTCTATGATATGTTTTTCTTCTCAACAACTCTTTTATGTTTAGGAGTATATAAAGCTATCAATTAGTGATTGGTTCCTTTTTTAACATAAAATTTTGTAAACTCTTTAGATACATATTCATAACCATTATTAGATCATAGTTTCTTAGGTTATAGGCCAATTTCTTTCTCATTTCTTGCTTTTAACTATTTGAATTCTTTAAATACCTCATTTTTATGCTTCGAGAAGGTAATCCAATTGTACTTATTGTAATCATCAATGAGCAGTACAAAATATCAACTTCCATTAGTGAGACCTCACTTATAATTCCATTAGAGTGAAGTAGTTCCAATCTCTCATTGGCTCTCTAAGAGACATTTCTAAAAGGAAATCTTGCTTGCTTTCTAAGCTATCATACTAGAAAATTTTCATAAATTTTATCACCTTTAGTAAGACCTTACATAACATCATTTTTAATCCTTATTTTTAATGCATTAAAACTAATATGTCACATTTTTAATGCATTAAAACTTATATGTCATAATATATTCCAGTATAGCATAGACTCATTGACAAGAGTGACTTTAACATAATTTATAAAATTACTTTTTTTAGTAGACTTGGCTTTAACATTTTAATCAACTAAAAAAGATTGTTTTCCATGCAAACTTTAAAAGAAGCCATTTATCACATATTCACCCTTATTAAGGTTTATGTTTTCATTCAACTAACTAACAATCAACATATTTAATAAAGTTAAAACACTAATAATACATTAGTTATTAACTTGATATATGTTAGAGTGTTAACAATAATAAATCCTCCTCTTTTCACCTTTAAGAGAACACCAATGGTAATTATGACGCTACAAGAAATAAAAAAACTAAGTAATACGCTTAATATGAAGAAACACAAGAATCCACTCGTAAAGAAAACTTAAAGCTAACTAAATATGAGAATATTATTGATTGAATGAATAAAACAATCTTTAAGAGGCATATTTACAAGTTTTAACAAAGCAATCATAATCCAAAGAAAAATAGGAAACTAAGAGCAAATAGGAAACTTAAAGAAAATAGGAAACCAAAAACACGTAGAAAACCTATAGAAATAGAAACTCAAATCAAGTAGAAAATCTATGGAAATAGGAAACAACTCAAGTAGGAAACTTATTTTAATATAAATTTAGGAAAAACTTGCCTTCAAATGTTCTGACAAATCAGGGTATAATAACTCATTAGTAGTATGATATGAGAAAACATCCGCCATATTGAAAATCTTAGAAATTCCCATATTGTTGCGTAGGTTGATCATAAAAGCATTATTATTGATTTTCTTCAACACCTTATAAGACCATATTTTTAAGGTTGTAACTTATTGTAAGCTCTCTTTAAGCAAGAACACCATCACTTGGTCACCCTCTTTGAAAATCTACTTCCACTGGCATTGTACAACTTGTTTGTACTTTTTGTTAGCCTTTTTTAATTTTGTTGGCCTCAGCTTGCACATTCTACCACTCTTTGCCAAGTGACTCATAACTCTTCTCGCACTAATTTTAATTGGCAACTTTACTAGATTAATAGCATATTGGTAAGGTTTTGTATAAACTATTGAAAATGGTGACCTCCCAGTAGCATTGTGAACATCATTAATATATATAAATTATACTTGTGCCAAAATAAGATCCTATTGTTTAGGTCTATCCCTCTCATAAATGCTCCAAATTAGATTGTCCAATGCATGATTTACTATCTTTGTTTGACCATCTGTCTACGAGTAATAATAGAGTTGTAATTAAAGGAAGAATCAAACATTTTTCATAAAGTCCTCTAAAAATGCCCCAAGACTTTATTGTCTCGATTGGATGTGATAGTTTTGGGCACTCCATGCAAATGAACAACCTTTTTAAAGAATAACTTGGCTTGAGTTTGAGCAAGAATTTCTATAGGAACAACCTCTTTAATAATTTCTTAAGCTTTAGTTTTAGAACTTATTCATCATTAATAATATGTAGATGACTAATATGTAGAAGTTAGAAAATCCAAACATTGTTGGATCTCTCAATAAATGTAGGACATGATTTTACAAATTTTAAACGATATTATGTTTGAGTCAAAACAAAACAGTATTCAACCTTATATGGAATATAAATTTTTGTTAATTATCTATTTACTTTTTGATCGTCTTTTTCCTTTATAATTATAATTATGGTCTCAGTTATGTTTGACAAATTATTTTTTGATTATAAAACTTTGTTATAATTACATTGTAAGATATTTAATAAAATTATTATTAGGGATTTGATATTTAAAGGAAAGCCATCGATTTTTATGTATTTACAAATATGAGTTATGGTGTTAAAGTGATTATAAATTTCAATTGTTTGCATTTGGATACATTTATTATTGTTTGATAGAAGATATACCTGGACACTTAATAGCTTTATCAGGAGTTTGGATCCAACTTAACATTGTTAGGAAATAGAAGTGTTAAAACAAAATGATTATATTATTCCATTTTTTAATAAAGAAACTCATTTTTAATGAGCACTAAATATTTTATCTAACCTATTAAATGTAAATGTTACAATTCTATAATTAAAATGAGTATGGTTGACTTGAAAAACTTTCTTATGATGCTAATTTTATTGAATCAATGCTCTTTTATTATGGTCCCTTTATATGAAAAGTATGTAACGTCCATATAAAATTACATTTCTATATTAACTACAGAAAATGCATATTAACTATATTTCTTAACTTTCTAGTTGTTTCCTTCTTTTATATAGTTTAACTAGTAAATTTGGTAGTTTAGAAACTCTCCAATATTGATGATTTCTTGTAAGTAATAAAGGCTTAGTATATTTATTTTATAGCTTGCATTCTATGTTTAAAACTCCATCTATAGAAACCTTGGAGCTTAAGTAAATGTTTATAAACCATGTCATAACTTCTATTTGTATTATTTCAATATGTTAAAAGATTTCATGATTATCCTATTTATAATTATTTTAGCTGGATGAATTTAATCCTTTAATAATGCAAGTTAACGTAATAGAGAGTTCCAATTTGATACCTAGTTGTGGACCCAATGAAGAATCTATTCAAACAAAGGGAACTACCACTTAAAAGATGTACCAACTTTTTAAACCAACAAGACTAAATCAAGTGATAGATTTGATAAAATGAACTACAAGTATTGTCATAAGATTTTGGTTAAAGGATTTAAAGGAAGAATGTGCCATTTCAAAAGGCATATAAACTCTTATAATAACAGAAACATGATATTAGGATGTTAAACTTTTTTTTGACCCTTAATCTAATGAAAAGGAAAAAGTGAAATTACCATCTCGGCTTGTGATCTTAAGAGATTTAAGCATGTACTTGCAATTATGATCATAAAAAATGAATATTCACTATCGATTGTAGATAATCAAGAATTCAGAATGTTTGCTAGCTCACTTTAACTGACCTTTAAGATGTCAAGTCGTAATACTATTAACAAAAGACATCTTTAATATTTATAAAGAATATAAGAATTTTACATTGAAGATGTTATTAGTTAATCACGATTGAGTTACCATTACGTTAGACATATAAATGACTATCAATCAAAATAAGGATTCTATGGTGCTAATGATACATTGCATTAACCATGATTGAACTTTATGATGTCAAATCATGAGGTAAATAATATTCTTTATTTTTATCATTTGTTATTCGATTATATTATAATTTATATTTGATTATATTTTCAAATGTTAGCTTTATTTATGTTCTAGCGAGTAGAATATTGACATGGTGCCCTCAATCATAACTTTGGATAATTGTAACACAAATAATGCTATGATCATTAAATTTAAGACCAACTTGAAGGTTAAGAGCTTGTTGAAGGATGGGAGGCTTTTTATATATACTCTATTTTGTTTATATACTGTATAGTGAAGGATAGCTTGAGGATAATCAAAGAAAAGGTAAAAGCAATCTAGAATAGTGTAGCATATTGGAATACAACACCAAAACAAATTGTAAAATTTGAGGAAACTGTAGGACAATTTTGTATTCTATACACTAAGAAAATTTTGATTATGGATTGTCTAATACAATGGAATTCCACATTCAAGATGCTACAGTTGACAAGTAACCATATTAAGATAATAAGATTTTCAATATACTTTTTTGCTAAGATAATATCAATGGGATTTGACAAAAGAAATTTGTGAGAAGTTGGAGATGTTTTATATTACTTGGTTGATCTCTAGAATGAGGTATCCAACTTAACATATTTGTTTTTCTATCATGTTTGAGATCAAAATCTGAGTGGATATTTGATTCAAATACGGTAATTCAGGTAATGGTAGAGCAGATGATGAGAAATTTAACAATTATTGGTATAATATGATTAGTAAAATTGTGGCAATTTTTAATGTATTAAACCCGAAGTAGTATGGTGATTGGATTGAAGAACATTTTGATATCATTAAAACCTTTACAATAATTTCTTTAATGATTATCAATTAAATTGGATAAAGAGATGGTTCATAGCAGTTTAGTATATTAGCTTCATCTTCTGCTAAAAAATCATCATTAATCAATGTTGAATGTTTAGGTCTTTGTTGTAAGGAATTCATGAAGGAGAAAAGGGTTAGGATTTCTTATAGTAGAATGGATGTTCACAATTATTTGAAAGTTGATATTATGACTACAATTAGGTAATATTAATATATTATTGTGGTAGAAGACCACTATGGCTTAATATTCAATTCTATAAGCATTTGCAGACCTAATAATAATTCCAGTAATTGTAGTTACTTTTGAGCTTGTTTTTAATATTAATGGTTAGATAGTGAGTTCTCATCATAATCAACTTCATCCTAAAACTATGAATATCTTGATGTGTGCTCGAAATTAGTTAGGTACTAATCATATTCAAGGTAAACTCTATACTTTATAGTACATTAGTGTTCTAATTTTATAATTTCAATAATTATTTATTATATAATCTTTTTATATTATGAAAAGTATAAGGAATTTGAATACAAAGGAGTCCATTTATCTAGTTGAAAGTTTTTTTTAAACAATTTCCAATTATGATGGTATATTTATTTATTAATTATCATGTATTTATTTAATAAAATATTGAATAATTGAGTATAATTTACATAATAATTTTTTTTATATGGATGAAATGGTGCAAACTATTGATGATCTTGACTATAATGATTAGCTAGCCCATTTTTTTGGACTTTTTTTTTTCAATTTACTTATTTTTTGCTTGTAACTAAATTTTCTCTACATTTTGTGATTAGATAAGCTTAAGTTCTACTCCATCTTCTCAGCATCATTTTTCCAAAGTGTTTATAGAGTGGAAGAGTTAAGCTTAGTGGGATCTTGAGTAGTTTAAAATTTTACTTTATTTCCTTTAAAATTATGGCTTTTTAATTGTTTAGACATATATCTTAAGTACTTTAAAGTTACTAATACTTATGCATATAAATATTATTTAAAATATGTTAAACAATATACAAAGTACAATATATTAATTATTATATAATTTTAAACCATATAAAATATAAATAAAAATATATCTAACCAAATCTTTTATATGGATTATAATATAAGTAAAACTAATATAAAAAATAAATATTAAAATATATAAAAAGTCAAATAATATTATATAAATCTCAAAATAAACGGAAAGATGTATTTGTGAGTATTGTGAAAATTATGTGTAAAACATAAAGATAAAAGGAACTAAAAATAGGTTCATTAATTAATCTGAAAAATCTACCTAAAAAAAGTACTTTTTTGAAAAGCTTCAAATTTGAGTTTCTTAAAAAGTTATATGTCAGCTTCCAAAAAAGTCATTTTTATGACAAAAGTGCTTTTGAATTTTACAGTCAAACATTCAGTATTCTTAAAAACAACTTTTGCGGTGAAAAAAAGTACTTGTTTACTCTCCAAAAGTTGAACCAAATATACTCTAAAAACTAGTCCAATTTGCGGTTGACTGGCCGAACTGGCCGGTTCAGTTTGGTATTCATGAGTTCAGTGTCTCTATCCAATAATTTAACAGCTATATCTCCATCCGTAAATACAAGTTCTAGTCCAACCCATCTCTTCCACTCATCAAAGTCCATATCTATCCAGAACACCATACTCACAACGAGCATCTTCTTCTGTTGGTTTGAAATTATTTCTTGATACTGATATCCAAACTAACTCGCCAATTACCCAATCATCATCCATTCCTAAACAAATTCAAATACAACCCCCTTAGCCAATACCAACAGCTTCACGATAAAGAACGCATACATTTCCGACCCAAAACCACGAAGAAACGTGAAACAAGAATAGAAGATTTGGTGATAAATTAGATTAATTTTCTCATTGCTGCAATGTACTACATATATACACACTGTCGAACATATCTTCTCCTAAAATAATGCTACAAAACCGGCAACATATGCCTAATTATACTCCTATACAAATCATCTAATTATGTCAAGGATAATTACAAAATAACTAACATATAATTTCCTTAATAACGTGTCTACCATACCACAAAAATTGACACCTCGTCCAATCTTCCTAAACCATATTCTTTCACAAAAGCAAGTAAAAAGCCTGATTGGAGAAAATCAATGGAGCTAGAATTTGATGCGTTACAATAAAATAACAATTGGATTTTATACTATGTCCTACTAATAGTAATGTTGTTAAAATCTATAGAATCAAAAGGAAAGCATGTGGTATAATAGAGAGATTGAACGTGAAGTTAGTAGCAAAGGGTTAAGCTCGACAATGTGGTTTAGCTTTTACCTACACTTTAAGTCCTGTTATGAAACCAATGAAAAATAGATCAGTTCTTATTGTTATGGTCTTTGGAGGGTGGATTCTTTGCCAATTAGATATCAGTAATGCCTTTTTGCATATAAATAGGGAAGAAATTATTTATATGGTTCGGGTTTGTTTATAATATATATCCATATTACATTTGTAAATTAAATAAGTTATTGTATAGGCTCAAACAAACACCCTGAGTATTGTTTCAATTTCTAATTACTTTCCTTCTTCAGCTTGACTTTGTTGATTGTCATGCTGGTTCATCATTATTTGTTTATAAAAAAAAAGATGGTTGTATGTACTTTTTATTAGTATATGCAGAATTGCAGATGATGTGGTCATTACAGGGAGTGATACACAACTTATTGATTCAACAAACTCTAAGCTTTTGACTGAATTTTCTCTTTATGACTTGGGTATATATAACACTTGCTTGGCGTAGAGGTCTCAGGACTTAAGTTACTATAATATTGTCAAAGATGGGAATGGAGAACTGTAAACCTTGTGCAACTCTAATGACAACCGACAATTCATCATCTAAATCACAAGGTACAACCTTATCTCATATAGAGTCTACCAAATATGTTACACTCACTAGACCAAATATTTCTTTTTAAATTAACCAGTTGTGCTAGTCTATACAACAACCAAAAATTGCACATTATCAAACTCTTAAGCATCTGTTGTGATAATTACAAGATTAACCAGAGTTTTCTAATTACAAAATGCCTCCCTGATAGCTTAATGACTGCTGGTGAACTGAAGGTTTTTAATTTTTCTTGGAAGTAATTTGATTACCTGGAAGTCTATTAAACAGAGAACAGGTGCCAGTTTGTCTACTAAATCTGAATTTGAAGCTGTTGCAATGATATTTTCAATCAAAGAATCATAGCTATCAATGCATTAGCGAAGCAGACCCAGAAAGAGAGAGTAGTTCCAATGCCACTAAGCCCCAAAAAAAGAAACGTAACAACTTCACCATTGGCCCTCTTCACTGGAATCAAAGAATTAGTATATTTGTTCCGTCCAAAATAGGAATGGGCTAGTGGTAACAAAAAAATTATTGACATGAGGTATGTTTGTGGGGAGATAAAATAATTGGTCAAACATTGATTTGCAGGGGCTTGTCAAGATAAACATTGTCATAATAAATACGAAATGCCCATTTTTGTTATCTTAGGCTGTTATACTACTGATGGATATAAAAACTGTTATATCATGTACTCAGTCTACCGGTAATAATATAATTATAATTCTTCACCAATATTCTGAATATAACTCGCGTGATGGAACGTTTGTTGAATATTGTCTCAAAAGAAAGTCAGAAATGGAAGCTTGCAAAGTCAGACATGCTTGCTCTCGGTGATCAACAATGGTGGCTCAATAATGGTGGCTTGAATTTCTGATGGAGTTTGGTGCAGCTAACTTTGACATCCACCTATGAAATTCTCTATAAATGGGAGGAAGAACAACGAAAGAGGAGAGAGTTGGGAGAAGAGCAGAAGTTGTTTAGTGTGAGAGAGTTTTTTTCAGAAGTGAGAGAGCAAATTTTCGAAGGAGAAGAGAGAGAAGAATAATGAGAGGGAGAGAGAAAAGAAAAATTAGATATTTATAATTATTTTTGTTTTCTCTTTTCTAATAGGTTTGGGTTATTTGGGTCTCTTTGAAAATTGAGTGATAAACACTATTGTATGCTCTTATTGATTATAGTGAAATACTCAGTCGTCTCCAAACTGGATGTAGGCATTGCTGAACCAGTATAAAAATCTTGATGTTCTTGTTGTTCTTTATTTTTTTCCACTCCAAATTTATTAACGTTTCCGCACAACAACGTTTACTTTGATGAGAGTGGCATGTGTACAACTGATTAAAATATTCCCTATTATGAAAGAAACTAAAATAAAATTCGAAAGATAGACGTGCCAACTTGTAATGAATCAGAAACTAATTAATCTTTCTTGTAATCGTGCTTTTTTTTCTTCACCTAAAAATTAAGTTGTCACAATTCAAGAAGGCCTCAACGAGGAAGCTCCATTTCACTCTCGTACTCTGTGTGAGAGATATTTAGAGGTGGTGAAGTGATTAATGAGAGAGAGCTCACCCTTTCACGAAATATGATTTAGCTGGAACTCTGCTCTTGTGGATCGACCTCCAAAATGCATTTCAATAGGACTTGTGGTAGCTAACTAGGCCTTACCGGTACATGACCAAAAGTAGAGGTCTGTGTTCTATTCTTCTGTCCACCAAGCCTTTTCTGCTCAAAAGCCTAACAAGCTTTCAGCTTATGCATATCATCACAACTTATAGTTTAGTAGAGGAAGACATTCAACTAAATTGAAATTTCAATAAAAGATTGATAATCTTTCATGTCACAAAAGAAAAGTTGTAAAAACAGTTATTATGGAAACTGCAAATGGAACAAAAAGCCAACTCACTTAAATGAATTTAAGCTTGAGTATTCCAGTACCAAGCCTCGTCTTCATTTTTTTCTGACACAATATGAAGCTGCTAATAAGTAATAATATTCTTAGCTACCCTCCTGGACGAAGATTACTCATCTCTAAGAGTGACCATTTCCAACAACCTAAATTTACCAAAAACAAAAACATAAGCAGGGGTGTAATTTAGTAAACAACATCGTGAACACTTTGAAGTAAACAACTCCTTTTTTTTTAATTTAAATACAGTTTTTCTCAGTTTCCAATTTGCCTGCCTCTGCCACGACCATTCCACTGGCCTCTCCTCATAGCTTTGGCTCTCTTCAACCTCTCAACATTTCTCATCCTTTCAAAGATCTTCCTGATTTGATAAAGCTTATGAGACTGTTGAGTAATGACTTTGGTAGTTGACGTCGTCTCTCCTAAGATTATCTCGTACCCATCTCGAAAACTGTTCATGCCTCCTGTTAGAAGTTGCCAAAACAGGCCTCCAGCAGCTGCACCACCTCTTTTAGCTGACGAGTATATCTTGTAGTACACAATGTTGAAGAGTTGGTCCCTCTGGTATGTGTTGAAACCTGGATCTTTCCAAGATTTACCAAACTCTGTTATAAATATTGGTTTTCTAAGCAGGAATTGGGCATCTTGGATGTGGTAGTTGAGCCAGTTGTTCAAGAAAGAAAGCTGGGTCTGATCATTGGAGCTTGACAACCTGTTCGACCAAAGATAATAAGTTGAAGTCACAATGGTGAGATCAAGAAGCTGTTCCAAGTTGGAAGCAAGACGGTAATTACCACTGATCAGGATATGAGTGAACTGTTGCAAAATCAATGCCAGGGACTCTATTATTTGCTATGAAGTCTGTTCCTATGTTCAAGTTAGGGTTGAGCCACTTCCTCTGTGGTGTTGACTGTCCATAGAATCCTTCTATCCCAGCTTCAAGTAAGTGGTTTCTGTCTATTAACTTCACATAAGAAGCCATTTCGGTTATCCAAGCCTGTCAGCACAAACACCAACGTCTAAGAATGAGGCAAGGGAGCTGTTAAATGAAATAACTATCAGAAGAAAAGAGCCATGCTTTATCCAATTCTAGCAGAAATTTATGAGGCCTCTGGTCACTCATTTGTGGGGCTAAAAGGTTAACGATGACAAAACAAGTTCCAAACTGGAATGCAATTCACGAACGAGAGCTTGTGGGATGGACGCAGATTTACTTCAGTTAGGAGAGGAATGCAAACCCAGATTCAATCTCAAAATGCTAGGATATTTAACAATAACAGTTGGATTAGGAGACCTGAATTGTCCTGCCAGAAGTATCTGACGTGCATCTGGGCTCATTCATGAGCTCCCAAGCCATGATTGTAGGATCATCTTTGTAGTGAACACCAGTAAAACTGTTGTATCTGTTAAGAACAGTCTGCAAACAAAAACAGTATGAACGCTACAGGAATGCTTTTTATAGATATCAGCTGAAATCTGAAGCTCCAATGACAGAAGAGACGGGTGAAAAAGGAAAATGGGAAAATAGCCCTTAACAAATTAACCAAAGAGCAAATCTTCTTACCTTGATATGATTCTTAAAGTAACCCTTAACAACAGGGTGTCTAAAGAAATCATCATCAGATGTTAAGTACTGTCCCTGACTTCTTGCCCAGTCCACATACTGCTTCTTGCCTCCAAAGCTGTCATAGTTGTTCGCCAAGCTCAGTATAAGCTTGATTCCATATCTTCTAGCCTCAGCTATTACAAAATCCAGGCCCTAGAATTAAAAATATATATACATTAGTTGAAAAAGAAGGAAAATCTTGAAGGGAACTAAGTCATCCAGATTGTCAAGTTTGGAGCTTCAGAGAACTGATTGAACCAGGAAGAAGTGGCATTCAAGAAACCTTAAACATTTGTTCATTGTAGGCGCCAGGAGAATACTGTAGAGGCCTGTAGCCTCCATCACTGAAAGCCCAAGTTCTGGCCACTGTGAGGCCATGATTTGCTGCTTCTCTAAGTGCAGCTGAAACCTTTGGTCTCTGAGATGGATCAGAAGCTACATACATCAACCAGTAGGCATTGAAGCCATTTGCATAATAAGGGTTACCATTCAACAAGAAATGCGCTCCTCTGGCTCTTACGAAATTATCCACAGCTTCAATGTTAGGAATGCTTCCTAGGTAGATGAGAATGGCTACTGAAAGAACATAAACTAATTGCCTCATAGCTCTCCCTCTCTCTCTCTTCCTAAGATGACGGAGTTGATGCAAATGAAAGGAGTAATAGATAATATTAATAGCTGACAAAAATGTACTATTGTTGCTGTCTTCTTTTAACTGCAGAACCAATAAAAGGCTACAGCAACTGTCTGCAGAGAAACAAACAGACTGCCTTGAGACGATCGTATTACTTTTTTTTATTCTCTTGACCTTCAAGGTAAATTCCAAAGTTACTCCACATCCATCTCTTTAATTTGATAGGGACCATGCACTATACATACTAAAAACACTCCACGTTCTCCTATAAATCAGGACAATTTCATGACATGAAGCATGGCAAACAGGTGGGCTCCCATTAGAAAGAGAGATCATGAAAAGAACCGATCTTTAAGGCAATGAAAAACAAAATAAATACTGGGGTTACCGTAAAATTGAGCAGTTATATCCTGATAAATTGCAAGATTTTTTTTTTTCCGTTATAATGGAAGGCAAACACAAAAATCAAAAATAAAAAATCAGCCTCTAAAATACAGCGCGCCAGTCGCATCACGGCCGAGCAATTCCCTGAGGCCAGCTGGCGGCTCATGAAGGATATAAAGATCAGGGCGAAGGAGGACGGCAAAGTGAACCAAGCGGTCCGCACACTAGTTGCCTTCCCGACAGACATGCTGGAGATGAGTCTCTCACGAACGGTAAAGAAGCTCGCGAATACCTGACACCAAAAAAGAAAGCCCAATCAGTACACAAGTGGATGGCTTAGATCCACTTAGACAGGGTTAGTACTGGGTAATTTAGACAGGGGATCACCACTGAAATGTCAAAAGTAGTCTAGAACTGCAACCATGTACTGTTCCCACCTCTGGAAAAAAGCAAGTGCACAGATTTGATAGATAATAACTACTTAGAAAACAATGTTTATGAGGTACTTATACAGACCCAAATCTTATGTGCCGTTTAATAAGTTCCAATCTGTGGCATTTATTTTTAACCACAAATTTGAAAAAGTTAAATATATATCAGGTAGCAATCATGCCCATCCCGCGTGGTGTGGGTGGGAGTATCCAATGGCCTTTTAAATGGTCCCACCCCCACCAACGCAGATCGCCGGCGAAGGTTGTCGTTGAGGTCAA
>JANPWT010000247.1:9405310-9416638 GCA_024678245.1 Erythroxylum densum | reverse complement strand
CCTAAATGGTCTTGCTTTTATGATTGTTTTTTTATGTATTATTAATTGAATGATTATGAGTGTAATTTGATTGTGTTGATTCCGGACACTAAAGGTCTAAAGAAGCTGATATATGAATGCGATTATTGAAGTGATCCTTGTATGTGAATTGGATGAAATAAGTGTACACAACTTGATTGTTAAAAGCCGGACCACGGTCCGATGATGAATGTGTTCTAAATGTGATATACATATAAATGAAAAAGTGATTCTCAACACAAATGTTGAATGCCAGACTAAGGTCTAATGACATGTCAAACTGATTGATTAATTATATATGATTGATGCATTTCATTACATGAATGCATGAAATATAAAGGCAGTTGTAACCAGGGTAGCCACCGAAAAAGAGCTTAAAGCTCATAATGTGAACAAAAAAAAAGCCTCGAGCTCAGAAAGTGAATAAGAGCCAAAGGCTTACTATATAAAATGAGTCCAATATCCCCAACTAATATGGGATAGTTATTAATGAACCCGATATCCACAATGGATATGGGACAGTTATAGGCACTCTGTCATAATAAAGTAATAACTGAAAATGAATCTCATGAGCACTGCACTTACCTATGATATGTATGTTTTAAACAGTCTAAATGATTTCTTAACGTGATAAGTTTTTGAAAGATAAATGGTTATTAATGCAATGAAGTGAATTATATGATTACATGAACTGTACGTGTTATGCGATTCAGTGAGCCGTCGAGGATGGTCACTCACTGAGTTCACAAAATTCAACCAAAATTTGCAATATTTTTCAGGCTTAGAAGAGTATCCCGTTAGGCAAAGGGAAGCATACCTACTGCATACAAATGAAAGATAGAGGTCGGGATCAGTTCGCGTCTGCATAAAATTTTCCATTTAATTTTTGTATTAAGGAATGTATTCCTAAATTATTGTACAATGTGTATGCAAACGCATTTATACTGTAATGACATTATGATTATGAGTGTTTTGTATCTGAAATGGGCCCTAGTGATTAATGAAATTATGATAATTTGAAAAATGTTGGTAACTCTTATAAATGAAAATATTTATGAAATAAAGTATGGACTCGAATTTTGGATTACTGATTTTCATGTATGCATGTGATATTTTAAAAAAAATTGTACTGAGTTTCGAGTATCTGAGTATCTGAATGAGTATGTTAGTACGCCACCCTCGCGAGGAACGGACTTGAATATCACTCAGGATGTCGGGTACGTATCTTGTGAAATTGGGGTGCTACAATAATCACGCCAATGATTATGTTTATTGTGTAGAGAAATCACTAATGGCCACAATTGAGGCCAAAATCTTGAAATAGACCATAACTTAGTCAAAATAAAATGTATTTAAAGGGAAAATCCTAATTTTATGAGACTTTTAACCATCTTTTAAAGAAAAACACATATAAGAAACATCTCTTTCTTTAAAAGTTAAGATTAGTCATTAAAAGGCTTCTCCAATATTTTAGTGAACAATTTTAAGATGTCTTTTACTAGAGAATCAAGATCTAGACATCATGTCAATTGATCAAGCTAGCAATAGATTTAGGGAGTTCATCAAGATTGATTTCTACTATGGCTTCTTTATGTATGCCTTTTGATTTTGTTGTTTTGAATATATTTTATGGCTAAATACTTTTCTTCTATATTTAGATAAGGAAAAACCTAGTGATTATCTTTATATGGATTGATTTATTTTAATTGACAATCGAGGATTTATTATGTGAGTTATCTTTATTGGTCTTAATGATAATCTATTCATATTGTTGTTTAAATATGATCGTAATTCACTTATGAACAACAAAAGAAAGTCTACTTGTGAGTGGGTTGTGGTTTAAGTAAAAGGGGTTGAATAGGGTACTTAAGGGATACTTAAGTGATCTTTATGATATTATAGTGAAATCTTTGATAGGATTTTGTATAGCATAATTCATTGAAAAGAGTGTTGGCAACATTCTAGATAAGAGTTAACCAACTAAAGAGTAGATAGTTGTTCCTTGAGAGAGTGCAATTTCAATTTTAGGAAGTCATGTCAGTCTAAAGAATATATCTAATCTAAATTAATTAAAGGAATAACATATTCTAAAGTGCTTAATTTTTTGGAATTTTTTTAATTTAGTGCCCAAACTTTTAAAATTTTTAATTAAGTGACTAACTTTTTATAATCTTAACAACTTAGTTCAAAACATTAGTTCTATTATTACTTTGCTAACTTAGCTAACGAGATCCTTTTTTATGACATATAGGCATCCACGTGGAAAATTAATTCCCAACTAATCATCTATGTCCACTAAAACATCTAACCTATAACCTCTTTTGCATATTAGGTTAGGTATTTTAGACCATGTGGATGATTAGTTGACAATCATTTTTCCTTGTGGATTCTTACATGTCATAGACAAAAGAGGTTTCATTAGCCACATTAGCAAAATATTAACATTACTAATATTTTGAACTGAGTTGTTAAGGTTATAAAAGTTTGGTTACTTAATTGATGATTTTAAAAGTATGTACATTTAATTGAAAAAAAACCCAAAAGGTTGAGTACTTTAGAATTTGTTATCCTTTAATTAAATCAGAAATGAAAGGTACTATTAAGGCATCTACTTATATAAGTATAGTTATTTGATTACATTCTCTTTTGCTTAATTTCATTATTTTTCTTGGATATTATGTAAGTAAGTTTATATTTATTTTATTTTTTCATACAATTATCCGTAAAACCATCTTTTTATTTATAAACTTTAGGTTAGTTAATAGTGTCACGATATTTAATATTTTTCATATGATTTGACCATGCTTATGATTATATTGCTTATCAATGATATGCATTGGCCTACTTAGTGGGTGATTAATTTGTAAAAGGAGAAACTTGTAGCATTAGTATAAGAGTGCATTTTACACACACCCACATAAACTTAGGTCCTTAGGGGTTAACTCTAAGAAACTTTTTCAATCGATATTCTTCTATATCCACTTAATAAACATTGTTTCAAGGAGCAATTTTTATGTATATTTCTAAAATCACCGCAAAGATAACTTATCGAATAATGAGAATTAAAAGTGTTGTTTCATGTAAGAAAGATATGTATTTTCAAGTCTTCTTTGGATGACTATGTAGTAGAGGGGTTCTCCTTTGAATATATGCGGAAATAAGAGCTTTCCTTGCATAATGAAAATTTGAGGTCTATAGTATGCACATATTTGTTACAAGCCTTTGTTTTATGTCCTTGTGTAAAATTTGTGCCTATTTTTATCTTAAGTCTTATACTTTATAAGTTTAGAATGTGAACTATAAATAAATGCATGTAATTTCCCTTTTTCTTGACACCTAAAAGATGATGGATGGACATATAATTCTTTTACATATTTAGAAGATGCAACATGCTCATGTGATTATTATGGAATATTGATGTAAACCAACTTAGGAACAAATCCTAAAGAATCCATGAACAAGTTTGAACCACACTAAGAAATCTAACTCAAATATTAAAAGAACTAACCCATAAATTATAAAGAATTAAGAACTAAGTTTATAAAATATTTGGAATGTTAAAAAGTTTTTTATAAGTTTAAAGTTTTATGAAGAATAAGAAAAATAATTACTCAAATATCCCAACAAATAAAGATATAAAAGACTTACTAAAACTATATAGAAGCACTCCTTAAATACAATATAAAAAGTAGGATTTTAGTAGTGGAAAAAATCTAAGACATGATTATGTTCTAGATCATATTTTCACAAAAAACTTGGTGTTAGTAGACATTGTTTGGGGCAAATTTGTGTTATATATTTCATTTTTTGTGAACATGTCAACATCAATTAACATGAGCTCTAGTCTTGTCATGCTTGTACTCATGTTTTAATAACTTGACTCCTAAGAGTTACATAAGCTAGCGCACGATCGTGTTTAGGGTGTTTTCTTGACTGGAACTTAAACCCTTATATCTAGAGCGAGGCACGTATATGAGATTGTATCTAATTTTTGCATATCCATGGAGGAACATAAGTTGAGGCATGGTTGTGTCTAAGGTTATGCTTAGCTAAAGATGAATCTTAAGCCTCCAAATCTTCACCAACTCCAACTGCTATAATTAATCTAAGCTTTTATATAACAGATCTTGTGTTTGGCTAGTCATGATAGCATCATCCCAATATTTTAAAAAAAATCGTCCTTAAATCTTTTTCTAAATACAAATTCTTCTTTATATAAAGGTATAATAATAGATTTGTTAGTATAAAATAACTCCTTTTGTGTAATAAGTCACTAGTTTTTCATTTCTCTCTCCATTAACTCTTTTACTTTTAAAGCCTTACTCTCACTCTTTTATTCTTCATTCTCCCTCTTTAACTTAATTGTCCCAATATATCTATTTAAATGTCAAAACTATAAGAGTAAGTGACTTTTTATCTTTTATGGTGGCATACTAATTCTTGAAACCATCACGTACAAGTCTTGTATTAAATTATTAAGGCCTCCCCAAAATTATGTGACTAAATTATATAGGTACCACTTCATAAAGTGCCTTGTGCTTATGCTTTCTAATAAAGAAAGAAACTAGAATTGTTTAGTCAACTTGATCTCTCTAAAGTCATTAAGTCACTAAATCTTGTATAGCTTTGGATGCTTTAAGTAGGTAAACTTAATTTTGCTATAAGAGTAGAGCTAGTTACATTATTACAACATCTTGAATCAATAATCTTATTGTATATTGTTTTTTTATAAACATAGGGATAGCAAAACCGACCTGGCCCGATTTTGAACCTGTGTGAACGAGCCACGAGCCTACCCAACTCAAACCATAGCCCGACTATTCCTTCAAAAACGGCGTTGTTTTGTCAAAAACTGACAAAGCGACATCATTTTTTAATTTTTCTTAAAAATATAATCTAATATGAAAATTTTTCTCCCTTTACTATTAAAGTTCATTCTCTTTGATTTGAAGAGTTAATATTATCTTAGTAATAACTACCATAACCTTAATAACATACTCAACTCCATCATTTAGTAGACTCGTTAAGTGTTGGCTTGTATTCCTTGTCTTCTAAATCTCTCTCATTCTCCACCTCTTCATCATTTCTTATGATCATAATCCTCTTATTTGAGTATTGAGATGTAATATATCATGTTCCTAAATAATGAAAACATTTAATGTTTCTATTTCAAGAGGGTTGGGATTTAATTTTACTATGTCTTAATTGTAGGCATCAACTTTAGCTTGAGGTGGCTCAATTTAAATACTAGCTTCCTTTTTCGAATCAAACCTATAAGAATCACTAATACTAGTAGGGTACTTTGATATTTCTTTGCATATGAGCTGCCTCTTCACCTTTGTGGTCATATGTACCATCTCTTCCAATTCTACCCAGTATTATAACTCTATAATATTAGTTATATATTGATTCAATTCATTTAAGGACTTCTTTATAATTGCTTCTCTGTCATCCTCCATTTTGACTCAGATCACTATTTCTTTCATCTCCTTATGATAATCTTCCACACTTTTTGATCCTTGGGTAAGACTTTATAACCTCTAATACAAATCTTCATAATAATGGTTTGGTATAATTCCCCTCCACATAAGAGCTTTCAATTCATTCCAAATCTTTATGGGTATTTCATTATTTCTTGTCCCACTATTGACCAATTGATCCCACCAAATGATAATATAATTAACAAACTCTACTATCGCTAACTTTACCTTCTCCTCTTTAAAGTAATTATGATAGTTAAAGATTAATTTTATCTTTATCTCCCACTCCAAATAAGTTTTGATATTGTTGCTACGTTTAAAGGAAGATCTAGTCATCTTGATGTTGCAAAGATTTCTATCTAACCTTCTCAAACATTAGCTCCCTTTTATACTTCTAATAATGACTAGCTCCTACCTTAGGCCTAAACATATCCTCTTCAACCTCAAACGCTAAATTAATATCATTAAAATTTAAAGCATCGTTCTCCTTATTAGCCTTTGTTGAAGTTATTAGATTATGCCTGGTATGCCTCCCCTCACTAGGAACTCAGGTTTGTCATCTCCTTAGTGATACAATAATTTATTACTATTAATAAATCCAACAAATTGTCCATGCATCATATACCATACATTATTAGGAACTCGAGTTGTTTCGTTAACATGTCATCCTCTTAAACTATTGTTGTATAAATTGTATAAAGTAGGTGTCAGCCTTCTCTTCCTTCAGTTTTGAGACACCTTCAGAAGACACATTTGAAAAATGCAAAAAAAAGTTTATTAAAGAAAATTTTACTTGTATATTCTCTCACTTAGATACTCTTAAAAATTAACAAACTACTCATGTTTCATTCTTTAATTGGCTTTTCTAGAGGCTAATATCATGCTCTCTTATCTTTTATCACTCTTTCCTTCATTTATAAGTCCTTTAAGGAACGAAAATAGAGTTTACATAATAAGGAGTCACTGTTGGAACGAAATTTTGAACAAAGAATTAAAATAGAGTTTACATAATATGAAAATGAAAGAATAACTACACTTAATTTATAGTTAAGCGCTAATGCCAACTTATACAAACCTACTTACAGAACCCACAAACAGGTTATCTATATTAAAAAAGCTAAATCATATATGAAAGGAACTAACCAATTAATAATAAAGAATTAAGAACCAAGTTTGTTAAGTATTTAGAATGCCACAAAGAAAGAATTTTTTTAACAAGTCTAGAGTTCAATAAATGATAAGAAAAAAAGCAATCACAACTCACAATAATTAAAGATATAAAAATCTAATTAAATTTATATAGAAACAATCCTTAACTACTAGAAAATGACTAGAGTTTTGGTAGTGGAAATGATTATGTTTTAGGTTGTGTCCAATTTTGTTACACCCAAAGAAAAATAAATGCTATAACATGGCTATGTCTGAGATTGTGTTCAGCTAAAGGTGAATTTCTTGCTTCCAAATCTTCTCTAACTTCAGTCTTTATAATTGATATAAACCTTTACATAATGGATTTGGTATTTGGCTAGTCATGCTTGCATCACATTTACTCATTATTTAAATGCTTGCCCCTCACTAAAATTATCTTGGCATTAAGTGGTGTAATTCTATAAATGAAACCAATTCCATGCCTATTTTTACGAGTCTTTTAAGTTTGTTATTCAATTTTCATTACCCACAGTGAGGACTCTTCTTTTAAATCACGAATGCATGTAATACTTTTAAAGTCTCTTTATACTTGAAAGATAATTTCTTTGTTTTCAAGCTAATGACCTTTAGGCATTTAACTAACTCATCATATAGAAGCTTAACATCACAATCACCATTATTATCATAAGAGTTTAAGCAAGAGGGTTCACATCACTATTGGCCATAAAGCATATATGAATCAACTCATTATCTTTTTCTCTACTTTTGGAATTGCTTATACCATTCCATGTGGACTTTAGTGATTCTTCCATTTCTCTTTCTTCTCATTTTTTCACTTCGTTCTTGATTATCCTATATGTTCTAACAATCTCATCATGAGTACCATCAATATCATTAACATCAATCTCATTATGACATTTATTAACATATGTGAGATCAAGTATTTTGCAAATATCATAAGCATTTTACACATCAAAACTTTAGAAAGCATAATTCTATCTAATGTGGAAAACAAAATGTTCGTTGCATTATTATTCAATGATATGGTTTTATTTTTATTCCTATTCCACTCACTTTTCTTTATAATCTCTTATAAAATAAAGATTTTGAGCCATGAGAAAGATTTTCATCATAGTTCTCTATAACAAGTAATCATTCCCATTGAAAGGATAGAAATATTAATAGCTTGGCTCTCTTAGCTAATAGTGATGAAAAATATGTCACAATAAACTCTACTCACATTTCACTAAAATTCCATACGGAGACTTGATTTGATGTTAATTATTGGTCCCAAATAGTGAATTATGTGTTTTTCACTTTTTTATTTGAAAACTAATGAATGATTATGAAAATTTCATGTGAAACAATTACAAAACAAATACAAGAATATTAAAAGAGAGCATGCAAAGAAAGATAAAAACTAATTTATAGTGATTCGATCAAACAACTCCTGACATGCAGTTACTATCCAAATTCCACTTGGAATTCACTATCTTCTTCTTTTAATGATGAAGAGAAATCTTCCATACAACATCTTCTTTGTCACGATGAAGAGTAATCTTTTACAATTTTATTAAACGATAAAAGGAACCCTCATAATTTGTATCTCTAAAAATTTCTCTAATTTCTACAATAACATAACCATAAACAACATAAAATCTATCTTTCTCGCTTATATAAATAAAGTTCAATATATGTTATACAATATAAACATTCACTCAAGTGCTCTATCTAGGCTCTTATCAACTTTGTAGTAAGTTAATTGTAATTCAATTTAGTCTATTTATATCCAAAATTAACTCAAATAATTGTTAGACACATAAACTAGATTTTTAAGCGCACTAACACCCATTTTCGACTAATTGATCAACCATCAATTAGCCATCGATTAGCTAATTGCATACTGCATATTTTATAACTTGTTGTAATTTTGTGCAGCTAGTCGATCCAAATCCTTAGGCTAACTAAACCTCTACATAAACTAAGTTGAAAACTTAAATTCTCAAGTCTTTTCAAACATTAAATATACTCCTTCAATAAAAATTCGATTCAAAATTATTATAAAAGCTTCCAAAAGTTTGTTTGATTAAGAAAATTTTTAAAAATCAAAATAGTTTTTTTCTTGATTATAAAATGATTTATGCATTATGTCATATATATACAAATAATTATATAATGATTGAGCCTATAATTCACTAAAATGACCGAGATAAGATACAAAAATTATTTCAGTGATTTGTTTAAGTTTTGACGTGCTTGATTCGTTCTTGTTCTTGGTTTTTCATTTGAATTCTCTTAAAGTTCTCTTAAGTTATATTTTTGTTCCACTTTGATTTTTTTATTATTTGATTGCTTAGTTTATTCAATTGACCCATTGTTCATTTTGTCCTGCTATTAATTTAATCTTTCAGATATTGCTTAATGTAACAACTAATATCATTAAAAATAAATTTATTAATAATATTTTATTATCATTAAAACTATAAATTTCTTAGGAAAATAAATTCTGATATAAAAAATACATCTCATGATTTTGTATGTATATATACCAATACACACATTTTTACTAATAATTTATAGATAAATATATAAGAAGGTAATGTTATTTATATGGTTCTGCAAGGCAATTTTTTATAAAAATAGATTGAGATAGTAAAATATAAAGGGATAACTGATAAGCATTGGTCTAATCATGAGAGGCTCCCTCTATGTCAGTGTTGTAACAGAAGCTAAAGCACAGGACAAAAAGTGTTTTGGCATCTATCTAAAGCTTTGTAGTACATTTTGAATCTTATTAGAGGCCAAATTCCTTGATAAAAGATACCGTTCCTTCTTTCAATGTGAAGAACACAAAGATTTAGCCGTGGATTAGCTTGGGACTGGCTGCTTCTACTTGGAGCATTGTAGGCATCAACGTTGAATAACCTGGTTTCTTTAATTTTATTAGCACATGTTTAGAGACCAAGCAGCATGTGAAAATGAGGAATTGCATCGAGATGGTAAAGACTTTTGAGCAGCTCCAACCACAATTTTGTTGAATTACCCGTGAAAATGTAATGGCAGGCTTGACTTTGCAGATTTGTTAGGTGCCATTCTTTCTCGGTTGTTTGTTGTCTCGACTAGATAGGACAGCGTTTTAGGTTAGGCACCACACAAATTTTCATTTATGGGGGCTCTTTACTTTCATTCAAAGATCATAATTGTCCAATCTTTACGATATATAATGAAATAGACATGACGCGTGAATATACATATCGATTTATCTTGCAGCCATATAATCCATATTTTTCTGGTAGCACCTGACACCATCCCTGAAAGGGAGTCATGGTTCTTGACCATGGAGCATTAACGCATTTAAAAGATTCTGCATTACCTATATACTTCAATGTGCCCTCTTTCATCTTTGAAAACTGCTGTACACCACTAATTCAATGAAACATTTTGGCCAACCTGATTCAATACTAAGGCTTCATCTTTAATGTGATTAATGGGGTTTTGTCATATGAGATTAAACATTATAGTTGAGAGATTCATACAAAACCTCATGCATTCCATATGCCTACAACGAATCCCAACCAAAGATTTAGTTTCATAATGCAACACTAAGCATCAAATTCCAGTCATCCAACCTGATTAACACAGACCAAAATTACAGTAGTGTCGAGAAAAGAAGATTTAACTTATTGTTGCCGCAGCCAAATTTCAGATTTTGGTTACTCATTCACGTAAGAGATTAAATAATATAGATTTAGGCAAGTACACAACTAGTTGTTTTCGTTGTGAAAAGAAAGAATAATACTAATCAAGGAAGCAAAAGCGGAAGCAGGAGTGATTCTCTTTATTTATAGTGCATTACAGGTTTGTTGGAACTTAAATCCCATACACCACCTTCCTTAACATACTGCAAGTACCTTGAAAATTCTGGCTTGGCAGTTGGTTTCTTCTTGCGACCAGAGTAGAAGAGATTGAGAAGTGGGTGACTTTTGATAACCTTTTTGGATGGTTTCACTGGAGCTGGGTTATTGGGAAAGGTCAGTTCTTTTGTTGACGAGCTTGATAGAGAAAATACCTTCGACGGCACGCTTCTTGCCCTCGTCAATTTTCCGTCCAGGAGTCCGGCGGCAGACTCGTCGGCCAACCTCTCATACCTGTTACGGCCTCTCCGTGTGCTTAAAGCTCTAAACATGGCTGAAATGAGATGATCGTATGACAGGTAGCTTGGGGTTAAATGAAAATAGGAGAGTAGGTGTGGACTTCGTCAGACAAGAACATAGTTATATAGCAAGACGAACAGATGCTTTACAATTAATAAATTTCCATAGTGGTACTGTTTGTGGTCAGGTATTCTTACCTGCGTACAGGTTTTCACTTCTTTGAGTGGATTCCTTGGGAAACATACCTTCGCATCTTTTCATCTAGGGGGGAAAGATAAAGAAAAGAGTTGTATAAGAGTGATGGATTCTTCAGATCCGGTTCATTTATCTTCTAGCTTGTCTTTAGCATCGTTACCTAGAAGTGTGAAGCGTGTATTATCTCAAAAAATAGAAAATCTTGTAGAAATTACTCATGTGCCTGTAGAAAACCGTGTTTGTGAGTCTTCTTTACCTTTGCTTAGTCCTTACAGCATATATTCTCGTGACCGTTCATGGACGAGAAGTATTAGGAGTGTGCTTTCTACTAG
>JANPWT010000247.1:9389808-9405210 GCA_024678245.1 Erythroxylum densum | reverse complement strand
GAAGAAGCGTTAACCTTGTGAGGGTTAATAGACGTTAGGTCATAGTTTCTCCATTGTATTCCCTGTGTCATCCTATACTCATTGTTTTTTTGTGATTTTTTGTGGATTAGGCTTTTGGTGATGGGACTTGGCACATAAAGTTGGACCTTCCTCAATATTCATCCTCGGTGATGCAAGCTCCCCTTTATTATATTATTCCTTTTCCAGGGAAGTTATGTCATTTAGACTAGTCTCATATAATTTGCTGGTCAAAAGTAAGGTACTCAACGGAGTATAAGAAGTAACCCTTCATTTCTTGAAACGACAAGTTCGATTCAAGCCCTACATCTGAATTAAACTGATCTGCAATCATGGAAGAGTTGAAAGAAACCACAAGCTCTTTTTGGAATAGCCAAGTTGCTAGCCTTGCTTTTACAGATAAAAAACGAAAATTCAATTCTTATGTCCTTGTCAGTTTCACAGATTATCAGGTTTATATTAAAGTATTTGGTGGCAAACCTGAAAGGTCGTATAGGAAACGAAGTAGGATTACATGAGCAATGACAACAGCTCCACCGCCTGTATCTTGTATACTTTGCAATTATGGTAAAACTTGTGACGGAATCACAACCTTTGAAATAGTCTGAGCAGCCAGGCTTAGGCGACTGTTTCTTAAAAGAATATGAAGATATGACAAGAAAAGGTATAACTGTAAAAACCGTATCTAATTCTACACACAGTTACCAACTTCTGTACGTCTTATGATTTTCACTTGCCATCAAAAAATTCAGTATCGACCCTCTAAGACACATCCCATAGAAATCATCGCAAGGTTATTCAGATATTCGTCGATAAGTTTAGCCAACACACATCAACCCACTTGATGAAATTTTTATACATTTCCGAGGGAGAATATGTATCAATGGATGAATTTGCTTGCTACCGTAATTGGGAATACTGAACAATGTTGTCTCTACCTATTTCCTTTGAGAGTAAATTACATTTTGATACTACAAAAGATTACCAAATGAACATGGGCATATTTACTTTCAAAGCGAAAAAAATTTACAGAAAGGATCGCACAGTAAACAGACAGCCAGTATACCTTGTATGCTTTACCGCTCCTCAGAATTGAATTTGTTCCAGGCTTCCTGAAAACAAATCATAAATATCATGTAAAGATGCTTAATGTCAGGAGATGATCCGGGGATAACCATTTGCTGAATAACGTCAAGACATTATGCTTCATGAAGACTATTGAATTTGTTCTCAGGCTGGCTTATAAGTATGTAGTGATTATAGCTGTAAGTGAAGAAAGTCATCCTTACACATGCTTTTAATTTTACAGTAAGCTAAGTTTTATTTGCAATTAATAAATCCAAAACGCTAAAGACAAAACAAGGGGTGAGTACAACGAGACTTTATCAAATAACAATACCATCACCACTTTCACTGTTGCCCCTACCCATAGATATGAGCGAAGTCTACTTGCCACCAACAAGAACATGTTGCAAGTGACTTCTGCTCAAATATGTATTTCTAACCCCTTCAATGATGTTTGATCACATATACATAAAAGGATATGTGCGTGTATATATGTGGAATAATTGGGCAGTCCTAATAACCTATAATAGGACAAGCAACCCTTAAATGCAAAGAGTAGAATCAGAATTTTTCATCACTAAGTTCAATGTTTTGCCAATTTGAAATAGAAGACATGAAGCACCATGTCAGCATTTTGACGTGTAATTTCTTGTATGTATGCTTATACACCTCCAGTGAATTTAAGCATAACCCAAGCGGGAATTGGCAAACCACCATATCACACATGGACAGAACAGAGAGAATGCCAACGAGATACCTTAAGAAGATCAAAGACCTTCTCACAAATGTACTTCTGTTGTATGCTTGCGCCTCGTTGTTGCAATTTATCTGGATGAACACATAGAGTAGCTTTCCTATAGGCTTTCTTTACAGCAGCTGAGGTTATTACTTCTGTCAGTGGAATTGGCTGCCAACCACAATCAGGCCCAAGGATCTAGCAGTGGAAAGAAATATTAGAAAAGGAGCTAAAAGATCAGATAAAGAAGCATAGAACAGGTTGAATTCAAAACAATCAGTAACAAGAAAGTGACAATTAAAGGAATTTTCAAGCTTATAATAATTATCCATCTAACCACAAACACTATTGCATGTGGAACAACATTGCCTAATTAGTCACACTGACATCTCAAAAGAATCCAGACTCTGCTTCCAATGTTTATTACTTTAGATGAATATTCATTTGAGGCAAATGCTCATACTTTATCCAAGATAAGGTGATTGAATCAAAACCTTCAAACTTTTAACGTGCAACTAAAATCAAGTGCACTAAAGGAAATCAGAAAATCAAATCCATCATTAAATTAATGCAATGAAGATAAAACATACATATTGCAAAGTTGAAAGTAATGCACGCAAGTTCCCCTCCTTTCCAGTTGACCACCTTTTGACATCAGCATCCAGAGTTTCTGCTACCCTCTGCAAGCCGAATGTGTCCAGGATTTTCAGTGGGGAGATACATAAAATTCAGTTAGAAAAACTAATTGACAAGTAAAATACATGTCTTTCAGTTTGTTCCCTCTGAGCAAGAAGATCCCGCATGTTTTTCTCTGCTAAAGCTTTTGCCTGCACCAGTGCCAGATTAGGTATCAGATCCTTTATTTTATGCAAAGCATTGATGATTAAACCAGAACAGAATTTGTACCACTCGTTCAGCTGTTCTTCGATGCCTTTCTAATCTAGCTTTACACCTTTGGGCTGATTCATGTTCAACTCCCTCGGATCTCTCCCTAGAGTTGGAACCTTTTGGAAAGGGGATAATTGTTTAGATGCAATAAAAGGTGAAGGACAATTGTTCTCAAAATTTATGTGGTACAACAGACAATGTCCGAGGACAAAAACATAATGCTGGTTACCAAACCGTGTCATACCAGTATATACTGAAGTATATGGATATCTTGACCCACAAGATGAACCAGTTCCCTGGGATTGAAGATCTTGGAGATCCTGTAATTTAACTTCCATTAAGTGTTGTTGGCAATGCCGGATTTAAATAGATGGTAATTAGGAATAGACTCACAGAGGATGAAGAGCTTGGCCTCACTCCACTATTCCAAGAAGACGCAGAGAATTTATCTGAAACGGATCTTTCAACCATTACTTTTCCAAAAGCACGCCCTCGTGCCTCCAGAGTTGCTCTCTCAACAGCAGCACGCTCTGCCCTTAGCCTTGCCTCAATGGATGACCTATAATCAAGGGATTTCTCTCTTGCTTCTGCACATGCCTTCTCTAACCTTTCACGAGCTTCATTCATTGCTCTTTCAACTGCAACCCGTTCTGCTCTCTCACGAGCTTCTGCATATGCTCTTTCACGAACTTCAAGTGTTACTCTATCAACGGCCATTCTATCCTTCTCCCTTTCCCGTTCCCTCTCTTTCTCTTCTTCTATCATTCTAAGTCGTTCCTTTTCCATCTCTCTTTCTTTTTTAATCCTTTCAACTTCTTTTTCATCAGTAGGTAGAGTCTCAATTTTTGCTTTTCTTTCAGCAATCTGATGAAATTGAACCGGTTGAGCTATTCGTTGTGCATTACTTTGAACTTCTGAAGTGGTGGGCTTTGTTGTTTCTGCTTTTTGTCCAGGTTCCGTCAAGTCATTTGCTGCTGTAGTAGGTTTAAAACTAATCTTGTTGTCTGCAACATTTAGTGTAAATTTGGCCTCCTTAAGCTTTCCTGTCTCAACACTTTCAGCCAATTTCTTCCCCTGACTCTCAACATTTGAATCCATAGGGAATACATTTTCAATATTCATATTCTGCTGTCCATTAATTTGTCCAGCTTGACCTACTTTCTTCGGACTTTCATTTGCACAAGGTGATTTTGAGGCCTCCTGCATTGGAAAGGCAACCTTTTCTTGCTCTGAGCTTTCTTGGGCTAGGCAAGACACTTCAATTTTTCTATCAATAAACCAACTTACTGCTTCCTTGTTATTACTCTTTGGTTGAGTTATTATCTTAGAAGTTCCTTCAGAGCTAACGTCACAATCTTTCAGTCTTTCACCATTTCTGATGTGGTTGCCAGCTGATGGAACATCTCCGGTATCCTCCTGATCATCTAACTTACCTTCCTGATTAAATGTACTATGATCCTTCCCAATCTTGTTGATTTCCTCATGCCCTTTAAAGTGAGCATCCGAATGGCTCATATTAGCCTTTTCCTGCTTGCAGGCTTCCTCCAATTGGCCAACCAATTTTTCATCACCACGAATTTCTTGCTCTTCCACATCCCTATCTGCCAATACATTGGCATCCCTTGATGTGTCATAGTACTCCTCAAATTCTGTTATACTGACATCTTCTCCAGAACTACTCTCTTTAATTCTGCTCCACATTGCTTCATTTCTAGAATCCTCTGTTGGTTTCTTCTCAAATTCCTCTCTTTCTTTAGACTCTTTCAGTTTTTTATCATTTTCTTCCTGTTCTGAAGCCTCTTGAAATCTTTTGTAGTTGTCTTTTATTTCACAAGCTTCTTTTTGCCTCTGCAAATTCTCTTCTTGTTTAACAACCACTTCTCTCCTCCTCTCATTCTCCAGCTTATCATGCATGTCATTTACTCCCCTTACATATATGTCTCTTAAATAAGCCTCTCTTTTTCCCTTCTCATTCTCTTCCAGCTCAACAACCACTCTTCCTCTCCTCTCCTTGTCTTCCTTCTGGCATACCTCTCTCAGTCTTCTCTCATTCTCTTCCCTCACAAGAGCTTTTTCCACTCTCCTCTTGTTTTCTTCTTGTTTATGAGTCTCTCTTAACCTCTTCTCTTTTACTTCTCTTTCACGAACCTCTTTCTCTTTGTTTGCAATTTCTCGTTGTTCAAGGACCTCCTTCATCCTCTTTTCTTTTTCATTTTCTTTTTCAGGAGCCTCTTTCAGTCTTTTCTTATAGTCTGCATGTTCAGGAGTCAATTTAAGCTTTTTCTCATGCTCATCCTGCTGAAAATTCTCTTTTTGCCTCTTTTGTCCATCTTCCCTATCATACATGATTATTTTCTCATCCTTGATGCGTTTACTAGCCTCTCTTGGCTGTGGCCCTTTCTCCATGTGCTTCATGGTCAGCATATCTTCATCTGCATTTTTCTTCAGTTGGATCTCCACCATGTTCTCATGTTTTTGCAAGTCATCAGCCTTAATCTTTTTCTTTTCAGTTGTTACAGGCTGCCAGTCCACTCCACACATCTCCACACTCTCTTCCCATCTTAAAGCTCCTTGAACCATTTCTACCTTACTCTCAACCCCTCTCTGACCGTGAGGCAATTTAACTGCTGCTGGTTTCCAACTGTTTTCCTCTCTTAAAAGATCATCTTTTGATAATTGCAATTTCTTTTCATATTCACCTAGTTGCATACCAGCTTTAACTGCATTTACTTTGTCTTCCTGTTGTGTGTATTGTTGGAATGATTCTATGGCTGTCTTCTTTTCTCTCTTCCCACCCTCCTGGATATTGATACCCTGCGCCAAAATGTCTCCATTCATTGCATGGCCAAAGATCATCCCAGATTTATTTGTTTGCACCAATTCAAAAAATTGTGTAGCTTCTTTCCACTCAGCAGTGCCATCAATTCTGTCAGATCCTTGAGATGAAAAGGATTCTCTCCCCTGCTTCTCTTCTACATATTTCATTTCTCCATTTCGATGCTTATGCCTTTCGGTTGAGCACCCAGTTTGCTGAGCTACCGACTGAACTTTTTGGCACTCCTCCGTCACTCCATGTTCTTCTTTCGTACAAGTCCCTTGCAATCTCTCATCTCTTGTACTAACAGAAGAATTGTCAAAATGGTTCACCTTTTCTTCTTTGCCTTTCTTGTCATCCTTCGAGCCCAATTTCATCCGATTCTTCCTCTCCATTAGTTCTTTTGCACTTTTCAGCTTTGCTTGAGCTTGCTCCATGGCTTCTTTAATGGCAGCAGCAGAGGCTGCAGCTGAAGAACTTGCATCAACTTCTACATCGAAGTAAGGTGGAGAGTTATCATCAGCAAACCCACCAGAAGAAACACTTTTACTACTAGAAGTCTCTCTTCTAGAATCCCTCTTTTTGCCATCCAGTGGAGGCGGAGGTCTAGAAGGGGGTGGCAAGTCAGAGGGCTGAGTTCTGAGGCTGACATCAGATATGGTTACAAACGTTTCATTTGGAAGAGATCCATTTCTCACGTATCTCTTCTGATATCTGAGATCAGTTTCGAATGATAATTCACCGATACTGTTGGCAGGGTGTGACAAGGTCTTCCTGAGTTGGCCTCTACCATTCATCTCCAGACTCAAGTCAATGTTGAGATAACCATCATCACTTGCCTGGAGAAGTGAGCAGCTCTTGTCTTTTTCAGGCAAGACAGTGTCTTTATCAACCATGAAACTGTATCCAGGTACGGCATGTAGCTGGCTTATCTGAGTAAAACCATTTGACGAAATTCCATTGCTCCTTTGACCAGCTTGATGGTATGATATATTGAACTCCATATTCCCATTGACTGTCTCATAAGAATCTCCATTTGACAAGTATTGATCCTCAGTTGAATGATCCAACTCATCCGATAAATATTCAGCTTCAGAAGGAGTCCTACCCAAAAGGAAACGAATAACCATGATGGTCTCAAATTCTCATTTTGGATGATAAAAGAAATCAAATTAGAAAGAAAGCAAACAACGACTAACCGTTAAACAATTGAGCAACTAATCCAGAATCAAAACGAATAACAAACTCGTCCACTTGCATATAGGGTATATCACAAACAGATATTCAAATGGAATTTTAGCATTTAAACCGATAAAATGCGGACGTATACTGAAAAGTACTATCATTTTAATAAAATCGGATCTTTTTTCTACCCGGACAAATAACTTAAACAGAACAAGAACTAGCCACCATCCTGAAAAGACACACGAAACATCACTTTGAACGAACATTTGAGCTGAAAATGGTCATAGGCAGTCCTATTACAGAGCTCGAGTTGACCCTTTCTTGTTTCGAGCTTCACAAGAAAAGCAAACACAACAAGCGAAAAGAAAAAAAAGGACCAAAAAACTTTAAAACGAACACGACAGCTGAAAACGAAAGAACGGCACCCGACACAAAAAACAAACATAAGGAAAAACACCGCATTCACATTTTCTACTTCGAACGAAAAAAAATGCAAAAAGCTTGCGAATTTAAAGCAGAGGAGTGCATGATCATGCATACCAAGCCTCGTTAGAGGAATCATCACGGTTGTCGGAGTGGTCCATGATCACCAAATCCTCGTACGAAACCGCGAAGTCATTCTCCCTCAATCCTCCAAAGACCTCGCCGTAGTCGAAACCGGCGCTCCGTACATCGAAGAAAACCTCGGCCTCGTCGAGAACCGGAAGACTGAGCACGGGAATCGAGGAGGCGCGTGGGGCGTGGAATCCGCCGAATATCTCGGCATAGTCTTCGACGCGCGGCGAGAGATTCGGTGGACCACCGAACCTCTGGGCGCCGCCGAACACGTCGTCGTAGACGGTCTTTGCGGACGTCGGGAAGCTCTGGTGCGCTTTGCCATTGTAACTCTTCTTGGACACTGCAGTTTTTGGTTGATGAGAATGTGAGATATTTTCCATGAAAGTGCAGTGAAATGAGAGCCTGAAGCTAGGGTTTGCCTATGATGCTTTTGAGTGTTTCAAGTGCTCTGTCTTTGCTTTGTGTGTTATTTTTCTCTCTCTAAATATGCAGTGGGACACTGTACACAGTCGGAACCAGAAAGACAAAAGACAAGGAAGAGAGAGCAAGACTCAAAAAGAGACAACACATGAAATGACAAAAAAGGGCCTGACTTATTATATTGTTATTTAAGTAGTGTAATTTAGATTGGGTGAATTTGGATTTTAACCGGTGGAAAGAAACGCGGGAAATGGATTGCAACTGTTAACTAGTGCAGTAGAAACAAAAGACTTTTTTTTTTTTAATTTGGGCTACTGACCTATGGGGTGTTTTAAGAGGATCTTAATTATGAAAAGATACATTTAAGTTATTTATATTTAAATTAATTCCCGCTTGAATCTGATAAGTTTTTTGTAAAAGGTAAAATTCTGACCCTAAATTTTAAATGATTATATACATAAGAACAATTTAAATCTGTGACCTCAATTAAGAAAAAAAAAACTCTAACTAATTCACCTGCTTTGGGGTTAAAACTTGGGGCAATATAATATATCTATTCTAACTTTGTTTTACGCTCAATATAATAATAATATTATTTTGTAATGTTAATTAGGTATTAAGGTGGAGCTTAACTTCGATTACATGTAATCTTATCTTATCCTCCTAACCTCAAATAATTATAAATATACTTCTTCAAGCTGTCTGGACCCTACTCGGAGTTGTTATAAATTCGCAAGTCAAATGATTTGATTTATGGGATTTTCCAGCTGGAGGCTCTTAATCATTAACGCAGTATTTAAGTCGATTGAATCAGTAGAATGTAATGTATTGTTGCTTATTACACTTCCTTTCCTTCTTACCTTCAAAAGAAAGAAATATATGTGAGTTGTAAATATGATTATATTGCCTCATAATCATTTCTATACTTAATCAATGCTTACATGTTGTGGACATGGTTAAATTAAATCTCTTACTACATTAGCGTCACTCATGAAGTGTCCTTAGAGATAATTACCGAGTATGGCTATGCATATGCTATGTGCCACTAATGTCTAATTTCGTATGGTACCTCATATGTCGATTACATTTTGGTTGGATCAGTCGTGTTAGGCCTAGGTCCAACCTTAGGATACCTTCTGGGTCGATCGACCCATTCTTAAGATAATGAGTTAGATACGGCAGGTATTTACTATATAAGTTCATTATCTCCTCATAACGCATATACGATTCTTAAGAATCGTAATACCCTCTGTTCTTAGAGAAAACCTACGACAAAAAACTGACTTAAGCATCGAAGGGGCAAGCCGGCGATCAATCCCCGGTGTGCCTTTATTGTTTTTGTAGATATTTCCTAGTTGAAGCTAATCGAGTTTATGGATCCAAACAACGATGCCCAGCCTCACTAAAATCAGACTGAACCACATTTGAATATATAGGAATCATAAGATAAGTTGTTGGCATTAAAGTTGGCAAGTGAGAGTGAGGGATTTAGTTAGATAGTCGACCTCCAGTTAATTGGTACGTGGATAACATGCAAACTATGTCTCAGAAAAGAATTCTGGGGAAGGCTGGTGACAGTGACACTTAATTATTATACTGTATGTGATTAAGCGGAATCACTATCCCCCAACTCCAGGTGGTAACCAAGCATAACTTGGGGTGGTCACCGCCGCCACCGCCATAAGTACCATCCCCACCACACCACCACCACACATGCAAACAAGCACAACAACATGCGGAGCTTTTAACTCTTTCTTGGACAAACATCCCATTTCTCCATACGAGGACGATTCTCGATCGGTTACTAATGTTGAGGTCCCCCTCTTGCCCCAGACACTGCTATGTCCAACCTACATATATACTAGGATCTTAATCTTAATCTACCAGTAATTTAAACATCACATTCACATATTGTGAGTACAAATAGACCCTATGGTTTTTGGTATACAAATAGACCAGGCAAGCTAGCAAGGAAAGCTGGGTTTGGTTGAGAAATGAAGTGAACATTTTGGACAATCATGTCTTTAGAAACATGAATCATAAATCAGAAACCATGTTTGCCTTGTTTGGTAAGATCTACTTGATTAGTTTTTGTCCTTCTAGGATACTCATCTCTATTTCAAGCAGACAAGACAATGGAAAGACCATAAAAATTGTGTAATTGGAATCAGAATTTTAGTTTTTAATTAACAAACAATTGGCAGTATCTTCTTTTTGAATACTTGGGCATTTTGTCCCCAGACCAGCCTACAATTAACCGTATATCTAAAGTGGTGACTCTTCTCTTTGTTAAAGAACACAACTTTGGTTCTTACAGGACAACTTGGGTTGTGTTATAGTTCAAAATCAAAGATTCAAAGAAAACAATCTTATAAAACAAAGATTTTAGATTATTTATTTTTTTCCCCCCGCTGGTGCAGCTTTTGTCATCAGCTTCTTTTATTTGGCTGTGTCAGTGAGCTATCAAAAAGCTATCTCTGCATGGATGGGTGCGTGTGTAATTTTGTAGGCGCAAGACAAGAAAGAAACAAAATGAACGAGTGAATAATTCAAACCCAAGTTGGGGTCCCTAGCCGGTAGTCCCTACCTCGTGAGCTCATACCATACCAATCACCAATACCAAAAAGGAGTAGCAGAGGTGCTCCTCTGGGACCCTTGTGTATGCCACTTTATCTGAAATTTTGCATAAAAGCTCAAGGAAGTCATCATTCCCTGCAATTAAATTACTTTAGAACCAATATGTTCGTTCAAATATTTAATGCTTTCTTTGAGAAAATGATGCTTTTTGGATTTGAAAACCAATGCAAAGGGTAAATAAATATTGTGTTTCAAGTTTTCTTAATTAATCCACGAGTTAAATTTCATGCTATGATTTATGCATTTAAATAAAATTCTGCTACCTTAAATTACTGAAAATGAATTTCCAAAACATTTTAGATGTGAAACACAAATCTGATTCTGATTATTACATTTTTATAACCTATACCCTATCTAAATTTTTAGAGAAAAAAACTTATAGGCTATCTAATTATTTAATTTAGTGAATATTGAATGTAAAATTGAAATTTCGAAAAAATTGATATAACTTATGGGAATATATTGAAGGTTTAATTTTAAAAACATTAAAAATAATCTTATTAATAGAAATAACTCTTATTTGTTTGGTTCTCGATGGTTGAGAGCGATGTTTGATTTTGATTAAGTCCTAGGTTCGATTCCATGCTAGTCCCTCTTATAAGAGCATGAGACAGCTAGGTTTTATCTGTAGATGAAAAACTAGTTGGACCTTCAATGATGAAGTGCGTCCGCTTGGCCCGCCTGTAGGGTGGTACGCTAATTGGACCCTCAAAGAAATGTGTCAGCTTGACCCGCCTACGAAATTTCTTCGAATCAAAAAAAAAAAAAGTACTGGTACAATTTTGTTAAGACAAACAAATCGTGAACCGTTATTCACAACAGCCACAATCCAATTTGGACCAGCTCCTTATTACTCACAAACATAAACTTCGGCCCCGACCCAGAATAGGTAAAGTTTGTATTTACCGAGTACCGAAGTAGAAACATAGAAAGACAAAACTGAAGTGAATAGAACAAAAACCAAATAGAAGTTTGATCAACATGGTTTAGTCGGGGTCACTCTCACCCTCCAGTTCGACAAAATTTGAGTAAAGTCCGTAACAACGAATAGTGATCACAAATTTAAATGTCTTCTATCTGAATGTTTGTAGGAACTGTATCGTCTATGAAGAAGCTTTAGACTCATCATGCATAGTCATTATGGGCAACTATTATGATGCTGAATTATTAGCTAGGCATTAAGTATAAGAGAAAACAGCAGGCATGGTTTTGATGCAATGATTGGAAGTTTTGAAGCCAACCTGGGCATAAATACCTACGTCAGTTGAAAATTGAGATGGGCCGGTATCCACATGCAATAAACTTTTGCGGTATAACAGTATCTTCATGCCCTGTTCACGACTAGCAATAGCCTGTTGCCTCCACCGTGAACAAAAAGTACCTGTTGCCTTGATCTGTAACTTTGTGTCAGTGGAATCTGGACAAACATGCACCCATTCTTGTTCTAATCTACGCAACCGCTTGTCTAACTCATAATCTGCTAAAGGTTTCCAGTCTCGTCAGTAAAGAGTTGCGAATTTGGCAAGTTAAAATAGCATATAAGAGCTCCATTGTTGGCAGAGTATAAATGGGTATCCAATTTCTTCATTGATTATTCCAGGGAAGCAAATAAAACGATTTAAGTTCTGGGTGAGAGATACAGTGAAGACCCTTCCGGATTACTAATTATCTAGAAGTATCTTCATTGCCCAAGATTTTCTCAAGGAAGGAGAACTAAAGCCTCTAAGCCAATATGGATGAGCATGCCCACAAAACTGAAACGGGCAAAATACTACTTGAGCTAAACACCAAAGTCAGGAAAATAAATTATTGCAGTGGAAAGCAACTTCTCTTTGAAATCCGCCCATAGCAAAAGAACATCCAGGGACGAACTGGGAATCCAAGATTTGGAAACTTCAAGCAGTTTTTGCTACTTTGTCTGGCATTATATTATCTGGAAGGATAAGCTCTGGTGGTATTTCACGAACAACTCCAAGCATTGAATCATACTCTTCATCACGTCGAGCAAATTTCTTGCGAAGCATCTTCTCAAACTCAATTTCATCAAAGCTCTTTGTGTTTTCTGCTGCATGTACCTGTGCCAAATTTGAATAGTTTCTGGCTGATTGGGAGATGAAGGCCATCTCTTCTTCCGTAAGCTTCCTCAGGAACTTGGCTGGATTGCCTCCCCATACCTGAGATTTGGGTAATAAATCAAAAGCCATATGAAGAAAGCGAGGAAGACACACATTTGGACAGGGCCCATGAGGAAATTTTAAGTTGTTTCTTTTGGATCTTGCCACAGCCTCTCTACTTGAGAAAATGTTTAATATTAACATGAATGGAAACTGGAACCAAAATAAACAAAACTAGGGCAAGCCATGTAGCTGTTTATAGCTGTGGCTCACTAAATTATAGGGATAACTAGCTAAGTTACTGAAGTCAGAACTGCATGCATCTGCTCAAGGCAACCAAAGATATCTACCCTATTGCAGCAACACTAACAGGAAAAGGAAGGAAGTAAAAATTCTTTCATGGTGAAAAACAATATGCGCACCACTCAATGTACAGTCTAAGTTTAAGTATGCTAAAAATTGGATCTCTTCCAAGCAATACAATTACAAGCAAAATCATCTCAAACCATATAGGGTAAGAAACATGGTAACACATATCTGTTTAAGTAATAAATAATTCAGTGATGAACTCAAGACTACTAAGCATAATGTCTAACGTGGAATATCCTCACATAGTTAAACAAGAACTGCTTGTATAGAAAGACCCACCTCTCCACAAGGGATCCTTGTGTTCTGCCTTACAAGAGCTCCAGCAGCAACCATGGCATGCTTCTCAACATAAACTCCATCTAGCAAGGTCGCACCCATGCCAACAAAGGCCTCATCCTCAACAGTACATCCATGCAAAACAGCGCTGTGACCTGCAAAGTGGAAATTGGAAGTCAAACTTCAAAATTCCAACGCCAAGGCTTAAAAAGTATTGGAGTTAAGTTGATTGGATACCATCACTCACCAACGGTCACATTATCCCCAATAATAGTAGGCAAAACCTTGCCACTCAAATTTGATTTTGCAACATGAACAAGAGAATTATCTTGTATATTGGTTCCAGACCCAACACTGATACTGTTAACATCACCTGCACGCACACAGAAGGGGAATCGCAATTTTTCATTAGCCACTATAAGTCACGCCTATGTTCCAGCGGTAAAGTAAAAAGGAAAGGAAAAAGAGAAAAAAAATCACCTCTCAAAACGCATCCATACCAAATGGAGGAACCTCTTCCCACCTGAACATCACCGATGACAGAAGCGCTGGGGGCCACAAAAGCAGTCTGATCAACGAACGGAGTTTTATCAAACACATTCATCAGCGTCCGATGCCTCGACACTGATCAACATTATCATCATTATAATCCACAAAATTAAAAAATCAAAACAGAAGAAAAAAAACCAAATAGTGAAAATTTTAATTTACAAATACGATTTAGATCGGACTAAGAACTGACGCTGCTCTTGGAAGTAGTAATTGCCTTGGAGACGGCAACCAACGCGATCAAGGGCTTGGCCGGTCTCGCGGATCCAGAATCCGACGGTGTAGATTGCTTTTCCTAGTGTTCCCATCTTCTTCTTCTTCTTGTTTTTTGTTGTTGCAGAAGTGATTGATTAGATCAGAAAAGGCTGGACTCTCAGGCACACACTTAGTCTGTGCGCCCCCCTACGTACAGTTCCCCATTTTCACTCCTCAATCCTCACAGTCATTCTAGCACAACGTACAACTTGTCGTTTTACTTGCACCGTACTACCCTTCCCTAATGTTAGCGATTAGTAATATTGGTCCATTAAATAAATACATACTAATAAGGTTTTGGTGACGGATACGAGAGTGTTCCAGCGAATGTATAACCTTATTAGAAAAGATAAGATAAAAAATCTAATGGTTCGAGACATATTGCAGGTGATTAGTATTAATGACAAATTGAGAAAGTCATGATTTAGATGGTTCAAATATATTAGGAAGAGATATTTCGACCCTTTTGTGAGAAAATGAGAGAAAATATTACTTAAAAATTATAAAAGGAAAAAAGAAAGGCCTAAAAAAATTGAGACAAAATGATTAAGAATGATATAATTATGTTAGATTTTACCAATAACTTGACTCGTAATATAAAACTTTGACATATTAAGATATAAGTTAAGGGTCTCTCTTAAAAGAGGACATTCGCTTTATTGTAAGCTACAATAACCTGTGTCCTTTGCATTTAATGCGTAATATTTTACTCCCAAGGTGTGTAGCTTAATTAGTTTCATATTTAGTGTAATCAATGATTTGACAGGCCTGATCATAATTACTCTTGTAAGTGTCCTTTGTTCGGTATGGGTCTCTTATGGTATGCATTTCTCCTAAAGTTTATTAATAACCTTAGATATATTCTACAAGTATGTTATTTTGTATTGTATTTAATACTTTTGCCAATTATTTTAATATTATGAGTATTGTTTCTCTTTAATGTTAATTTGTCTTGTGTTGTTTTTTTGGTATTTAGTTGTTTTTTCTTACCTTTTATGTTTATTTGATTTAATTATTTATTTAACTTTATTTATTAGATATGTCTGAACATTCATTTATCATTTTGTAAGATCTTCATGACATATTACAAGTGAATCTATCGGAAATAATCTCTCTTTTTTTATTACAAAAGAAAGAGTACAAAAAGTAATCACATATGACGGGGGTACAAAACCCCTCCCACGTTGTAGTGAAGAAGCTCCTGGACGGCCACTGGAAGCGCCCAAAAGATGTGCAAGCCCAAATCTAAGAAAATGGCACAAGTCACCAATCTGTCAACACACTGGTTCCCCTCAAGCCCAACATGTTAAAGAACAACCTCCCAGTCCTGGTTTAAGAGCCCCCGGATACCTGCAATCAACAACAGATCCTCAGGCAGTATACGCTGGGAAGAGGAAAAAATATTAATGACCTCCAACGAATCGACATTCCTACTAGATAAGAGTAAAGTTGCGTATTATCTGACATTCCTAGATCCTGCACCCCAATGGAATTGCAAATTGGTGTTGACGATGATG
>JANPWT010000247.1:9345130-9356581 GCA_024678245.1 Erythroxylum densum | reverse complement strand
GGTTCACGGAATAGAATAGAATGAGAATTTCTATTCCAGTGTTTGGATTGAAAATTTAAACTTGGAATAAGAAAGAAATAAACAACAAAAGACTAAAATGCCCTTATTGTTATTTTTATTATTATTATTGTTATCATTATTATTATTATTAAATTTATTATTATTGTTGTTGTTATTATTATTATTAGCATTATTATTATTATTATCATTATTATTATTAACTTTATTATTGTAATGTTTATTAATAACTTTATTATTATTATTATTAGTTATCTTTTAATTCTTATTAGTATTAATTATTCATACTATTATTAATTATTATTATAAATTTTCTACTTATTATTATTAATTTTATCAATTAATTTTAATTTGATTTTTGTTGTTATTAACTTTATTATTATTATTATTACTATTATTATTATTATTAACTTTATTATTCTACCAACAAAACAATGTTTCAAGTAAGTGGTTTATTACTATTAGACAACTAACGTGGATGAGCAATTGCCACTCAATATCGCACATCAAGCCTAATGGGACAAAAAGGCACTTTCAAAAGTTTAAGCCCATTGTAAATGGATTTATAAACCCTGCCTGGAGAAAGAAAAAGAAAGGGAGCAAAAGGGACTGCTGGAAATAATAGACAATACTGAGCATAATGGATGGACATTCATGCCGGCATTCAAGAATATTCTGCATGAAAATATATTCACATGATATACTCTGAAATCTGAATGGAACAAAAGAAGAAGACAAACAAATTTATTTCAGCTAACATTATTGGTACAAGATATGATTGTCCATTTGATATCTCGAGTTTTGAAATGATCTAATGGAAATTAAGGACTCATTATCCAACAAGTTGATTGTATTTTTCATTTTCCATTTTGTTGCATGGATCTCAGCGAGAAAATGGAAAGGTTTCATTACTTTTGCTAATACATAAAAGATATTTTGTAATTGTTTGTGTGGTTGGTTACAAGTGATGACATAAAAGAATTATAGGTAAAAATCAACGGGCTGTTTTTACAAGACCATCGAAACTTTTCCCGTTAAAGTGAAAGCATGGGGGATTCATACTAGGAAGACAAATGCTAATTGAACTAAACTTGGCTTCACATTATCATCCAAGTTCTCATTAGACAGGAAACAAATTATTAATAACCACTGTTAAACAGTACAGGATTCAGGAAAGCTCGTATAATTTAATGTAGTCAGATGCAACCTAGATAAACTGAAGACAAATATCTACATGCAGTCATATAATTACCAAATTCAAGCATCCGAAATCTATGAAAATCATCAATCACAAGGACAAAGAGTCACAATTTGAAATGAAGCAATTCTAATAGCAATCCATACCTAAACAATGTCAAGAAGAAACACCTACGATGCTTCCACCCAAGGGAGCAACCGAATTTAATAGTCCAACCTCCTGCAATCACAATCCCAAAAATCAAAATTCCATACACAGAAAACCCAAATAATCAATTCGTATTGTACTGAATGCAGGTTTTGAAGTTAGTCATATTGACATCACAAAACAACAAAACCAATCAGGATCCATATTCCAGTCACGAGAATAAGGAATCGTTAATCATTCTTTGTTTAAATAATAATCTCAGTTTGTCACCTACAGACCTCACAAAAAATATTAAAAAAGAAAAGATAGACACTGAAGTGAACCTTATGAAGCTTTTTGGCGTAGATTTGGGAATCAGTTTGTGTTTCTCTTGCGAGTTGCAAGATAAGAACTAGCTTAAAAGTGCTAGCTAGCTAAAATGACTCTCAAAATGATAATAGAACAATCAGAAAGTGATGGATGAGAATAAGCCTCTGTTTTAATAATGAAGAAATAGTTAATAAATTGCTGAACAGTTCACGCTCCATTAATAGAACATATAACTTGAACGTCTGAGAATATGGAGCGTGAATTGTTCAGCGTGAACAGTTCACGCTACTGTTCAGTGAACAGTTCACGCTGAACAGTTCAGCGTGAATAGTTCACGCTCCATTGGAAATACCCAGATTAGAAGGAGAAGAACACGAAACCCATTGGAACACAAAACACATTGGAAATACCCACACAAAAAAAAAAAAACCCAAACAAATTACCCAGATGTAATTCATCGGAAATACCCAGATAAAATACCCAAATGAAATGTAATACCCCTCATTCAATCGAAACCCATTACCCAATCGAAACAATACAAATAACTTACCTACAATCTGGTGGTAGAACGCTGGAACGTCAAGAAGAGGAAGAACTTTCGCGGAGAAGAGGAAGAACTTTCGAAGAGAGGCTCCAAGATATTTCAGCTGTTGAAGAAGAAAAACAAGTTTCGGGAGGAGGCTTGTGTGTAAGAAGGATAGGTTTGTAAAAAGGAACAAGCTTAGATGTAGAAGAAAGATTACGGATTCGTCGATTAAGTAAAGATAGGTTTTAGTCGGTTTTAGCTATTCTTTAAAATCGCAGAATACGTATTGACATAGAATGAGTATTCTGTGTTTACTTTAAACCAAACACGGCTTTAATAATTACCGAGGAATATGGTAGGAATAGAATTCCTATTCCTTCATACCAAACAGGCCATGAGAGTATCAAACATTAAAGAGATTCGAAACAAATCTTCATCTTCTATGTTATTAATATTTGGTATAATATTAATAACTTTTTAAAAAAGAAATGTTAATATTTCATTTATTGATTCTGCATAATCTAAATCTAGTCCAAATATTTTAATTTTTAAAATGCTATATTTTAATAATTTTTAATTTTTTAAAAATATCTTCTTTTAAGATTTTTATTAAATATAATAACAAAATACATAAGTATGAATGATACATATAAATCAATCATCTGTTATTTACACAATGATTTAACTTAATTGTTATTTTCAATCCAAACTAGTTAACATTGATCTAGATTTAATTATATTGTATTGAGTTAAAAAAGCGAGCCTTCATGTTAGTAATATTGGATTCGATTTATATTTGTTATTCATACTAATGACATACAAAAATGTACGAAAAAATTAACCATAAACCCAAAACTTAACAACAGCGACAAAGCCTGGGGTTAAACTAGTCTTTCAACAATGTCATGATATTTTAGTTAATCTAAGTACACATAAATCAATCAAATATTATTAATTCCGTCAACTTTTATTCTCAACCAAATTAATTAATATTCATCTAGATTTAACTATTTTGTATTTGAGTTAAAAAGTGAGTCGGCATCATTCATGAAATAACTAAGTTGTTAATAAATTCGCAGGCTATCGTCAAATTCTTATTCGCGCAAGTAAATAAAAATCACAACTGCAAAATAATGAAAAACACCGACGTTTGGTAACGCAGTTCGGCACACCTTGCCTACGTCTGCGGGGCCCTCACCCAGATTAAATTCTTCCACTGTAGTTCACAAAAATTACAAAAGATTGATCTACCTCGTATGACTCAATCTATGTAACTGACCCACAACATAACTACCCGTGAAAGATCTTCACGCCCAATAACACGACCGATTCGTGTTAACCTCGTCAGAGAATTTTTCTGACTATGTCTACTCAAAAGCAAAAAAGAAATACAACAAGAACACAATACTTTCAGATATGAAACTCTTCACCAAAAGACCAAGTTACTGCAGCAACAAAGTAAGCACTCATCTGTGGTCGAATTTTATTTATGCTGCAGTCATCAATCAACTTCAATAGCCCAGCAAAATCAGCAACTAACGCATAACACCTGGACTGCTTGTTATAGATAAAAACAGTGAAAACAGTACTGCTCTAAAAAGACCCACTCAATTACTTCAAAAGAAAATAAAAACCAAAACAGAGCAGTAGCCAATCAAGACAGTCACCATACGTTGTTCTCTACAAAAGGGCTAGAGCATATGTGCAAACAATCACCCTTTTCATTTGTTTCACATCAGCTAAAATCCCATCCATAATACACGCACTCACCCTAGGTTTTCCCTTTAAAACAACTTCATTTCCAACAAGGACAATATATGATCTTTTTAGTTCACACCGAAAATATAAGACATATGCACACACGTCTCCCATCAACTTCGGTTGCACATCAGCTGTATATTTTTGTCCACTCACACACATTTACTTGATTGTCCTTGGAAGATTCCTTTTCAAACAAGGACAATATAAGATAAGCTATCAACAACCAAAAATTATGCTTATTAAGATTTTAATTTCAATTCAAATCCCAAGCACTATCCACTTCCAAAACAAAGAAAATCTCCTATACGCAATCTCCAATAAAACCACACCTTCGAGAATTATGAAAATTTCTATGTCCAATAAAAATGCTAAAATCAAATAAAGAATATATAAAACATATTCTAACACTTTTGAAGCGAACACCAATCATTCTCCATTCCAAAAGAAAGTTATTTGTTTTGATATCTTACAGTGAAATGAATTTAATGGAAACTCATTCCAGGCCAATAATACATTAGAATTACAGATTTTGTTCTGCAGAAGTTCCCTTTTTCCAAATGGCAAAGTAGAGGTCATTCATGGGAGGATGCAAGTGTCTCCAATGCTAAGTTTCACTTCCAGAAAGATCAACTTCATGCAGAGATTCACCTAGATTTTCTAATCATAAAGCAGCTCTATAGGGACTACTCGTAATTATGACTGGCAGAACTCCTTCTGTGTATGCTCATGAACTTGGCCACAAACTCTGCACAAATAGAGTGCACTATCAATAAACTACTCGTATGAAGGAGACCGATTAAACTGAGATTTTCATTTTTAAAGATGGGATTGAAGAACGAAGCGTGGATACTTCTTGTAAGTGTATAATTTTCTGTGTTCTCTATATCAACTTGTGTTTTGCAGTATGGGCCCTTTACCTTCTAGTTTGAGCAACGCAGTTGTTCCTGTAGGGAGCCTCTTATCCTGTAAATGGCAATAATAGATTCGGTTTCATTGTTGTAGAAGAAAACGTCAGGAAGAAAAGAGAACTTACATAATAAGCGTGCCAGTAATAAATCTCCCTTCTTGAAGGGCCCTCAAGTCTCCTAAGAAATTGTTCTACAAGTTTCTGTTGGTAGAAACACAAGCCCTTAAGAAATGTTGTTGTAGGTGGAATCTTATACCGGATAATCCCAGGAGAAGAATCTATTGCTTACCAGGAGAATAAGTTTGGGGTGTACAAAATCCAAAAGAAGCTTTTGAATCTTTCCCCTTATGGAAAATAATCTGCAAAATTTGGAACATGGAAACTCTATTAATTAGCAGCAAGATAACACTATGCATGAAGCTTTTCGTGCAACTATGCTCCAAGTTGCATGGACATTCTGATTATGTTGTCTAACAGGAGAAGGGTAATTTGCATGGGGACCAAAAAAACAGATAACAACCGGAAGAAAGGAAAATTACCTCTGATTAGATGGATCAGCCAGGATTTGTTCTGCAAGTTCTTTCACAACCCCTTCCCAACCGATTTGAATTGGTTGATCTTCGGTAAACGGATAGCTGCAATCACATTTCAAAAATGGTGAGTAGTTCCAATTCTTCTTATCAGTATTTAAATGGTGTACAAGATGTGAATATGGGAGCATGTTCATTCTTACTTGTGTGCTTTGCAGGCTTCAAGAGCCATGATTGCCTCCCTCAAGTTCTGCTTTGATTTGGCGGCAATCTTAGCAGCAAAGTTCATGGGAAGTTCAAATTCCTCTTTCCTGGAAATTTGAATGAGAACTTCCATGATCTGTAAAGAGTAGGAGGTAGAATCAGAAATAAAAAAACTGTAGTTGAGAAACGTTTATTAGGGAACTCCAATGTATACATGCCATTATGATGCTGCACTTTGCCATCCAAATCCCCTCAAGTCTAAGGTTGAGATACTAAGAGTGAAAAGAATCAAGAACAGGGAATACGTACTTCATGAGTCACTGGAGCTTCAACATCAATAACCTTGCAGCGACCTTTTACAGAATCCAGGATGTTTGTGTCATCTTCACAACATAATACAAGTTTACAAGCATCTGTATAACAGTCCATAATCCATTTTATCAAGTGCTGGATATTCTCCTCTGCTTTGTCAACGTCGTAGAGAACTATTACTGAAATTTACAAGAATTACGTCTTAGGTTCAAGTAGACTGTTAACTGTAATAAGATAATGGAGTAATGAGCTAAATTAACCTGTATATTCTGGTTCAAAATTAACAGTGCTGATTTCAGGGGTTGTAGAAAACTTGTTGCTTATTTCCCTAACGAGACCTATTAATGCATATTTGGCGTTTGATTCTGTTCGTACATTGAGCTCCACATGATGCTTACTGTATGTTACGGGAACAACCGCCTGCATGGGCTTTTTGTCCTGTCAACAACAAATTACTGGCATAATAAGAGCAAAGCTTCTGAAAGATGGTATAACTTCTTCGATTCTGATTGATCCATAGTATAACTTCTTCGATTCTGTTTGATCCATCAGTATTTCAATTCGTTTAGACATAATATGTGCTTGAATTGGAAAATTATGTACTTTTTTCATGATTGGATGATGATAATTTAGTGTCAAAAAGAAAAACATTAATCCTGATTGCAGTAAGTTACACATGTGACTGCAATATCCCTTTACAACTTGATTTCTATGCATAGCTCTGAAAACTAGGATATCTATTTTCTAGAAAGAAGAATATTCACAATTCAAGCATAAACGTACCTTGAATTGGAAGTATCTTAAATCATGTGATACCTGCAGAAGAAATTTTGATTCAATCAGATTAATCTTATTAAAAAAGAACAAAGAAGAGTCATATGATTACCTATGGCATACCTTGCAACCAGCATCGCCAAATATTTCAGCTAGAAGAGCCATTGTCAGGGATCTCTTCCCAGAACCAGAAGGTCCTCTCAACAAAATATGAGGAATGCTGTCATCGAGTACCTATGGTTGCAGAATAAACTGTGTTAAGGAATATGACTAATAAAAGACGTTAGCAAAGCTGAAAAGATAATATTTCATGCAAATAAGTTTGGATACAGGTCTAAGAGGACTTGAAAGCACATTGAGGATGAGTTAATTAAGCAAGGGGATGATCTTATTCTACTTACAAGTTGCTTAAGGAGTTGAGCTTCTCGTTTGTGACAAGTGAATCCAATCAGTGAACGGGGTTGATACTTATCAGCCCAAAATGGTCTAAGACTTTCAATGACAGTTGCTTTTTCAATGAATAAAGCTTCATCAACATGATATTTTCTTTCAGGCGACTTTGACGCCTTGCAGGTTCCTCTTCTCATACAAGAAAACCAAGTTTCAGATTGGCTCTTTCGTCTATTTGCCACAAAATTTCTGAAGTTCCCACTTTTTCCACTCCAATCACTTGTCTTACTGCTTTCCCTGCTATGCTTATCGCTACTAGTACCAAAACTAGAAGACATGGTTTGTGAAATCGAGTTTGTCGCAATTCTACGTGGTCTATATTCAATATGATCATTGTCTTTACTGTGCTTAGGACTGACAGAATCCTTTTGGTTAAACCTAGCGGGCATTGGATACTGATTTCCTCCGTTGTTTCCTTTCTTAGCTAAGCCAAATTTCTGTATTCCAAAGGCAGTATGTTCACGAGAGAAAAAGATGTCTCCGGGTGATATAGAGTCTGTGCTTTCGAAGACTGGATCCCCAGTCACAGAAGCTCTAGCCATCTTAATGTTAGCTATCATCTCATTCAATTCACCCACGGTAGAGGATTTGGAATGAGAAGTATCTATTTCCCTTTGCTTACGGTTCATGTCCTGTGACAGTGGTGATACATTTCTCTCAAACTTTTTCTCTTTACTGCCATAGCTGTTCTCTTGGTCCTTGTCACCAGCTCTTAGCCTCGGTGCAGTTTTTGATCTTCGAGAGGAGTTTGATCTCTCTCTACTCTTGTCTTCTCTAGTTGTCTTCAAATTTTTTCTTCTGCCAGAGCCAACACTTGCATCATCATCATACCTGCCATGTTCCTCTTTCCCTGAATGACTTGGATAAACTTGTCTTCCAATCTCTGGTTTTAAGAAGGGAACATGGCTTGTTTGACTTTGAATAGGTGAAACAGATCTTCTATCATCTCTCCTTAACTTGTGTGTTGGCTTGCTGATTTGTTCCCTTGGTGCTTGGCTTACCACAGAGTCTTCTGCCAAAGAAAAACCAATGGATCTTGAAGAGTGCCTCCTGCTATGTCTCTTAGGACTGAGCTTCCTTAGAAAAGCTGCATCTTTCAGGTTTTCCGGAGAAAAGGTTTCATTTTTATGATCATGCTTATGAAGTGGACTATCTTGCCCGTCGGTTTCTACGTCGGAAGGCTCATACCCGCTTCGGCTCTGCTTATTATACCTCTTCGAACCATTCTCCATTACTTCTCACAGCGTTAAAGCAACAAGAAAATTGTTTCGAATTTGATTCAGAGTTGGCGGATAATTTCGGACCAGGAACTCAATTAGAACGGCAAGTTTCAAGAACAAAAGAAGGGTATTGATTCTGAGGAATAAAAGCAGGAGTATCAGGAAATGCAGAATGCTGTTATTATATTACAAAAGGATACGATCTGCACAAAGAAAGAGATCGGTGAATACTAAATACAGTTGTTGGTGTACGTCACTTCAGAAGTTTTGTCCAGCATATTACAACTCATTGCGCTTCGTTTTTTCCCCCTGGCATGTAAGCCAAGTTTCTAGGAACTTGTGTGTCTTTTCCTCTCATTTTGTCAATGTGGTGACTAACAGTGACTGATATATGGAGTTTAACGCCTCATTTGGTTGCTGTGACCAGCAGAAACTGCTTGTAGCAGTGCTTTTAGTTTCATGTTTCATGTTATTTGTTGCTAATATGAAGCCTTGACTGGCGTTTAATTCGTGCACATGTAACATGCCTCTTTGCGGATAAGATGCCAAAGAATGGTCCAAACCCAGAACCTGAAAGAAGCGGAATTCCCTAAATAAAATATCCAATATTAAACATTACATTACATTACATAAACGAGTTGAAATGCAGGACTTGTTGTTTGTTAGTTCATTTCATTTTTTAAGAGACTCCAACTTGAGATGTTATTAAAGAATTTTTTGCAGTAGGTGATCAAGGTATGTTGCATTCTCATTAATTCTGATAGGATGATAATGAATATTGATATTATTTGCGACAAAACTTGTACCGTGTTTTTTCACGTAAACTGTCTTGTAGAATGCGACAAGATCGATGATTCTACATACGGTTTTTAGCAGGTTCGGAACAACTGTGTGAAAAGAGAATCTGGAATGCTCTACTGGATCTATTCCAGGCATCTCTTAGTATTCCTCAACCAGCCAACCTGGTGGTAGCTATATAGCATCTTTGTAGATGGATCACTACCAGAAGCAACGATGGCAATGTTTTGTATGCGAGTCAGACATCCTATAAACTTACTAGACGAAAGCTGCAAATTGATAGCATAATTGACAGGCGGTGGATAATAAGTGAGTTCAAGAAAAAGGAAAGTCCAACAATTTGTTATACCCCTGATTGGCAAGGCAAGCTTTGGCCACCTGGGGACTAACAATAGAAGCTTAAACGAATAATTGCAGACACGTTGGCCCATCCCTAGCTTTCAGTACAGCATTAATATCTGCAATACTTGTAATCTACTTATTAGCACATCAATTAAAGGCCAAAGATTTTCTTGGTAACTTCACAAAAGAAGTGGCACTTCAGGATAAAGAGTAATGCAGAGCAGAATTGGAGCTTGGGAAATTGGTCAATGAGTTCACCCTGTGATGGAATATTTTCAAGCAGGACAAACAACCCAAAAAGCTCAACCATTGGCAGATAGAATGCTGATGTTCAAAGGATAGGCAAGTCTGCGCATAAGATGAACCAACAAAGAGTTAAAGTTGTAGCAGTCTCGACTCTTCTGTCATGGGTTGATGTACGAGAATAAATCGGAACGATTTGGACGCGGGTTATGTTTCATTTCTGGGAAAAGAAAAGGAGTAATTAGTGTTGATATTAAAAAGAATTAGACAACTCTGCAGATAAACAGAGACGGCATGAAAATTTAATTGTTTTTCTCATTTGAAGTTTCAGCTGCCTAGACTCCTTGTCATGGACTGATGCCCTGAAATAAGTCGAAACAATTTCTCCATGGTTTATGCCGAAAACAATTCATTGAGAACAACTAGATGCTTAGATACACATGGCAAAACCTTTCCTTGTCATTGGAATTAGCGTCCTCCAAGGTTTATCCTTTAGTTCTTGTCCAAGAAAATATTGTATTTAAGGTCTTACCATGATGTGAAAGCGTCCTGGCTGAATGTTTCCAAGAGTCAACTTATTTGTCAACTGAAAATGGCAATCGGATATATCTAATCCATATCTCAATGTTTAAACAACAGCTATTCTTATTAGTTTTTGCACTTGCTTAGTCAAAGTTGAGACATTAATTTCTTTTGGAAACAACAGAACAAGTCAGTACAAGTACACCAACAACTTCACTACCTGACCAAGGCAAAATCGCAAGTTTTATTTTTTTGAAAAGTTAAAACAAATGATATAAGATAATTATCAGTTCATTTACAAAGATGTAGGCCAACTACAAAGCATACCGCGAAAATTAGTTGTATACCATTCAAAGGCAGTCCCTCGTGATGGGGTAAGCAGTGGCTGTCTGTATACCATACTTTTCACTAAGCATAATTACTGTGATTAGCGAAAATTAGTTGAAATCTGTAATAGTCGTCAAATGAGATAGAATGTTTCTTGTTTAGACGTTTTATTTATATGAGATATAGCTTTACTTCAATCTATTAAACAAAACAAAACGATTTCTGATAAGACAAAATATTTGTCGTCAAGTTCTGTGAACTTGAATTCACCAGATATTTATGCATTTATTAATCAGAGGTTTAAAGGAAGACAGCTATTAGGATATCGTGGTGATCGAGGCGGTAAAGAAGGTGGACTTAATTGACATGTCTTCTAATTATATAACAAAATAACTTTAATTGTAGATGTATTAAATCTTTTTTGGAAAAAGTGAAAGAAACCGTTTATAATTTTTAAAATTAGTGCACTGTTTTCAAGCAATGATAACAAATATTTATAGAATACAAACGAAATATTACTATAATTTATTAATAACATGTATCATTTCGGACTTGTTACTAATTTTTTTTACTTGAAAGATTTTGGCCCTATTTAGTAATAAGTGGATAGTATTAGTTGTCAGCAGTTGATAGTAGATTATGTGCCTACTTGGTTCAACATTTGGAGGTTGAATAAACATTTTTTTCCTATCGCATAAGCTTTTTTTAAAAAAATGACTGTTTAACTGTAAAATAGAAAAGCATTTTTGGGTAGATATAACTTTTTTGATAGTCAAAATATAACTTTTAAGAATCTTAAATTTGAAGCTTTTCAAAATAATACTTTTTTAAATAAAATTTTTAAATTAATTAATGAGCTTTTT
>JANPWT010000247.1:9317763-9329700 GCA_024678245.1 Erythroxylum densum | reverse complement strand
CTGTCCTGAAGCCGACCTCATTCTCAAGTTTATTTTTAGCGATATTTTGGTGATCTTTCAAGTTCTTCAATTGGCCTTTCGTGATGCAAATTCAAGAAATTTTGAGAAGTTTTAAATCTAGCTTATTGAGAGTTATATTGAGAAGGTTTTCGATATTTTTAAGACTCGATGGAAGATATCGAAGAAAATGGTAGTATTGATTTTTTTGTTCTATTTAAATTCTTATGAGAATATTTAATGAAATACTAAAATATATATAGTTAATACTCATGTCTTTATAAATCTTTTTTTAAAGATATAAATAGTTAATACTCGTGTCATTGTAAATCTTTTTTTAAGTCATACCTTCGTAAATCATTTTATACATAAGTAACTAATACTAGATAATTAATTTTACCAAACATCTTTAAATAAATAATTAATATATCTGCTGGTCAAATCAACTATATTAACTTGCTGTTTAATTGCTGTTAGAATTAACTACCAGTTAATACTTTCCGCTAATTACCGAATAGAGTCTTTTATCACAAAAGCTAAACACACTAATATTCATATATTCCAAGCAACTTGTAATTCTTTTTAACTAGAAATAAAGAACAAATAATTCAAAATTCTAAATGCAATTGACTTGAAGAATATTTCCAGTACTGTTGAACATGTAAGAACGAAGGTCGGAGGCAGACAACTTCCTACAGGAATAAATATTAGTAATTAAAAAGCCAACAACTAAGGCTTTGTTTTTTTTTTTCAAATTTAGTAAAAGAATACACTTTATTAAGTTTTTATTTTATTTTTTTAGTGTTATTTTTTTATATTTATAACTTACCAAAACGTAAAAAACTATATTTTTTGTTGTTTTGTCATAATCAAATTTACCATCAATTAAATATATATTATTTAATTATTTAACATTAACTATGATAAGAATTTAATTTAATTTAATTTTAATAATTACTTAATAAATATATTTTAAATTCAAAACATCTTCAAAATATAAAAGAATAATTAATCCTAAAGTGTCCAAATTTTTTAAAAAAATTTAATCTAGTATCCAAGTTTATAAATTTTCCAATTGAATTACCAACTTTTAAAACCTTAACATTTCAATTCAAAATGTTATTTATATTCGTAATTTACTAATTTCCTAATAAAATCTTTATTTTTTATGACATGTAGATGTTCATTATGTTTGTTGCTAAATCTTTTTCTTAACCAACATAATGTGCATGAAGTAAATATATAATTTTTAGTATTTTGTTTGAATTTTATGTTAAATTATTTTATTTTATTTATATATTTATATATAATGTATATATTTGACCTTAAGATGAGATTTATCAAAAGTCAAAGGTTATTTCAAGTAAAAGCATGAAGAAAAACACAATTTTTGGAGGAGCATGATCTGGTTTGTGCCTATGTGCCAGTCCTTGGTTAATATAGTTCAAGTGCAACAAGATATACGTGAGACACTGTGTGATGTTAAGAAAACTTTTTAGAGTAATATGACCTGCAACTCATAAGGAAAATATGAAGATTCATGTTATAGGACACGAACGTGTTAAAGACCATATCTCTTCCTACAAGAAACAAGTTGATCAATGGATTAGGCCATGATCATGACCTAAATTGTGCCTAAGGACATGAAAACATATTTAAAGTGAAAACCCCAATTAGCTATCCGGAAGTTTAAGAACCATCGAGAGATTGATTCTAAAGTTATTTTTAATTGAAGAATCAAGATATGAAACATCTCAAAGAATCAAATTGTCAACATCATAATTTTCATCTAAAACTATTTCTATTATGATGTCTTTGATTTTATTTATTGTTTTTGTTGTTTTGAACATAATTAGTGGCTAAATATTTTTCTATATTTAAATAGAAAAATCCTAATATTTACTTTGTGTCAATTGATTATTTTGATTTATGAATTGAAATATATTATTGATTTTAATGCAAAATTAATTATAGTAGCCATTAAGTCTAAACCAAATTCATTTATTGATGTCTCGAGATAGTTTGCCTATGAGTGGACCGTGACTTATGTAGAAGGGTTGAATAGAGTGCTAGAGATGATCTCTCTAATATTAGGGTAAAATATTTCATGAAATTGCGCATTTCTTAATGCATTCGAAGATATGAGTTAACCAATTGGAAGAATAGATTGTTGTAGTTTGAGAAGGTATAATTTCAAAATCTAGAAACTTATGTCATTTCAGATAATATATCCATCCTAAATAAATCGAATCATGAAATCATGGTTTATATTAGAAGTACTTATTTTCTAGATTGATATATTTTCGATTATATTAATTGTTCATTTAATTCATTTCTATTTTATATTTTATTATTGATATCCATTAAAATCCTCTCTTATTAACTATTTTTATAATTAGCTTGTAGTTTTAAGGTTTTTAAATCCACTGTTTTTTTTAGGAGATTATAGATAGCCTGATATTTGTAGATCAATCGGTTCCTTTGACTAAGAAGCACTACTTTTTACCAACTGCGATTCCTTATGGGTACTGTTTGTGGTAATGAATTGAACATGTCATTAATTTGTGATAAATATTTCTAAAATGTTTATATTTTGTAGAAAGTAATAACCTATTTAAATAGCCACAAAAGACATACATATTCAATTTGAAAATGTTGACTTTAACTGGAAATTTCAAAACAAGAATTGAGAAACATTTCCTTTTAGCCTACCACAATTATATACTAAATTTATAATTCATTTTGGACAGATAATCTTTTAAAATTTCAAGCTATGACATCTATAAATTTATTGCATGTCATCAACAATAATCTTTGCACTCAAAAGGTAGAATCACTCACTCCAAGCGCCCTACACTTCGACCCGACAAAATAGTGAGGGAGTAAATTACAGTTTGATCTCACTTAACTTATTAGAAGGGTGACCCATTGTCTGGTGCGCACAAAGAATCATCACATTGGACGAATTTTTATACTATCATTGTAGGGACTCGAACGGAGACCTTGCACTCAACTTCCTTTCTAATATCAAGTTGAGCTACCCTTGCGGGCGGGCTCGTCTACAATAATCTGATACAAGAAATTGCAACTCAAAGTAATAAGAGCAATAAGGTATATGCAATAATAATAGATTTGTAGGAAAGAAAGAAAACTTAAAGTCAACAAGAATAATTTTAATAAGGTTCAATTAATTGAGCGTGTTTATAGCCTTGGGAGCTTAGAGCTGTTATTTCCACTATTAATTGATCAAAACTCATTTAAAGATTATAAATTTCCTTTCTTTATAGTCTATGTTTACATAATTATAGTTAATTGTAAATTATAGCTGATAAGGTTCTACCTAATTTTACTTTTATTAAACCCAACTTAACTATGATTTTAATAAGTCCTACTAATTTTACTTTTATTAAACCCAACTTAACTATGATTTTAATAAGTCCTAAAATCCTCCTAAAGTTTGAAGTCTAGTAAAAGACATGACCTTTCTAATAATGACCTAAGACATGATCATATCCTAGATCGTGGATCTCATTATTACTCCTCATATATAGATATGGGTTCAGCATACTTGGATATGGTCTTTAATCTATGTATATGAATCATACACAATAATCTCCACCTTAACGAATTCACTCTATATAGCTAGGTTGTAACCATAGCTACCACCTAGATACAGTGATTAAGTCTAAACGATTCTTTTACTTCTTCTTCATAACATGCTTATCAACATGTCAATTGTATTCTTTAAAGTGTGAATTTTTTTTAACAAGATCTGATCAAATACAATTATCCTTCATCTTATCACTTATCCATCTATCTTCCTCCTAGTTAACTATAGTCTCTTAAAACTAGTTAGATAATCACTCTTCTTACCTCCAGTTTGCTCGCACTTCTAGCACCATAGTGTCTTTCCACCCTTAGATTTCTACCTATTTTTCCATGCAACATGGCTCATCTTTCTCTCTCCCATGATCCTAGTTTCTCCTTACATACAACCATTCTAATTGGGAGCTTTCATCAGTATTAGATCTCTGTTGGTTGGGATCCAATAATATATATAGTAGTAACAATTTCTCCATAATAATTGTCTCCTTACCTAATGTGAGTGTGATCACAAAATATTTATAAGAAAAAGGTAAAGAATAAAGCAGAATGATTGCTTTATTATCATCCACAATATTCATCTCAAGCCTCAATAGATCGCTAACTATGTCGTTAAATGCATTGATATATTATTGTAGATATGTTCCCTCTTACATCTTTATCCTATACAGTCTTTACTTCATATACAATTTTTTATAGGAGTTTCTGACATGTAGCAACAATCCTTATTGCATTACAAGTCTGCTCTCTGTTGTCATAGTCTAAAATTCCAAATTTTGTTAACATTGCAATTGAAATCTTTATTAACTTAATGATATTTTGATACTAATTATTGATAAATAAGGTGTATGCAAAAATAAGAAATGTGTATGAAAGAAAGAAACAACAAAATTAACAAAAAGACTTTAATTTATGTACCTATATCTTCGGGAGTTTAAACCAATTGTTTTCATTATTGATTAATCAAGACTTACTTAAAAATTACAGATTTTTTCTAACCGATACATTCATATATATTCAACTTGCCCCTTGCTAAACCTAACTCAACTTAACCGTGATTCTAACAAGTCCTGGAATTGTCACAGGATTTGAGTCTATCGAAAAACTTGTTTCCAAATAAAGTTGATTAATGTTGTGGACGCGAATAAGGACATAGTTGTGCATCTCTCTATTTCTCCTCTTATGTGGATATGAGCTTAGCCACACTCGTGTCTCTAGATTGTGGATCTTTCTACTGTACTTCTCTACATAGTTAGACACGGTCTGCGATATGAATGTGTTTTAAACTCTATCTGCTACGGAAACACATCTATTCCAAAGACATCTACTGTGACAAGGTGTATTATTTCCTATTTTAAAAGAGAACATACTTATGTCTCCTCCTGTATTCACCCAAAGACATCTAGAAAATATCGCATTCTTTCTCAAACACTCCAAAATTACGCCAATGTATATAACATATACAAACTATTTTATCTTTGTTTAAGAGATTTATCTTACATAAACACGTAATAACCCTTATTCGTAGCTCTATGTAATTTGTTTTTAATACCACGATTTCCTGGGAAGCTAAATGTTTTCAGCTTATAATGCTTTGACTAAGATTACTTCTGATCTCCTGCCAATTTTAATAATTGTTCTCTTCTTAAAAATGTGGTTCGCAGAACTCAGATGTCCCAGTCCACTTTCATTTTCTTTTTTTGTTATTTATTCTGTATAATTTTCTGCGTGATTATAGAAACTGATTAATTGATGCAGAAAGCCAGTAGGTCCTTTCTTTCTAAAAGAAAACGTGCCACATAAAAGAATAAAGCCATTCACGTTTAGAAAAATATTGTAAGCTTTCACCAACTTGGGGATCCCATCAAGAACTAGGATTTACCAAATTTCATGGCCAGTAACTTTTGGTGTTACGTCCAATCCTAGTTGTATAATTATGGCATATTTTTAATCAAAATATTTTTAATATTAGACATTAATAAGAGAAAAAAATTAGCATATTCTATAATTTTACTGAAAAAATAATCATTTTCATAAAATAAAATATAGAAACATTTAAATAAATATGTGAGGCATGTTAGATAATATGTTTATTTAATTAATTTGACATGGTATTTTCAAATGAAATGTTATTTATGTATCTATAAAAAATTTTAATAGTCGTGATTGTATATATTATAATTTTATTTAATATTTTAACAGCATTTATATAAAATGGCTATATTTTAATGTTGCTTAAGAATTATCTTAAGTATGTGCATTACTCTTTCGATATGAACTAGATAAAGATAGTTAGATAATTAATATAAAATTTATCACCTTAAATAATTAAAGAGAATATTGTATTATTCTTGATTAATATTACTTTAAAAACTGTTAATCAAATTAGAAAGATACTTCGAAAACAATTCTAAACAAAAGTCATAAAAAATTAATTACTGTTTATGGAGAAATAATATAATTAAAATTAAATAGAATATACATTAAATATATACTTCATATCTAACTAGAATATTATATAGTAAAATGAAGGTAATTTATAAAAAATTCTTAACTTTATTCAATTTAAAAGTGATGCTAAAACACTCTAATTTTCAATTTTTCCTAAAAATGTAACTGACCATTAAACATCTTATTAATGTTATTGATATAACTAACCACGTTTATCTTAACTTTCTTATTGTTTTCTTCGAATTATTTCTAAAATTGGTTTGCCTTAACCATTATAACCTCATACTTGTCCAATCTTGAATGATATCGATAGAACATGTTAAGAAAACTCTATAACTATTGTAGAGATGGTTAGGTAAAAAGTACTAACTTCTTTGAAACCTAAGTCAGTTTATAATAAGTTCTTTAATTTTAATTAAACTCTAATTAGAATTATAATTAGTTCTAATTAAATGCTAATTTTTCAAATAAAATCTAATATATGTTATTGATCATTATTTATTTAATATCTTATATTTTAATCATAAAATTTCTAAAACTTTATAATCAAGTCCAAATTTATTAAATCAAATTTTCTCCCATCAACACATTCTTTGTGTAATCCATTAGGGCTCTAAATCTGTTAGCAATGAATGTAAATTATAACTCTAAATTATATTTAAGATTAAATAAATTAAAATCCTTTAATTTATCTTTAATTCTTTGATTAAATAATTGATATTTATAGATTAAGATTGACATATAACAATTGTTCATGACAACCCAAATATTTAGGAATGTCAAAATGATGTTTACTAATCTTTCCATCATTTTTCTATATAAGTCATCATTTTATCATATAATATTCCAATTAGACATAAAATATAGAATTAGTGTCTATATTATTTAAGTTCGATCATATTAGTTCTCTACCAGTAGTATTTGATTCTATTATTGATATTTGTAAACTATTTTACAAAGTGTCATTCCAATTTAGTCTAAGAATTTTTTCAAATAAAAATTATATAATCAAGAACATCATAACATTCTTCCTAATCACTTTAGGATGATGAATCCTATATTGATCACTCAATTATCTTCATATAGTTCATACTAAATCCAATGATTACCGATTAAGTTACTTTTAACTAGAATATGTCATAAGTAATATCAAAACATAACAATCCCTATATAAGATACTTTGGTGATCTCAAGTCAAATGATCATTTATACAATCATCACATTAAGAATTTTCACAGACGTACAAGTAATATTCTAAATAGAATTCTTATATTTAGTGAACTTATTCTCTGATAAACACCTAGATGTTTATTTAAGTATTTTTCATATTTTAGTATATGAAATCGACTACTTTTTCATAAGGGAGAAGTATAACGTGTGCTAATCTTTTTGCACTCTATTAAAGTTTAGTTTTAATATAATAATGAATAAGACCAATCTAGGATACATAAATGTAATATGAAATTCATATCATATATATTTACATATGTATAAAATAAAAATGTCTTTAAATAATTATTTTATAAGCTATAACTGACTGATTGTTGTAGGGCATAAACCAATATTAGTGTTACAGGACTATTTCTTCAAATTTTCTAAATTCTCAATATGGTTGGATTAGTTTTTTTAGCTTCTTAGGCCTATTTGTGATGTGCCTTGGCTTCTCTCTACAAATTATAATAAAGTTGAGAGACCATAAGCATAGAAATGATAAGGAGATAAGTGAGCATGATTTCTTACACTACAAGAAAATTGTGGATTAGCAACGGAAAAGAAACTGTTAGAAATTAGCAACGGAACACATATTTTCGTCGCTAAAATTGATTACTTAGCGATGGTACTACTACCGTAGCTAAATATGGAGAGAAATCGTTACAGCAAAATTTGCGACGGATGGTAACAATGGAAAAATATGACCGTCGGTAATTAACTATAAGAAAAGCGAGAATTAGCGACAAAAAATTACCGACAATACTACTACTGTAGCTAAATATGGAGGAAAATCGTCGAGGCAAAATTTGCGACCGATGTTAACAATGGGAAAATATAGCCGTCGGTAATTAACTACAAGAAAAGCAAGAATTAGCAACGGAAAGTTACTGACGGTACTAATATCCGTCGCTAAATATGGAGGGAAATCAACTCGGTAAATTTTGCGATGGATTTTAGTGGGAATTATTGGTGGAATAAAATTTTTTTGAATTTACCTACGGAAATTTTCGTCGATAAATTTCATTGGTAAAAGATTTAGCGAGGGTATAAGAGATCCGTCGGTAAAAACGCGAAAATTATTAGGGGAATAAAAAATTTTGAGTTTACCTACCGAAATTTTCATCGGTAAATTCTTTATTTAAACTCATCCTGTTGGACACCCCGACCTTGTGAGTCACAAGCCCGACGTCCTAAGTGACATCTGAACGCATATCCCACAAGGATGGCGTGCTCCCACCAAGACAATTTTCAAGATAGCTTACTTATACTATTTTAGAACATCTGTGGCTCTCTCCTGTTTATTTAGAGATAAGAACCGACTCATTTGGAGATCCTATAACAAAGTTATGGCTAAAAGAATTGAACAGGGTTTTAACCTCAATCATATCACACCTGCCTTGGGACAATTAGCATAACTGTCATTAGGGATATCAAATTAACTCTTTGAAATCATCTTTGAAGAAGATCTTGAGGTCAGATTTTATCACCTGGAGGGTAAAAATGGACCAGAAGGTAGGTACAAACGAGATCAACTGAAAAAACAGACTAATGAAAAAAGACAGACGAATAGAGAAAATTGCCATAACTTTCCCTACAAATATAAGAATTGTGTGTTCTTCATATGGTTCGAAAGAAGACTTCAAGATCTACAACTTTCATGAAGACCTCAAAGATAGATTCCATAGTCTAAAGGGTAAAAAATGGAGCAGAAGATAGAAAATAACAAAAGAAAGACGACACATCATCACAAACGACACGTCATTACAAAAGACACGTCATCATAGAAGATACGTTATCATAGAAGACACGTTATTACAGAAGACACGTCATCACAGAAGAAACAAAACACAGACGACAAGTCATCACATAGGACACGTCATCACAGGCGATACATCATCATAAAAGACATGTCATCACAGAAGACACATCATCACAGAAGAAACAAAACATAGACGACACGTAATCACAGAAGACACATCATCACAAAAGAAGCAAAACATAGAAGAAGCAAAACGCAGAAGATACCTCTTTCCTTATAAGGACCATAACTTTCAACTCAAATGTCCAAAAATTTCATATTATATACCGTTGGAAAGATAAAAGAAAGACTCACAACTTTCTAGAGACACATTTGCCTAAATTAGCCTAGATTAATCCAGATTTTTCCCCGAAGTCAGAACATGAATTTTTTCCTTATGAAAACTTAAAAAAAAAAAGACAACGCACAAACTTGAGAGAGTCATGGGCAAAAATGCAAACACATCTCATTTACAGCAAAAAATAAAAGTTTTACAAAGCTTCAGTGAGCATTTCAAGCTACAAATACATTAATACATCAAAATTTCAAAATACAAAAGATACATGAACCATGATTTGCTCAAAATGCAACTAAAGCATTGCTTTACAAAACTTGCTTTAAATACAAAATAACCAAAACTAAGAGTGCTGCCTTGCTACTTACTCCTTGAGGGAATTCCATGCCACTAACGAGCAGGCGGAAGAAGCCAATACTTGGGTCAACGTGCACGTGACGGTTCTTGAGGGATTATCACAAACCCACATAACACATAGATTTCAAAATCTTGTAAGCTTGACGCCCAAAAGGGCACATTCTCTTAAAAACTTGCTTTTCACATGCTTAACAACCATTTCTAAAAGTATGGTTTCATAATCATGCATCATTTCAAAGAATCATTTTAAAAACAACTTTTCATAAATCATCACACAAATCATGTATAAACATGTAGCACAATCTTGCAACATTTAAAAACATTAAATACATATGAATGAGGTAGTTCCAAAATTATTTACTGTCATTTCTTGACAAAAAAATTTTATTGGCTTATTTCTTAACTATAAAAGTGAAACCCACCTTGAAGTCTTTGATTATGGCTTGTTCAAATATGTCTCTCCTCTTGCTCCTCTTGTCCTTATTGATTCCCTTTTTAACATTAATACAATTTCCAAATCAATAGGAATTTTCATAAGAGAACCCAAAAAAACTAATGTATAAATTGATCCTAGAACACTTAAACTCATGCATTTACTAAGCTCTTGAAACTAAAACCCTTCCAAAAATTCAAAGCCTTAAAATACTCTTACCTCAAATTTTCACCAAATGAGGAAATGCTTGGTTCAAAAGAAAGCTCTTATCTTCCTCAACCTTTTTTCCTTCTTGTACAACACCTAAATCTCTTTAGAAGGCTTAGAAAAGATGAAATCCTAACTTAACTCTCTTCTTTCCTCTCAACTACTGAAACGTCTCTTATTCCTCTCTTTGATTTTGTTATTTCACGTCTTCTTTTCCCATTTTCATTTTTCCCCCCTTTTTAGGAAGAAGACAACACTTTTTTCCCCATTTTACCCTTAATGATTGAAAAAAATCCACCTTGTCCTTCCTTTAATGCCTTATGATTTTTAAACTTAAGTAATTTGCCAAAATTGGCCTTACACTCTCCCACTACTTTAATAGTTCAATATCCTTAACCTATGCCATATTATTTTACACACATTAATATGTTAATTAATTCCAACATAAATTAATCTAGCAAGACCCTAAAATTAATATAATCATGCTTATATTTAAAAAAAATTTAGGTGTCAACACACCCGATATCTCCCCTCCACCTGCGTCTTCTTCTTCCTTCTTCTTGCGTCTCCTCTTCAGTTTTCTTCTCTATGGTTTATTTGTTGTGGACTCCTTTTCTGACATTGTCTTCTCCGGCCATTGTCATCGTATCCTTCGATGAAGGTATTTTTGCAACTACTATCATGTGTTTTTTCGTATAACATATAAAGGTAGCTTTGTTCTTATCAAGCTCAAGTGAGTATTTAAACCTACTCTAGTTAGAAGATTAGCATAAAATTCTTCTTCTTTCTGTGGATGCTTAAAGAAGCTAAACAGTTCAGAACATTATTTCTAGCTCCCATCAAAATTGCTGGTAGTAGAACAAAGAAATTGTTGTCAAGTCTTCTACACAAATCACAACCTGTAAGAATCTTCATTTCAAGGCATTTGAATAGGTAAAGTCATGTTGGTATGCAGAAGCATAGCAGACCGCTTATATTTAATGTCAGATTTTTAAAAAAAAATTAAATTATTTACCGACGAAAAATAGAATTACGTCGGTAAAATCTATTATATTTACTGATATTTTATCGATGGAATACTGAAAACCATCGGTAAAATGTAAGATATTTACCGACGGAATAAAGATTAGTCGTCGATAAAATTACCTATGGAAATTCAATTTCCGTCAATAAATTTACCGACAACCTTTTTTTCAACGTCTTTTGTCCGTCGAAATATTCCGTCGTAAATTTTTATTACCGACAAAATTCAAACGTTTTCTATCGGTAATTTTCATCGCTAAATGACATTTTTCTTGTAGTGTTAGGTTAAATTCACTAGGTTGCAAACTTCGTTTGTTAGAGAAGATCGAAAAGGTGAGAAAGAAAGAGATTCATAGGTAGAGGCAGAGAGAGAGAGAGAGAGTTAATTGACATGGCTAACAGGGAGTTTAACGATATATTATTAATTTTCACGAAAATTTAAAGTTTCAACATTTTAACTTTATTTTTTAAAGTTTGGACTATTATTGTAAATTTGAGTAAAATTTTAAGATTTTTTAATAATCTATTCTTAAATGAATATATTATTAAAAAATACAACAT
>JANPWT010000247.1:9290405-9307024 GCA_024678245.1 Erythroxylum densum | reverse complement strand
TCTTAAAATTTCTATTTTTAACTGTTAAACCCTCAGCCTCCTTCTCAATGGAAGCATCAAACTTTTCTTTAGATAGCAAAGTAGATTTACTTCTTCTAAAGAGAGAGTTTCATAGTTACCGTAAAGCATGATTTCTTTAAAATGTTTATACGAATAGGGTAGTGAAATAAAAAAAAGCACTACTTGATACTCATCATCAATTTTAACATCAAGATTCTCCAAATCAATAATAATGAAATTAAATTCATCAAGATGAGATGAGACCGGTTTGCCTTCAGACATCTTGAGCGTAAAGAGACGTTCTTTGAGACAAAGTTTGTTGGCTAGACTTTTTGTCATGTAAAGGGACTCTAATTTCAACTAAAGTCCTGTAGCAATTGTCTCATAGATTAGTTATCGAAACACTTCACGTGTCAAGCATAACTGAATAATGGATAAGGCTTTTTTGTCCAACTCTTCCCAATCTTCACCTGACATATTGGCAGGTTCCTTAGTCTTGCTAGAAAAAGCTTTCTTCAATCTGTGTTGTGTGAGAACAACTTGCATATGGACCTTCCAAATAGTAAAATTGATTTTTTCGTCAAACTTGTCGTTGTCGAATTTTGGTTGAACGAGACATGGTGACAAGACTTGATTGATCGAAATGAACCTTGCTCTGATGCCAAGTTATTGTGCTAGTAGTCACGAAAGCAATGGAATTAATCAAGTAAATAAGGAAAAACAATAGAAGAACACAAAGACTTTTACATGGGAAACCCGAGTGTCGATAGAAAAACCCACGGGGTGAAGACAATCCTAAAATATACACTATATCAAGGAGAAAAATTACAAGTATTTTCTCTCTCACACGCATAGACCCTAGGACTAATAAAGAGTACACCAATATGATATTTCAAAAGGACCCTAAGGGGTCTTTATATGGTAGTATAACCCTAGGGTAGGAATTCTACATAGAGTAGGAATTTGAAACATGTCAAATAAGGAAAGAAAAATTACACAAAGTAGGAATCTACATAGTGTAGAAGTCTTGAAGGCTTGGGTCATTATCCTAACACTTTTTATCTTTTTATTAAATTAGATCTATGCTAACACACACCATTTCAAATATTCAATAAATTGGCGATCTTAACATTTATCAAATCTTTAACCTCATGACAATTATACAAATATCTTAACATTTATATTTAGTATAAACATAGTGAATACAAATTTAAATATAAGGAAAAGTATGCATTAATCTTTACTTACTCAAGTTACCATTGACATATAAGAATTTACATAATTTATTGGTCACTTAAAGGTCAAAACTAAACCTTTTCGGAAAAGGGTGTTTATGCATTAGTTAAGCTCAAATTCATTGGTATAAATTACTTAAGTAACAGGATAATATATCTTCAAGTTCAAAACAATTCCTTCTTCTTTTGAGAGTAATAAGACGAACCAAATGATAGACAAGCAATACCATATTGGTGAATCATTATGGAATACTAAAAACATAATTTAAGTAAAGAATAGAGGCCATATCGTCTTTATAATTGTTGGCCTCTAAAAAATACAAGATAGCAGTAAACTGAATGTATTTAATTTTTATTTAAAATTAATTAATATTTTATTCACTATTTATTATGATAAATTCATATAAAATAAACATAAGAATAATAAAAGATAGTAAAGAAAGTGAAAATTTTTAATTTATAGTAATTTGACCAAAAAAATTTTGGTTTATGTTTATCTCAAATTTCATTAAAAAATTCACTATCTTCTTCTTTCAATAAGTAAATAATAATCTTCTATATAGCATCTTCTTTGTTAAGGGTGAAGAAGAATTCTATAATTGTCTTACTTTGATGCAAATAAAAAAAAACTTTTGCAATTGTCTTCATGTATTTGATTCTTCCTTGTTCTTGGTTCCACTTGAATTGCATGTGTTTCACTTTGCTCATTTCTTCATCAACTAATTGCTCATTTCTTCATCAGTTGATTGCTCAATTGATTCAACTGACTCTTTTGCTTACTTTACTCTTTCATTGAACATTATCTTTCACATATTGACTTACTAATATCATTAATGATAAAAATAATAGTAATAACATGTTTTATGATTATCAAAACTATGGATTAAAATCTCACTTGGTGCAATAATCTCTCCATTTTTATGTGATAACAAAATATTTAATAATATTAAGAAAAATAAATAATATTAAGTTAAGTCTATCTTAAAACGACAAGTAATTCTTGTTCCCTCTTAATCTTTGCATCATGAATCATTGAGTTTTAATAGAACTATTCTTTCCCCCCTTTATCAATATTAAAAGGTATTATATATATATATATATAAGTATCAAAAGATAAAATAAATAACTTTCATCTCCCATTTTTCAAAAATTCTATCATATGTGCAAAGACTACATTCAAAACAATTATAAAATTAAGAGAAATTTTTATAATTCTCATGCACCAAATTTTGAGCTTAATCTATCTTTCTCCCCCTTGGTATATGTAATAAGGTTCTCTCCCTCTAAATATGCTTGCTAAAAAACAATCTTAAACATTGTCAAGCAAGTAAGTGATTACTTTTTTTTATATATATCATTAATGGTTGTATCCTTTTCTTTCTCACTTGGTTTAACAATTGATGTTTAATACCAATTTTCTTACTTGGAACATATTAGCAATCTTGATGATTTCTTTTGAAATTAATTATTAAAGACACCATTGGTGTTTCTCATTTAATATTCATAGAGGTAATCCTAATTATTGATAATCATTGGATGCCACTTAACATTGACCTATAAGGCAAAAAAATTTAATATTTTCTAGATACCCATACAAACTTAAGTCTTTAAGGATTAGTTATTAAACTTTTTTCAACCCATATCTTTGTGATTTATTTAACAAGCATTATTTCAAAGAACAAATTTTGTAGATATGTTTATAATCACTACAAAAATAATATCGCATATGATGGGAATAAAAAAAGTATGCTAGAAAGACCTATAAAAGTATGACTTATATATGTATTTTTAGGTCTTAATAAATGATGAGTGATACAATGCTCTCTTTTGGATGTGTGGAGATTACAAGCTCCCCTTGTGTGATATGTAGAGAAATAAAAATTAGACTTTATAATAACTAGTACTAGTAGCATTGATTTATTATTCTAGTACATTGGTAGACTAATATACTGTATTGGTCAACCAATTTGGTTATAAACTTACTTTCCATATTTTCAAAAGACATTGATTATTGGTAGACTAATATACTGTATTGGTCAACCAGTTTGGTTATAAACTTACATTCCATATTTTCAAAAGACATTGATTATCAGTGTATCCAAAATCCTAACACTAGTTGTTAAGTTATCAATTTGCGCTTATTTTGTATTTAATTATCTTTAATGTGTTGAAATTATTATTTAAAATTAATGAAATTGTCTTATAATTATTTGCAGATGATTTTCAACACCTTAGAGACGAAATTGAATAAAAAATGAAAAATAAATGAAGAAAATCTGAAATTCCAAGTTTGGCAACGATTTAGTCACTAAGCGTGAGCACGTGCAAGGATGAAATTAATTTCCAGATCTGTTTTCAAAATCTGAATTTGATTCTTGTGAGATTTTCATAATCTTTTAAGATTAGATTGATGGAGATTCATAATTTGAACACGTGAAAAATGTGATTTGCAAGATAGAATGAAAAAGGAAGAGATCGGGAGGCATTAAAAAGGAAAAAAAAGTGACTGTTCACGTTAGCCTTTAGTGTAGGATAGTTTTCTGCAGATTTTTCTGCAGGATTTCCATAGGATTAGTTTTAGTTTTTGCATTCTTTTCTTCTAGTTTTCGGCAGCATAGTTTACGAATAGTTTTGACATTTTTTTGTATTCTTCTTCTGTTCTTTTTAGCAATAACTTAGGGATAGAGTTTACATTTCTGCACTTCTTCTTTTGTTTTTGTGGACAGTCATTGTTAATTCTCGATTTTTGCACTTTTTTTCAAGGGATTTTCGTATTCTTTAGGGAAAGACTAGGGGTGGAGACTATGTGTTTTGTTATTTCTTTGATTTCCACTTTCGTTATGAATAGCTAAACTTATTTTCTTGGTTGAGGGGAACCTTGGTATCACCTATTATGTGTGAGATGTTTAAATAAAGTTTGTTCATTAATGAATATTGAGTATCTTCTGAATTACTTTTTCTAATTGGATTGATTGATTTCTAGGTGCGCAACTAGGGATTGATTCGTTTAATAGCTAGATTAATGAAATATGACGTTCAGTTTCGCTAATCACAAGTAGCAATTAGGATTACCTTCTTTACGTTAGAGTTGAAAATTCTAAGAAGATATTCACTTGATTAATTGCATGTCGTACATGTATTATCTTGCTCATTGGTTTCTTGATTCTTAAAGCTATTATTCAATTGAACCTATGATCGTATCTAGGTTGTTGTTTAATAAGAATGCTAGGATACATGTTTCTAGTCATTTACACTTAAGAGAAAATATACCCTAATGAATGTTTATTAATGATTGAAATTTTATATCGAGGATCCATTTTAGCGTGATAACATCGGTGACCCGAAACGAAGGTTTTTCCATTAAATTTTCAGATCCAATCACTTTTGTTAAATTCAGATTTTTGTTATCTATTTCTTAAATTTTGTGAATTGAAAACAACCCCCCTTTTTGTTACTTTGTTTTAGTTTTAAACTCGCTAACCTTTACCGTTAAAAATTTCTCGTGGCAACAATATCCACTTACCACTACTACATTAATTTGTATTAACAGGAGTTGGTTTCTTTTTAAATTTAGTTACATGTGATAGCAGTACCAAATTTCGGCACTGTTGCTAGGGAATTTCTTAATAGTTTTTCTAGTCAAGTTTTTGTTTTTGGTTTCGTTGCTTTTGGTTACCTTATATTATATTTTTTTTAGTTTCACAATTTTTTTCCTGAATTTTTAATCTTTTAGTGGCATGGCTCACTATCAGTATGCTTTTGATTCTGATTCTTCATATTATCCTTGTTATGATAATGAGTTTCCATCTTTTGTGACTTTCAGGTTTGACCATCAAGTGGCGGATTTCACACCCTTAGCTGCGCAAGTACCGAGGAATGACCGACAAGTTAAGGTATGTGAAGTTTGCTTATTTTCTTAATATTCTTTTTGTACATGTTCCTTTTTGCAAGATACATAGTATAGATTCGCTTCTCCATCGAGCTGCTATTAGGAGCAGTCCTACTTCCAGCCTCTACCTCTACCTCCACCACCACCACAAGCTAATAAGATGTCTTTGGAGGAGATCGTAATAAGGTTGGCGATGAGCACTCTTCAATTCTAGTAGGTGACGAGGAGTAGCTTGAAGGCCTTGGAAGATCAATTAAGCTACTTAGCAGATAGAATGGAAGCCTTAATGTCTGTAAGAATTTTTACCCAATAAGAGAGTGATGCGGAGGAGTTGTGCATTCCTTCAGAGAGTGGAGATCATTTAGAGAACCCAAAAGCAATAAAGGAAGAGCAAGCCGAGTTAGGAGAGGAAGAGGATATAGTTTGAGAAAAGATGGAGGATGTGCAGCTCCCTAAGGTAAGCGTTGCAGTTCATGTTATCACTAACTAAATTTTGTTTTCTTTTCCTAGTTGTTTATAGGTACAAGAAGAAGAAGAACAAGAAGAGTCGCAAGAAATGTAGTTTTTAGGAGAGCTGGGGCCGAGCGAGCTAAAGACCGAAGGTGGCGAGTATGATGTTAAGTCTCCACACCCATTGGTGTTACTCTTACAGAGACCATCTCGGTGTGAGAAGGGCGATGCTCGAAAAGAAGTGATGTTAGAGTATGATGGTGAAGCGATGAAGTTCTACTCATCAGAAGTCATAGAGCATCGTGCTGAAAAAGAGCCTACTTTGAGGGAAGGTGCTCCAGGCTCCTCACGGAGTTTGAGCATGCTTCCTGTTGGACTCAAGCATCTATTCGATAATGGATGATGGACATATGCCAAGGGTCAAGCTTATGATCTTTGATAAGCACTTAATGGGAGGCACCCTATTCATTTCCCTTTCTTTTATGTGTTTTTTAGCAATTTTCTTTTATTTTCATTTTTAGGTTTAATTCAATTTAGTTAGGAATTTAAATTAACATTTTTATTTTTGTCATTTTATTTTTCATCTTTTCTTGTTCAAATTTAAAAAAGAAAAAAAGAAAAAAATTGGAATTTTTGGCTATATCCTGCCACCCCTGTTTGCCCTCTCTCTTTTCCCCCTTTTGTTTTCCTCAAATTTCTCTTTCAAGTTTCAATCTCCAGCTGTTGCATATCACCACCCATCTTAGACATTCACTAACACTTGCCCACCACTAACTCACATCACTCCTAGCCTTCCTTGCCCAGTCACCCATCAACCCTAACTTGTGATTTTGGTGCTTGCATTATTGTCTTCTTCTCTTGCAGGTTGTCTTCCACAAAATTTGCACAATGCCAAGGAAGAAGAGAATTGGATGGCCTACTAGGAGCATGAAGGACTTCGACCACCACATCCACCAACCCCTTGATTTTGGCACTTCCATAATAGAGAAGCTTTCTTTCACCTTTTTCCTTTATATTTATGCTTCTTTAACACTGAGGACAATGTTGGTCTAGGTGTGGGGGAAAGAATTGGAATTTTGGTGTGAATATTTTCAATTTTTATGTGAGTTTTATTGATTTTTGCATGTGGTTATGCATATTAAGCCATGAAGCTTTGTCATATTAGTTTGGATGAGATTAGGTATATGCATGAAATTAAATTGGGCTAAGTGAGTTTTAAGGTGAATCATGTTAATTGATTGCAATAACTGATCTTATAGACTTAGTCAAAATTTTGACATTTAAGTGATGAGGTAATGTGTGAAATTGAAGTGAATTCTTGAATTGAACCTGTGAGCGAAATTTGAGCCTAAATGACATCATCTTTATGTCATGCTATTTCTTTGAATTGTGTGATGCTCCTTTATTCATGTTGCCTTCAGAACTTGCACGGAACCGGTTTGAATTTATTTGATTACATGGGATATAGACATGATTAAGGCCTTCTTTATTTTTAAACCCTTTAGCTTAAAAATGACCCACCTACTTATTTTTCCTTTGCAAACTTTTTTGAGCCTTTATCCTTATTTTTCAATCAATCACCTTATTTTTAAAATCCAAAAATCCCATTAGCCTTACCCTATCATAAGTTGAATGAAGCATTGAGTAATTTGGGACTTTTGTTTTGTATTGTATTCTGAGATATTTTTATAGGTACTTCTACTCATGTATTTATTATTTTATCTTGTTTTTATTGTTTTCCCTTGTTATTAGCATTATTTGAAAATGAAAAAAAAGAAAAGAAAAGGGAAAAAGGAAAAAGAAAAAATCAGAAAAAGAAAAAGAAAAAGAAAAGAAAAAAGAAAAAAAGAAAAAGAAGAATAGAGCATCATAGCATGAGTTAGTATGAGTAGTTGTAACCCTTTGTGTCATGTGTTTGTCTCAGAATTTTAATTTGAGTGTCCCTTTTACTTGATACTTTGTGAATGCTTGTGATTAACCTTTTGTCATTTTTTACCTCACCTGTGAACCTAGCCCCATTACAACCTTGAATAAAGTCCTTATGACCCATTAGCTCATGTGATCTGAATGAATGATAACTGATGAAATTGCAAGTCTATGGTAGTGCAATATGTTAGAGAGAGATTGAGAGAAACACTTTGCCTCAAACACTTAAGTGTAAGAGCGAAATCCCTGAGAAGAATTCATTTTGGTTTCATATCTGCCTTTGAACAAAGATGTCTTATTTTGACTTTGTTTATTTGCATTGGTGAAAAGCGATTATGATATGTGTTGTAACTTAAGTCTTATTGACCCAAGTTAATGGATTGTGTGCACTTAATCTTATGAAGGATGAATTGACTGAGTGTAGTGATTTGACATGTTTGCTCGAGGACGAGCAAAAGTTTAGTGTGGAGGAATTTGTTAAGTTATCAATTTGCGCTTATTTTGTACTTAATTCTCTTTAATGTGGTAAAATTATTATTTAAAATTAATAGAATTGTCTTATAATCATTTGCAGATGATTTTCAACACCTTAGAAATGAAATTGAATCAAAAAGATGACAAAGAAATGAAGGAAATCCGAAACTCCAAATCTGGAAGCAATTCAGTCACTAAACATGAGCATGTACAAGGATAAAATTAATTTCCAGATATGCTTTCAAAATATGAATCTGTTGGACCAATGGTGGTTAACAAAATAAATCCCACTTATGTTTTGATAATAATAAAATGTATATAAATTGTTAAGAAATTTATTTCAGGTGTGTTGGATTGAAAGAAATCTAGAAGATATTGTAAATCATTAAGGAATCAAGAAGGAAACAATCTTCAATATGATTTAGACGTTAAAAATGAAGATTATGGGAAGACTTGATTAAATGTATCCGTTGGAATCAGCAACAAGTCGACTAAGTATGACATAAGTCGACTAAGAATTAAGGATTATCATATGGGGATTAAAACAAGTCGACTGATATGTTACAAGTCGACTACAAATCATTGGAATAATAACACTAGTCGACTATCATGTCACTAGTCGACTTATCGAGAAGCAAAGTTAAAGCCTGCAGTGAAATATGTTAACACTAGTCGACTATAACAACTCGACTAGTCGACTAACAGGTAGAGCTGGACAAGATTAATACGAATCATCTACAAATGGAAAAGAGGAAGTTAAGGAACGGTCATATGAAATCATGCAATGGCTAGAAAGGCTTCCAACGACTATTTTCTTATCAGTATAAAGAGTGGATGATTAAGGGAGAAAGATACCGAAGTTCCATTAGCAAAAGACTCCTTTATTACTCCAAATTTGCTCATTATTGTTCTTAGCTTGTTACACATTTATTTTGAGCATTGTTCTTTCATTCTGATCTCATTTCTCTTACAATTTGAGTGATTAGTGAAAAGTCACTTGTGAGGTAGGATTTGTGCCGGAAAACAAATCGTTTGTAAAGGTAGCTTGAGCCGGAAATCAAGTGGTATTGTAAGAAGTTCACACTCAACTAAAAAGTGTATAGTAAAGTGGTTTGCCAAATCCTAAGTGGGAGCTTAGGTAGAGGACGTAGGTCTTAGCACCGAACCTCTATAAAAACAGTGTTTGCTCTTCTTCCCTACTCTTTACATTTAAATTTGTTTAAATTATTATTGTGTGAATTAACTTCTGATTTTATTGTAGAACTTTACGAAAAGATTTAAAGATCTATTCAACCCCCCTTCTAGATCGTTTACATAGAACTCACAAAAAGTGTTTATAATTGATTAAACAAGCACATAATTAAATACATGATGACTATGAGCAATGCATCACCCTATTAGATGATGGTTACATTTTCTTGTGACATTATGGACCTAATTATTTATAGAAACATTTTATTTCATCCTTCCACAATGCCATTTTATTGTGGGGTTCAAGGAATACTTAATTATCATTTTATTTCTTTTTTATCATATAACATCTTAAATTTATTATACAAATATTCTTGCCAATACTTTTATTTTTCTTATTTAATTGATTCTCTACCAAATTCATAAATTTTATAAAATAATTTAAATCTTGCGATTTGTGTGAAATCAAATACAGATGACCATATCGAGTACAGTCTTCTATAGAAGTGATAAAATATATAACCCCATATGTTATCCTCACAATCATTATATCATGGATGTCCAAATGAATTAATTGCAATATATTATAAGCTCATGTTCCCTTTCCAAGTAGCTTTCTTTCCATTTGACGAACTATACAATTTTCATAAAGACATAGATCTTTTGGATTTAAATAACCTAAAATGCCTTCGTTAGCTAATTGAATTATTCAATTTTGATCAATGTGATATAATCCAACATGTTACAAAATTGCATTGTGATTTAAATCAATGGATGTGAATAAGGAATAAGTTATATTACTACTTTCATAAGCAATATCTAATACAATACATTATGGAAATTTACATTAAATCTAAGTTTAATTAATACTAGCATATTAATAAGATTCTATCAAATCCTTGAAGCATACTTCATGTATGATTAGGGGATAAGTACTACACATTTCTAATTTCCAAGTGTTAATATTTTGTAGACCAACTATTAAGTTATCACTTATATGAATCCATCACGTTCAATATGGGATTTTATGGAATTCTACAAAGGAATATTTATCCCTGGCTATATGGTCTGTTGCTATTAAGTCTACAATCCATAAAAGATATGATTTAGTTGAAAAACAAAATACACGGAGAACAAATATTTGTATTAAAAGGTCATACCTTTTTAGGATCAATATCATCACTAGTGATATGAACCTTATTACTACAATTGTAGTACTTCCCTCTTTTTATATATATTTTTTGGAGGGACTTATTTTCCATGTTAGCTTCATTTGGATTTTTTAGATTCTTGAGCATTGTGGATAATTTTCTTACTTGTTTTCCATTTCGATCACCATAATGCTTAAGCTTTCTATTTATAGATCCATGTGAGCTAGATTCAATTTCATATACCTTAAAGGTCTTTTTAGAAGCTTCAAGATATTCTTTTTCTAATACAAGATGTCTCCTAGCATCCTCTATGATCTTAATACTCTCATTAGGAGTGGGTGTATTTTCCTATGCTCCTAACTCTAAGGCATAAATTAGATAGCTACTTGCACTTGTTATTTATCAAATAAATTATGACCAACGTCTTATAACTCACTTATCATATTTGACATATTCCTTAAATACTTTTGCATTGTATAACCATACTGCTTTTTCTACATGGAAAACTTAATAGTGAGTGACTTTGATATTAGTCATTGAGGTGCCTCCAAATTGAGCAGCCAAAATGGACCATATGTCCTTAACAGTCTTAATACTTTTTGAACGTACGCATAATCTTATTATCCATACTACTTAGTAGCGTAATGCAAGTCAATAAGTTCTTTTTTCATAGCTCATATACATCCTGGTCCCTTTTATATTGGATTGTGTTAGCTTACTGAAGAATATCCATTACTATGTTTAATGGTTCTATAGCCTATTACTCTTCTAGCATATATAGAATTTCCATGCTATAAATTTCATAAATTTTTTTGGTTTAATTTCTTTCCTTTTTTAAATCTTAGCAATAATATTCTTTTATGTTGTAGCCATATTTGAAATACTATGTTTCTACATCAAAAAAGAAAATAGTGAATATGCACATTAATGTTTTATCATGCAAATATACATATCTTTTGTTATAAAATGAATAATGAGCTTTCAATTGCTTATAATTGAAAGATGGAAAAGTTCTCAATCATCATTCCCATAACAATTGAATATCGACTTTAATACTTAAGTTTAATTTCCATACATAATACATTTTACAAAAACAATGGGATAAACAAGTTTGGTTATATATAAATGGATGTAAAATACTAAGTAGTCAACACATATTTTAATACTACATATAGAATATTTATACAAAACACGTGCATACTTAGTTAAAAAAATATAATCAAATATCATATATATAGTAACACCTTACTTAAACAATCTCTAGAAAAATCTAATATAGATGATACATTAGTTAATCATAACTTCCTACATGGGATATAGTTAATTAATGCATGTAATAGAGCCTTTAAAACATGAAAACTCTAATTATATCGATAAGGATGTCTCTAGGGTAAAAGATTTTAGTAAATTCCTTTGTTATGTTTTTTTTGGAAAAGGTAATGTCACCAACCATCAATATATTTTTGTATTAAGTGATTCTCAATTATAGAGGAAGCTTAAGAGTTAACATTTTGTAAAACAAAATTATATTAGTATCATTATAAGAAATAATATCTCAAATAAAATAATACTTGACATTAATATATTTCATCTTTTTATAAAAATATTTGATATTTAGTCAAATATATACCATTTTAAATATTACAATAAACTACAACGAATTCAAAATCTAAACTAAGCTCAATAAACAATCCTCTCATCTAAATAACTTCTTTAATAGTCATATACGCAACTTCTATAATATACAACAATTATAACCTGTTTCCAACTGACTACATTCTCATTTATTAAGATCATTTGCATAATCTGAGTTAATATAACCAACTCAACATTATTTTATGTCTAATTATACTTATGTAATTGTATTACTTTGTTAGTATTTCAAAATTAACTTCATAATATGTTAGTTCTCCTCTGTAAAATTGGGCATATATTTTTGATAACACTAGCATGTAAAATATCAAGACCACCATATACCATAACATATATAATGATGTTAACTACATTAATGTAATGAATACAAGGCATGTAATCAATATTAGTATATTTCTCCATTAAGTGACAAGTTGAAAGTCTAAAGTGAACTATGAGTGAAGTACTAACATGTTTTAAATCAACCACGCAAAATTTCTCCAAAACATTTTATGGATAAGATACAATCTCCCTTTCTTTCTTTCTTAAAGAATTTTTATACTAAGAATTCTTTTGACAACACCTAAATCTTTCATTTTAAAATCACTAACGAATAAGAATTTTAATACGTTTAATGATATCTTTAATAACAATAAACATTTCATTAGCCTTTCATTTCAAACTCACTAACTAATAAGAATTTTAATATGTTAATTTTAGACATATCTTTAATAGCAATAATCATGTCATGAGCATAAATATCATAACTGTAAATTTCATACTTAATATAAGAATATTCATAATAAATCATAAATGTGTTTATACATTTATATCATTATTTTAGTGATTGTTTCAATATGTAAAAAGATTTCTTCAATATGCAGGCATAATATTCTTTCCATTTAACAATGAAACCTTTAAGTTGTTGCTTAAAAATTTACTTTTCAGTTTCATGTAAAAAAAGGTTGTTAAATTTATTCTTATTCAAAGTCATGCATATAATCAAGAGTAAGCAAAATACGAATAGAATTATGTTTAAATACATAAGAAAGCATATTATTGAGGTCAACTTCCTTTTTTACTGTACCTTTTTTTTTTCAAATAATCAATTATTTCACCTTGCTTGTTCTATTATTGGAATGTCAACTTTCTTCTTGAAGATCTATTTGCTTCCAATGATTTTCTTTTTAGTGGCACTTTCACTAGCTTTTAAATCCCATTTTCTAAAAGGACTAAACCTCCTCATCCATAGTTACAAATCACTTATCAAAATCATTAAAAGAAATATTTTTAGAGCATGTAGAATTTTCTCCAATATTATATGTTTCTTATACCACTAATAATGCATAGATCACTATATTGATATACGAAGTATTTGTGGTATACTAATTTCTGTCATTTATCTATGCTTAGTTATGTTACATGGCTACTCTTATGATGAACTTTTATCTTCCGCTACCTCGTCATCCTCATCATCTTTGTAGCCAACAACTTAGATTTGATCAGATTCAAAATGAGATTGTTGTGGCGAATATGATTGAATGCTCTTTATCTCCACCTTCTTTGATTCACTCTCTTGATCTATATTAAAGGAAGAAACAAACTTTTTTTTTGGTGAAATATAGAAAATTTATCAAATACAACATTCTCACTAATCTTAATTTTTTAATTTTAGATTAGAACATCAAAACTTATATCCTTTTATACCTTATTCATACCCAAAAAATATACATTTTTTAATTATCTAATCTAATTTACCATCATTATAGGACAACTAAGTACATATGAATTAGAGTAGCTAGCATATTTATCAATCATAATTCTTCAAGAATCTAAAAATCAAAAGATATGTAAGTGGTGCAATTTACCAAATAACATGTTATGGATAATGCCTCAGCCAAAAACTTTTAGATAAATCAAAGTTTGATAACATATTATACTCTCTATCTAACAATGTTTTGTTATGTGCTCTATGACACCATTGTATTGAGGCACTCTTACAATAATGCAGTTGTATAGTTATTCCATAACTTTTACATAATTCATTAAAGTATCCTATATAAAATTCCAAACTATTATCAGTCATATGCTATTTAATTTTTTTGGTTTATTTTTCAATTAGAACTTTCTATTACTTAAATATAATAAAGACATAACTCTTTACATTTGAGAAAGTAGAATCGTACCTTCTTACAATGAGCTCTACCTCTCAAAGAAGTTTAAGGGACTCTTTAAATTTTGAATGCACATAGATAAGAGCACTTTTGTTTTTGTAAGTGAATGAACCAAAGTGGACTCTTACATTTTCTAAATACGCAATGCTCACAAAAATCTAACTTTGTTATACTTTGGTTGCCTATTAACCATCTCTTACTCAATATTATCATAAAATTTTCATTATGCATCCCCATCTTACATGTTGTAACTTGGTGATGTTAGAATTTGAAAAAGAAAATGTAGTCATTAAAACAGTACCTATAGTAATAGTTCCATCAAGAAAATATGAAGGACCAATCTTCTTGGCTTTGATCTCAACCATAACATCTTTTTGTGAATTTTAGATTTAGACCTCTACTAGTATAAATGTACCTGTTTAGATTGAGTGCACTTAATAAAATTAAATTTCTTTTTAAATTTAAAATATGTTAAATATTTGTTAAAGTTCTTACTACACATCATGCATCTTAATTTAGATTGTTCTCACACCAACAATTTGACAAGATTTGTTGTATCTTCATTTAGATTGTTCTTGTACCAAGAATTGGATAAGATTTGTTATTCTCCATTAATATAACCCTATTATATTAATATAACCTCTATTGGGAGTCTGATCTGAGATTGACAAGGCCAGTGGTACGGGGGTTTCCTACACCACATTGGACAGAGCTCCCCCTTGCTGCGAAACTTTGGAGAGTCCACTCAGGCCTTCTCTTGGCCTGGAATAGTGGATTCCGACGGGTTATACTTGAAGTGGATTCCTTGGAGGTGATCAATCTCCTCTCTGTGGCCATCTTAACGTTGACTGAGTATTCTTTTTTGGTGATAGGTATCCGGGAGATCCTGCGACGAGTTTGGGAGGTGAAGATTCAACATGTACAACGGAAAGGGAACCAATGTGCGGACAGTCTTGCTGCGCTTGTCATTTTTTCTAGCCCCGGAGTCCATCCCCTTCAGGAGGCGCCAATGATTGTCATGCCCCTTATGTACCGTGATATTCACGAGGTTCTGTACCGTAGAGTTCTGCATTAGTTAGGCTCTAGTTTTTTTTTTTGGTTGTTTACTTTCCCTTTTATTAAAAAAAAACCCTATTATTAACATTTTCATAAGTAGAAAACCAATTTATGTGAACCAGAAGTTAAAATGGTAAGATGAGAGATTTAATATTTAAAAGATTCAACCAATATTAGGCTGTCATAAAACTAACTAAAGATTGAATAAAATTAAAGAATTTGAAATATGATTAAAAAATTATCCTTCTAAAGTTTAATTGAAAAAAGAGATCCTAATTGCTTTATTTTAGTTTATAAGAAGTTATTAATTTACAAAAACATTCTTTGATATCTTTCATAATACTAGTCTCCCTGATAGTTTATGTCCCATATATAGACAATTGAAGTTGTAGTTTAGCAACAAAATGATATAAAGATATTTTTTATCTTAAATATTTTTTAATATATATGATAAAGTCCATGGGATACTTATACATTATAAATAAAATTATAATAAGATTATAATTATGATATTTATATTATATTTATGCATTATCTCTAAATTATTTTTAGTCATTGTTTTATTAAAATTGGACATTAATATAATATAATAAGACTAGCAAATATTATGTTTTTATTTATTAAGAAAGTAATCGATTTTGTTGGCTAAAGTATGAAATATTTAAATAAATATGTAAGTACTTGTTAGAGAACAAGTTTACCGGACTGATCCGATATAAAAAATTCATTTGAAATATTACTTATATGTCTATAAAATTCTTATTTTGGGATCGCCTCAAATTTGTAGTGCATTTATGCCGTCCCGAAGCACAAAAGTTTTTGTACACTGACATGTATTTTAAAGTCTTCTTTATATATCTGTACATATTTCGGGCACATATGACGTTATCTGTTTATGGAAGATAAAATAATTATGCTTCAAAATGCATGCCTTCTCCACTGCATTACTTTGTCTCGTTCATGAAGTTCATCCCATTCACGAAATACCCACTGACAGAGTTCAGATCTTCTGTCTAATTTTACGGTGTCTTATTCTGTCCCATAAATCTCAGCCATTTATTTATGTGGGTCTCGCGTGAGTTCTACATAAACAAACGTGGGTCTCGCATAAATGAATGACTGAGATTTATAGGACAGAATAAAATACCATAAAATTGGACAGAAGATCCTGTCCCCCGCTGGCACTATAGGGCACTAACTCATGGATTAATGTGACAAAATGCTATAATGATTCAACTTTCCTCTTTCATTTATCCTAAATCAAAAGGATAAAATCTCAACTGTTCTATAAAGACTTTCGTTAATATTCTAAATAGAATTAATGTTTTTTTAATGAAAATTATATTTTACTGTCTAGTTAAAAATTTAATTTTGACAAAGTTCAAAATGTGAATTATAAATTTTATTAATATTTTTATTTTTATTATTAATTTTATCATAC
>JANPWT010000247.1:9221334-9233822 GCA_024678245.1 Erythroxylum densum | reverse complement strand
TCTCATCGTTGATCAATAATATCTATATAAGGCTTGTACAATTTCTCATTCCCTTTAAAAATATTTATAATTGTTTTATGAGTTTTATACATACCATCATATATATATATATAATATCCCAAAGATGGCTTTTCATCTGAATCAACAATCCTCAACAGCCTTATAAGTGGACCCACAATCTTCACAATGATCAAACAAACATCCCAAAATTTATTATCTAGAATAATAGCACAAACTACTTTTCCTTTTTCATTGTTTGATAATTTATGACTTGAAAAATGTTTACTTATCACTAAATTTTGACGTAGTTGCTTATGTTCATAAACACTTTTTAAAGTAATAAATGTAGTTGCAAACATGGTGGTAGCAGGACTAACGATCTCAATCCAATCTTTTTGTTTTCTTAACCAAGACAAAAATGCACATGATTATATACAAAAATTGTGATCTTAGATATGCGTCAAACAAGACTAGAAATATAGCCCATACCATCAATATCTTTCAAAATAAGATTTATACAATGAGCAGCGTATAGAGACCAATAAATATGCCCATACTTTGATTATAATAAGTACCCAGTTGATACATAATGAGCTGCATTATCTGTAACAAAATGCACAACATTCTTGGTCCAACCCACTCGACAATTTCAGAGAATAATTCAGATAAAACATTAGCACTTTTTACCATGTCAGAAGCATCAACAAACTTGATAAAAGTTGTTCCAATATTACAATAAACTAAGAAATTAATCAAGGTTCTTTGTCTTTGATTAGTCCACCCATCTGCCATAATAGTGCATCCTATTGATTCTCAACTAGATTTATATGTATCCACAATTAATTGACACCCCCTTTTTAAATATTGATGCAAAGGCACACACAACCCATAATAAGATGGTACTTTAAATCCTGGATCTATTGTTACTGTAGCATCAATTACTTCTTGAAAATATGGTGAATTTAAAGCATTTAAAGGAGTACATGAGTGATAGAACCATCTAACCCATGCTCTTTTACATCGTAAAACAATATCCTTATCAACCATAAAACCTTTTAGACTAGGTTGAGAACTAGGAGTAGATCTTGGAGAAAAATAAAAATCTATGTTAATAATAGCTTTTCTTTTTTTCCTTTATCTAATACTTGTGATGTTTATCATCTTTAAAAGATATATTATGAGCCTCTTTATTTTCCTTCTTCTTTTTTACTTGTTGCTGCAAATATTTTCCAATCATATCACGTACATCAAGTGATACCTTTTTGCAAGAAGCAATATTACCCTTAATATCAGCAAGATGTTCTTTCATTCTAAAAATTCCTCTCCCTTTAAATATTCTACCGCAAAACATACAGTTATATTGGGTATTCCCATTAGATGCTTGAAAAGAAGAAAAATAATTCCATGCTGGATCGGACTTACCACAAGTAAAGGATGGTTCCATATTCTTCATTATGATTTAACCTAAAAAATATTAAAAAAATGAGTGTATCTTGCGGGAATATCACTGGAGTCTCCTTCCTCCAAAGGTTTACAACATGGTAAACAACTCGCACAAGATAGTTGGCAAAAACCTCAATTGCTTTTTCGTGCGGCACTCATATAGGTCTTTAGGTTAGATTATGATTAAAAGAGGAAGCAAGAGGAAACGACGGAGAATATATTTTTATTGTATTTTTTATTTTTTAAATAAATTTATTTATGCATTCAAGAATTGAACCGAATCGAACTGGACCGTTCTGTCCAATCAAAAAGTTTAAACTGGCCTACTTTTATACATAAAGGTTATTAGGTAAAACCGAACCAGACCACTGACCGGTTCAAACCTTTCCCAGTTGCACCAGATGGTCCGATCCAATTTTTAAAACCTTGGCTAGGAGTAAACATCCAGACCGACAACTAGGAAATTAATAATCCGGACCAAACCTACTTTGATACTATAATAGAGTTTTTAATATGGATAGAGTGTAAAGTTTACTAACAAGAATTCAGCTTGGGTCAAAGAGCAGTAGCCGATCTTCTACTGAGGTAGAATATCGAGCCGTTGCAACTATCGCCTCCGAAACCAATAGGTCCAATTTCTACTTCAAGAGTTGTGAATTCTTACCTTTACACGTACTTTATATTGTGATAATATTGATACCACTTATACTTGCTCCAATCCTGTTTATCACTCTAAAATGAAGCACACTGAAATATATGTGCATTTTGTTCTTGGTGGCACAAGGAAAATTGCGTGTTGCTTTCGTCTAAAGATGAGCTAGCCAACCTTCTTACTAAAGTTGTACCAAAAAGAGGAATAAGTGGGAAAAGGTGTTGATTGTATTTAAATGTACGACCTTCATACTAAAATATTCCTCTTTATGGTACAACTTTAGTAAGAAGGTAGGCTAGCTAATCTAAGTATAGTTGCAGAAAAGTAGGATCTAGTTACAACAAAAATATATCATCAATTTGAATAACAAATATGGTAACTAATTGGATAAGGATTTGACAGTTTCTTCCTCAATATGCCCCCGCAAGATAGTGGTGCCATCAACCACTGTTAACTTGGCACGATTTTGTTGAAAAGGATGCTTGGAGACAGCTTTAGTGAGAAGTTCAGCTAGTTGATCTTTAAAGGAAATATGAGCAACAAGGCAATTTTCCTTATGCCACCAATTGTTGAGCAACTATCCAAATTATTAGTTCTAGTCATTTTAGCAATGATTCACCCAAATCCAATTCTTGTTAATGGGCTCTACAATTTACCCATATTAAAAATTCTAATAAAATAAAATTATGAAATATCTATAAATATATCCTTCAACTTTTTAGTGACTCATATAGGCACCAAATTTCTCAAATGCTTCTTAAATATTTGCCACTAATATAACTAATACACTAAAATAGGGAATATTGGCTCAATAATGTTACTTATACTCTTGCACTTATATGTAATTTTAGGGTTGGGTGACTTATTGTTGGTATACCTTAATTATGTATGAAAATCTAGCAAAAAATATCAGTTATCCCATTGTCTAACAATACATAAATAAACAATATAGATTGATCGTGATGGTTTACACTAACAAATGAACAAATTGCATTTGATATTTGTTTATAAAATTAGTATCAAATGTGGCTATATCACTAAATTCAACATAAGCTACTTGAATCCTTGTTTTCTACCTCAAAATTATTCTTTATATATCCTTTCTTTTTATAGTTAATTTCATAGGAAAATCTATTGTACTTTTGTTTTCATTCTAAAGAACGTCTTATATATCACTTTTATATCTCCTTCTTTAAATCTCGCTCATCTTAAATGTCTACATAGTTAAGACAATCCAATTGTAACAACTGCACTTATAAAAATAGTCAGTATATTTGTGCATTGCCTAATTTTTTAACTAACATTCAATTTTAATCCACAACTTACTTGGCTATCTCTAATATAATGTTGATTTATAACTTGGAATCAAATAATGATTGTGCAAATTTCAGAGTTAGCTATGGTAAAAATACCTTCAACCAATTGAAAGTATTGCACCCAAATTTTTGAATTAGTATTGGTTTCATTTTATTTAACCCTCATAATTTGTGCAACCAACCTTAATGACAAACAAATGTCCTACTCTTAAACTCTCCACTCTCATCTTTCCCTCCTCTTATCATAGTAAGCTCCACAGATGAAACTTTATATATTTTTGGTACAAATCAAAATTGTCTTTTCATAAAATTTCAAACATCTAAAAAACCCTCTTCACTCTCTATTTCATTACTCATCTCTAATACAACACTGTATTATACCAAAGATGTCACGTTATTCTTTAAAAACTACCATTATATAACATAAAGTATAATATTGGATTATACTACATATAACATCATTTTTTTAAAATACTTCACACCAATTGGCCAAGTGTCACACTGGGATAGCAACTCTTAAACACACACAAAATGAAACTTTGCTCTTGCATATAAGCACTGCAACTTTTTCTTTCTCCTTTTCAACCTTTCCTTCCCTCCTTACTATTGCAAATTTCATTCTAGACAATTAGCAATAAACTTAAAACTCAATTTTATTAGTAAAATTTTAATTGCATATAACCAATAAACATCTCATATCTCACAACAACATTCTTACTTATAATTCTTGTAGATGTATATCCATGCCACAAAAATTTAAATAGCAAAATGATTATAATTAATGCAGACATTTGGATATTGAACTAATAGTTGTAAAAGTTGATTGTGATATAAAAAATTGAAAGTTCATCTTAGACCAAGTAGGAAAATCAAGGCGGGATAACAAAAATACTAATGGTAAGTAAAAATGGTTGATTGGTATGATAATTTCGTATTGCTTAGTTAATAACATAAATATGATTACATATTAGAGATAACAATAATAAATATATGTAAAATTATATTACAAATCGGAAGTGGGATGAGGGACAACATCCGCATGATAATATGCAGAATAGGCAATGAAAAATGAGCTTTAATCTTCTATGATAATTGGCTAAAGAATGGGCCACTTCACTTATCCAACTTAAGAGTTCTTTGTGAAAGCATATTCCAAATGAATGCAAAAGTCCAGGAATGGATGGTACGAAACTAATGGGCAAACCATCCACATGAGATAACTCACTTCTACTAGACCACAATCCTTACCAACAATCTGAAGATAGACATGTCTTAAGCTCACTTTACTAGCATCTTCTCCTACAACTCTTGTAGAGAATTCCTGATGAGGAAGGAAAGAGAATTGAGATGGGATAAACTTGTGTGAAACAAACATCAATCCCCCTAGGTATCCTTTACGCTGTGGTTATGCTTGAGGAATGAATTTGCAACCAAAAATAGGCCGAGTTTCTTCAATGTTCAGGGAATTGCAGATTCCAAGCTGAATTTACATTACATTTATTCTTTGAATGTGCTTACACTAGCTGGACAGGAAAGAGTACAAGTTTTCCTAACTCTAGACCAAAAGTTTCTCCAATTTCAAGGTATATTAGAACGACTTCAAAGAGACAACTATTGTGCCAAAAAGAGGAAACAACAAATAGTTAATTCTATCGGAATCAACATGTATGCCATATGAAACAAATGAATACTAGAATTTTCAAAGATGAACAAACAACCAAGGAAGATGCACTAAGGATCTCCTTAACAAAAAGCAGAGAGTTGGAATTTACGAGTGAACACAAGGGCCATTTCATTTCAACACTAAACACAATACTGCGGCTTAGTTTTCATATTGCTCCTTGTTTTGTACATTTGGCTTAGCTAATCCATAGTTTTAGCTTCCATATGTAAACTTTTTGATCAGTTATAAAATATTTAACTTTTCAAAACACAAACAAGTATAAGTTTAAAGAAAATGATGAACAAACCAATGTAATATGGTAAGAAACTTACGGTAAGAACAAGTAACCTTCTAACCCAAGAGATTAACATTTATTGGATTTTTTTTTACTTTTTTATCCATAATTATATCAATCATAATATTGTTTATCAACTATTTTTTAAAAATATAACTAATAATATTATTTTAAGTGCTGGCCAGTTGGCCACTAGCCAAAAAGTGTTTTCCTATAATCTAAGGAAGGATTGCGTGACCTGACTTGGAGAAAATAAGACAACAATGTAAACAGCGCAGGAACAAAAAGTCCTCGTGGGATATGAAGCGTAGGGTAGCTAGAGACAGATTTTGTAATCCACGGTTGGAGCCACAGATATCAGTTGGCTTGCTGATGAATAACCTAAGTTCTTCCAGAAAGCAGTTCCTTTCTCATTCATCACCCTCTCTGCACCCCACGTTATATTCTCTCAGTACCATGTGCTGTTATTATCAGCTTTTCATGGTCTCTTTCATGGGGACCTTTCTCCTTTATGTCCCTCTCTGTGAAAACATATGTTTTCAACATAACAGCCTCAAAAGAAATGCCTAATTCCTTGGATAGTGCGAACATAGAGAAGCAAACAAGTATTTTGTTACAATTTCGATATTCTAGCAGACAAGAATGATGAAATTGCGATATCTCATACGATGACAGACAGGACAATGAATTGTTCACTACAGCTTTCTCAGGATTGCAGAATCGGTGAATTTTAACTTTTGACATGGTGATATTTGCCCAAACCATAGATCTTGCCTCCAGCTTCTGGACTCGACTGTTGGAACCTGAAAGAGAACAATATAGGCAAGCTTGAGGGTGGAGAATAGGAGAAAATTTGAAAAGGATATTTGATGCTACTGCTACCTCCAAAAGCTTGGAGAAGGGAAAGCATTTGATCATCCTTGATGGAATTCCACATTGTGAGGGTTTTGTGTCTCCACATCCCAAAAACAAGGTAGATGCTGCAAGTGGAATTATTACCGTTACTAGAATCAAAACTATGGTAGAATTCAAGTCACAGTAAAAGAAGTAATTACATTAAAGCAGGACGAGTCAAGATGTAGATCATTGATAAATGTCGAGGAGTTTATAGTTCTTTCAACACCTAGCTCAGGAGTATGTGGTAGCAATTCCAGTTCACTTCCTAAGCCTGCTTGGTGCGCTGAATTATGTAGAAGTTCAGGAAAATTTGCAATTGTTGATGGCATATCTGGCGTTGGAAAACTTGCCACGTAAGCAGGAAACTTCATAACATAGATGCGAACAACAAAATGTCAGTGCTGAGACAAACTTATTCGGGTCCCATTTTAGTAGATTCCATTCAGAGGAAAGTTACCTCTTTCCCTGACAAGTTGATGTTGAACTCTACTCTCGGATTTACAGCAGCCAGTTTCATTGACAAGAACTGCAAGTGAATTGAGAACCTGTTAGATATGTTTTCAGAACTAATTTATGAAGAAAAATGCTTAACAAAGCAGGAACCTCTGGTTACCTCAACTTGTCTCTGAAGAGATTGAACATAATTGATAATTTCGTCTAGCATTCCTGCCCTTCCGGTTATTTTGTTGCACCCAGGGACTAGATCTTGCAGGCATTTCATTTTCTTACTTATCTTTTGCCTCCTGGCCTACAAATTAGGGACAAAAATCAGTCTAGGCCACCAAAATTTGTTGCAAGTGTTATGAGGACATGTATGCATTAATTCTTATAATTGGAAACTTTGCTGCTCACTCTTTCTGCTAAGCTGTGACTGTCAGTGGCCTGGCCACGACGTGCCCGCACATGTATGTAATCTGGCTTTTGGACCACTGAAATCTTCTGATTTTTCTTTGAAGAATCTGCAGTAGTTTCTGTAGTGCTCTTGTGTTTGATTTTGGACTCCACTTCCACTTCACTTCTAGTCCTCTTCTCTTTACATTCTTCTGCTGCAACAGACTAGACACAAAAATATTCAAAAGGATGGCTGTGACTTACAAATTTCAATCAAAATCTTGCACATCTGCCTTCATAAAATGTTAGTTAGTTCATGAAATTTCAAGAACCGATGATGCAAGTTTCTAGCAATCAGAAATGAAGAAGTTGATGATAATGATTATTTTATTTCAACGAATTCGTAGTAGCATATAGAAAACTTCCTGTTCTTATGTTTCTTCTCTGAGTGCTACTAACTGTTTTAGTCTTCTCTATCGTGTTAACAAATTCTCATTGCTCTCCTTTAAACGATTTGAAAATTTAGCGAATGAATTTGGAATGGGAAAAACATACCCCTGATTTCCTCTTATTTGAACTGTCACTCTCGGCTCTGGTTTGCATCTGCTCCAAGAAAATCATGGTTTTGCCTATCGCCTCTTCTTCCATGTTTGCTGCCTCTACGGCTCCTATCTGGTAACTAGATGTCCTTGATAAGCCACGATCACTCTCAAGAGAATGTGGTGCTCCTTCAGTTTGCATCAACTCCATTTCTTTAGCAAACAAATTCGTGGCAGCTAATGACAAATTGGCATAATTCAACACGTCCCCATTGCCACACGTTTCATGCTTTTTCTTCCAATCAACAGTACCTCCAACTACTGAAGTGTGATCAAAGATACCTCCAAACTGAGGCAGTAAGCTTGATTCAGAGGAGTTGTTTTGGTTCAAGTAGCCATGCTGTTGCTGGTACAGCCACTTGAGCCTCGCTTGGTATATCTCTTGCACTGTCGCGTCCATACAAAAGGCGTGTTTTTGAGACATCATTAGTTCAAGGGATGCAATCGAATGTCCTAAATGACTATACCCTTAAAACATATCAACATCTCAATCCTCCAATTTTGCTAGTGTGAGATATACATTATATGCTAGCAAAGTAACAGTTGGTATGTAACCTTCTGTGATCGAAAGTACTGTAGGGTAGTGATAAGAGCAGATGAGTCTATCTTAGTCTGAAATAAATGCAAAGATGGCTACGGATACATGGTCTACATAGAGATATGAGAGAAAAAGCATATAGTAGAGAAACAAGAGAACCGAGTAATTCACAAAGGAATGTAGACCATAAACAATAAGAGTGGGCAATGGTCCCCAGCGACATAGAGTGGCATGTGGGAATGTCCGTACGAACAGGAAATGGAGAAGGTTGAACGGGGTTCCGTTGGGATTATAGCCTTTCATGTTCGGTGGAGATACTTTGTTAGGTATTGCAGTTGCTAAAAGACCAAACCTTTGATCAACCAAGCCACTCCAATTAATTAACTAAAACCAAATTACATTATCCCCAACCCCAAATGCATGTGGAAGTCTGCCTGGCTGTTGTCTTCTTTCTTCTTCTTAAACATGGTAGAAGAACATCAAATGTAGAAGAACATCAAATCTTAAACATGGTAGATGATCAACATGCGAACATCAAATGAACCATCGTTAGTGATCCTGTTCTGAAATGCATAAATTTGGTAGCTGCTGATGTACATTTCCTATGTGCAGCAGCTAAGTTCTAAATGTTCGGGAGTATTAGGAACTTGATCATATTTATACCTAACTGGGCTATGAATCTCACTCTTTCAACAATTTATCACATGATTCATCTTCTCTTAAAAAGAGGAAAAGACATATAACCTATAGAATTATAGAGGACAGGCGGAGGTGAGGCGTGATTTGCAGAGCATATCTTTGTTTCAATGAGAAACGTACATGCACGGATAAGGTTAGAGAAGGGTTATGGGGTGACCCACCGACAATGTGTGCCAAACTAGGACAGCTGAGAACAGTCACACCAACCTTGTTACCCATCTCAGCAAACCCAACTCTCACACTGCAAATCACAACCTGCCTCTTAAGATAACATTTACTATGTAGAACCAATACACAGTATCGCATGCTATATAGGAGATAATGTCAGCCATGCCCCATCCACAATACCTATATATTTTTGTACGACACATTCTTACTATTATTATATTTTGTATCTTTTGTTTAGGGAAATCTTCAAATAACTTGTACGCCAGTGGAGATTAAATCCTTTTACACGTCAATTTGAACAGAGAGATTCATGTTAAATATCACTTCTCTTCTAACTCTCAATTGAATTCAAACTCGTGAACATAACATGGAACATGACAATTCAATAAATAACCTAGTAAAAACCAAGGAGTTGGCATATTCTATGATCTCCTTAAGAGTTTCACAACTATGGGCAGAAAAAGAACATTTAGTACCGCCTTCCAACTCAACTTGGTGGCATCCAAAGTCACTTGAAAAAAACTTTATATTAAGAGACAAGATCATATCACCTTAACATAGAAGGATATAGTGCCGAGGTCTTAGGCCCCAATGTATTGTGAAGATATATATATTATTATGAGAACAGTAAAAAACTAAGGAGTTGATGCATCTTATGAATGATGGGTATAAGGATAAGTGATAGGGTGGTGGGGGACCAAGAGTTGGGCAGTGTTGGAGCCCTTGAATAACCCCACCAGCTTCATATGCTGTGTCTCTACTGGACCATTAGAAGTTCTCTTCATTTTGTACATGCCTAAATCTTCAACCACATAATTAGCTAACTGTCAACCAGATGATTTGACTATAGGAGATAAGGGTAGAGGTAAAAAGAAGTACTTGTTAGAGAGAAGATATAAAAGTTTTCAAACAATAAGAGAAACCGCAAAAAATAAAAATTTCTTAAGAACAATATTTATTCTTTTGTCCTAAATTCGTTTATAACAAAGTTTAATCATTAATGGGGATCAAGCCTAGCTCTTTGGCATCTTCAATGATAATGTTTGATTTACATGTATCTTAACAATGCAATATTTTTAGATAAGATTACAATTCAATCTTTGTAAATAAGCTTAGATTAAACTAGATCATAATATTAGCTGTAATATTTTATGTAAATCTCTTTTCTATTTTGTTTTTACTTGTATATAAAAGCTCAAAAGCCTTTCTCAAATGCAAAACTAAAGCAATAACACATCTTCATATACATTACTTACAACTCTCTTTATGATATCAAAGCCAACACTTAGTCTCTCCTAATTTTTTTTGGCAACCCATCTTACACTAGTTTAACCATTTACAAACTCAGCACACCTACAACTCTCCACAAAAACATACTTCAACACATACCAGCTTGAACTTCCCAAAACTTCGATCAATTACACATCTTCACAGCAACATACACACACACATACACACATACTACCCTAAATCATCCACACAGTCTGCTCAATTACAAACTCAACTACACGCCACTACAGAACCACACATTCACACATATTTGTCCACACCTCAATACACCAATCCAAGACCTCTCCACACACGGCCACGACTAATCACACAACTTCAATTCTACCCATCAATCAATTGACAAATTTTCTTACCACACCTCTCGACACAACAAATTGCCTTGTCTAGTGAAATCAAGTTCAAGTTGTTCTTACAACCTTTGGCTACGTTGACATACTCTCCTCTTCCCAACAGCACATCCTAATGTCGATACCCATATCTCCAAAATTTGTTAAATGGCAGACATATGACCACCTAATCTACTACTATCTCACCACGTTTCTCTCCAACTCCACTGCTCTTCTGGCTCTCGGGTGTCATACTGCTCATGATCTTTGGCCAGTCTTTGAATGACATTTTCTCTAGCAATGCTCGTGCCAACAGTTGCTCCTTCATCGCAAGCTTCACACGCTCAAGCAAGGTGCATCCTTCGTCTCTGATTTTTTGAACACTATCTCCACCGTCGAGGAACTCGCGGCTATCAGTGACCACACTTCCGATGCCGATCTCATTCTACTTACTTTGAATGGTCTTCTCTCGGAGTATGAATCTTTTGTCACAACAATAAAGCATCACGACTCTCTCCTCACATTTTTAGATCTTCGTGTTCGCCTTCTCATTGACGAGCAACGTCTTCTGTCCTATCATTCCTCAAACTCCACTTATACAATTATTCTGGTGGCTCACTCTAGTGGCAGCTCGAGATGTTCCTCACGTCTCCCTTGGAATTGCAACTCCTTTGGTGGCAGCTCACAGTCTGACAGCAGGCACAGCTCTTGGAGGCACAACTCTACATCAATCCACAAACACACAACCACCCAATAACCCACCCCAACACACCTAACCCAATATTTATAAGGCTAATTGTAAGCCCTATCAATCACTACAACATAACCAGCCAACACTAAATTTTAATAAACTACCCACCCAATGCCATATATATTGGAAGTGGGGTTACATTAAGGCCTATTTCCGTTTTCAATATTCCGAGTTTCCGAATCACCTTTCTAGGCTCTCTCCTGATTTTACTTCCCTTAACTCTGCCTTTTCAACTATGAGTATTAATAACCCTAATGATACCCTATGTTTTCACTCCAATGATACTGTTGAATGGATACCCGCAATCCTAACCCTAGGCAGGTTAATAGGGCCCCTCTCAATTTTATTCCTACGGTTCCATAATTTTATTTATTTGAATAATTGTCAGAGAGAAGTGAAATATACAAAGTTTTTGACATCTCACTTGCCGTGTAGAACTCACAATCTCTTTTCAGCATTTTTGGTATCTCTTGTTGTGAGGCCCACTCTCAATCTCTTCAACATTCTGCCAATCTCATTTAAAGTTTTTTTGAAAAAAGATCGCATTTAATGTTGACGGATCCTTCTGACTATTTTTCAACTTCTGTGTTGAAAGTTAACATTAACTTTCAAATTGTCGTTAACTTCTTGTACTCTTTTGAAGTATTTGGGTGTATTTCTTATACTCAATTTGTTTATTTTTATCAACATATGAATCTAAAATATTCAAATCAAAAATTAGCAGCAAAATTTTTTTATAGTTTTGACTTTTGAGTTCTGAGTGATAATTTAAAACTAAAGTATTTGACTTTTTTAAATATATTTTCAGCTTACTAAATATTTGAGTGATAATTTATTGCAACACTTGTGGTTCATCTACTTACAACAATTCTTAGTGCAATAAATCTCTAAATTTATTATATATAAAATTGAAGTTTATTTAATTTACATTTTAACACTCTTTAGGTTCTTAAATAAATTACAATAAAAGAATAACTCACTTCAAAAATATATAATTAAATAAATTAGTTGTTTACTTTG
>JANPWT010000247.1:9203730-9215942 GCA_024678245.1 Erythroxylum densum | reverse complement strand
TGATCTATGATTATAAATTGTTTAATTGGAGAATTAAAGATAAATTAAAAGGAGTTTTAATTTATCTAATTCTAATTGTGAATTAGAATTAGAATTTATAATCATTGCCAACATATTTGGGAACCTAATGAGTTGGACACTTATGCGGCTACGGTGGTTGAGACGGATCAGTTTCAATAACGGTTCGAAGGATGCATCAAGATAAAGATCAAGCTTCGGAATAAGATACGAATTAAATTCTACTTTATTATGATTCGTGTTAATCATTTTATAGATTAAATAGATCTTGGTTTTCGGGAAATCAAAAGTCACGAAAAAGTTTCGTGATTATTCCACTGCCGTTCGGATCAGATCCTAACCCAATTTCCCAACACTTGAAGCCACTTCCACTTCCACTGGTATTCTTCTAACATAAACCAAATACACCAGTGATCTTCTTCTTTAGATAGGTATTGATCATTCCAAACCTATTCACACTTCGATCACTATGTCTCTTCCTTTATCTAAAAATTATGACACACCCCTTTATGATCCATCCGAGTATCAAAGCACTCTTGGTGCTCTTCAATATATGTACCTTACTCGTAATGACATTCAATTTACTATTAATAAGGTATCCCAATTTTTACATTGCCCCACTGATGTGCATTGGACTGCAGTTAAACGGATTCCCTATTATCTTCGTTCCACATCATCTCACGACATGCACTTTCTCAGATCATCCTCACTACAATTAAATGTCTACTGTGATGCTCATTGGGCTGATTGTCCTGACAATCATCATTCTACTTCTAGTTATTACATCTATGTTGGACCTAATTTAATCATTTGGAGTGCTAAGAACCAAAATACTATTGTCAGATTTACTACTGAAGTTGAATATCGAATCATTGCTCTAGCCGCAGCGGAACTTTGGCGGATTACTTCTCTTCTAAAGGAAATTAGTTTCTCTAAAGTTACGCCCACTCTCTGGTGTGATAGTCTTGGTGCTATATTCTTTACTTCTGTTCCAATCACTAATGCTCGTACCAAGTATAATGAAATTGATATACATTTTGTTCGTGACTTGGTGGCTAGCAAAGCACTCTCCATTAGACACATTGCATATACTCTTCAAATTGTTGATGTTATGACCAAGCCTTTATCCTCTTCAACATTTCAACGTCTTCGTCATAATAAGCTCACAATTGCTACACATCATGAGCTTGAGGGAGGTTGATAACATTTGATTTACATGTATCTTAACAATTCAATATTTTTAGATAAGATTACAATTCAATCTTTTTAGATAAGCTTACATCAAACTAGATCAAAATATGAGCTGTAATATTCTCTGTAAATCTCTTTTTGATTATGTTTTTACTTGTATATAAAGACTCACGGGCCTTTCACAAATACACAACAAAAGCAATAACTCATCTTTTTATACATTGTTCACAACTATTTTTACTCAGATCTATGCTCAGCTAATGAGAAAGCATTATCTATTAACAAGGTTAAAAAAATCAATGATTTACTGCAAACAACCTGAGAGTACCTGCACGCGAGGAATGGCAACATAAAGCAGGTGATACTGTTGTTTAATTTGATCTCATGCATCTCCACATAATGTACATACACTAGTTTCAGAAGATAAAAGGTTGCCTTCCTCAAGTCATTGGATGAAGCACCTAGTACTTTGGAGCTTTCAAAATCCCAAGATTGTACGTTGCAGAAGACAACTGAAATAGGTCATGTTCAGCGAATTAGAAAAATAAAAGGGAAAGATGTATCATAAATTTTGATTTTTTTTCTATTTTTTCGTATCAGAGGTTGCAGAGAATAAAGGTGTTATATATCAGTTCATATCAGGATTAATTATATCATCAGTCTTTATTAATAAAGAAAATTTTGTTTTATAATGACAAAATTTTGATGATAATGAACAATTACTGCAGTATGGTTTGCGCTAGTACCCGTATGAGACGCAGAAGTTGAATCGGGCTATTATTGGGGCGGAAACTTAGCAGATCAAGAACATTCTTTTAAGTTGGAGATCAGAGGTATGCTTGGATTTGATTCTAGGCGTTGTGAGCAGATAGAGAGTTTGAGTCTTAGTAGAACGGCCCAAATCATGGGAACTGACAACTTTGGTAGTTAACAAACTGGCAACTCAGAACTGAGTCCAAACTGAAAAAAATGGATATATAATTATTTTTTTGATATAATGAGAAAATAGATAGAGACAAAATTGTATTACGTAATATGTTATATTAAGAAAAAATCATTTAACATGTATATGAAGGATATTATTAATTGTTAATTGCTTCACGATACGAATGTAACTTAAGGTTTTAGTAAATTTTTAATATCTTTATAATTAATTTATTTTCATATTAAAGATATATATTAATTAATTTAGTAACGACTGTAATTAAGTTTTTAGTAATTTTAATATTTTATAGTTAATTTATTTTCATATTAAAGAGATATAATAATTAATTTAGTAATTGACAATTAATAATATTTTTTAATACATGTTAAATGATTTTTTATTATTTAATTTAAATAATTTTTTATAAAACATATAACTTTCTTTTGTAATTTTATTTCATTGAAGAGAAATATAACAAATAAAAATTATTTTATATTTTTATTTACTATTTTATATTTTTGATTAAATTTTTAAAATTAAACAATTTGCTTCAAAAACATTTGTTTTTAGCTAAAATGTAGTTTACGGGACATTTAGAAGAGTTATGTAATAGAACAAACAAATTGGTGGCTATATATTCGAAATGGATCAATTGTTTGACACTTAAAATTATGTGAAAAAAGATATTATGTCAATTTTTTCAAATATCAATATTTACATTTTTCCATTAATTACATTAACAAAATATTAATAGAAATAATTTTTCAACTGAGTTATCTGAGTTTTAAAAAGCTAAATACTTAATTAAAAATTTTAAAAGACTCAACATTAAAATCCTTATAATTTATTACCCCATATAAGATTTAAATTGGTTTTTCAATTTTAGTCATGGATATATTTTTATGAGAACTTATTAAATTTGATAATGAATAATTATCTGAGTAAATATATTTTCTAACATATCATGAATTCTATTTTTTATTTTTACTATGTTAAAAATATATATTAAATATTTTTTTAGATAACATGAAATCTTGTAAAAATGTTTTAAAAGATAAATATTATAATTAAGTTTAATGATGCTCAATTGAAGTTATACTATTTTGTACATATGTAGGATAAAGTTTAGCCCTATATTAATTGTATCCTGGGATGAATGGTATGCGTATGATTCAGGCTGCAGCCTCCTGTCCTGTTATATTTGTTTCTTGCTCTTGTCCTACATGCAAGGTATTCCGTCCAACCCAGATGCTACAAAGACATGCTCGTTCCATTCGATAAGCATCTGAACATGTCTTTGTGCTGATAGTTGGGAAACCGGATGACTGAAAGATCCTTCGCCTCCTAGCAAATAGATTCATGTCTTAATAATACTCGTTGCCCATTTCATCTTTTCATCAAAGAATCCCCTCAAAAGAAAGCTCTCACGCTTATGCTGGCATATGCTTCAAATAGTCAAAAGTTTTGATAGGGTTAATCGCTTTGATTCTGATAAGCTAATAACTAACATATTCAAAGTTAAGGGCTACTGTAGAGTTTAGACACCTTACGGTTGATTATATCCCTTTCAAATGTGCGACAGAAACCAAACAATGCTGGGGATGGGTGGAGATTTTGAGACATCACTTTCATGGAGGTCAAGTTTAGACGATAAAGATTCCAACATTATTAGCAAGATAACGTGTTTGATCACTTCGACACACATTCCATCCAGATTCTCCTGCTAAGTGCTAACCTAGGCTTTCATATCGTCTCGTGACATGGAAGCACAAAAGAGCTAAAGTTGATTTATGTACATTTTGAAGACATTTTATAGCAGAATTATCAAGTGTTGGAGAAATACGATGAACTAAGGATTTCAAACAAAAGGAATTGGAATGGATGATCAAACACCAATTCCAATTCCTACCCAAAACCTGCCTTAATTGATTAAAGAAAATTACATAAACATAAACATAATCATGTACTGTAACAAGTCAATAATAAATCTGATAATCATACTATCGAAATAGTCAGCAGAATATCACTTCCGTTTTCTTGTTTTTGCGTTAGTTCTAAATGAAGCAAAAGAAGATACGAAAACTAAACAAGATCATTTTGCACCAGGTGGCTTAGACTAATAGAGTAACAAAGAGATGATTATTTTTGTGCATCTACCTTTAACTAAAGGAGAACTATCAAAATAAGTTCCAATCCTGTTACCTTTGGTCCAGCGATTCAGCTTCTGGATTCTAGCGGTGAAACAGGACATGACAGTTCCACCTTCGAAAGGTCAGTTCACGGTACACAGTTGCAGGATCAATTAGGTAGATGAAATAAGCCGGTATCTGTCAGTATATTATCACATTGGAACCTTTTTTTATTTATTCTACTTTCCAGCAAAAAATGCTGTCCAGAATTCCGTATCCTGGTTGGAATAATAGGAAGTGGAAGCATCAGCCACCGAGCACCTTGTGTGCCCAGAAAGTAAAAATAAATACATACATAACCCATCCATGACAAAAAATCGAGTTAAGATATTCTGACCAGTTTTATGTTTTATGGTGTCTTATTGTGTCCAGTAAATCTCAGTCATTTATTTATGTGAGTTCCATGTAAGCTCCACATAAATAAACGTGGAATCCGCATAAATAAATGACTGAGATTTACTGAACACAACAATAAAATACCATAAAATTAAACCGAAAATGTGATTTCCAAAAAAATCGCCTGCCAGAAGATCTGCCAAAGATTCTGAGGTGGTCCAGCTGCAGATTGCCCCAAAAGGTAAGATTAGGTCATTTATTGAATGACTTTCATGTTTTAGAAACATATTTTATGCACACATTAGTTAAGAACAAAAGATCTATTCTTAAAAGAGCACTAACTCATCTATTCTTATTATTTTATGCCTACTCTATTTTATAAAGATCCATTCATTTAATAAATACTGACCTACAAAAATCAAACGGCTGTGATCTTTTGAAAAAAGGAGGAATAAATTATTGGAAACAGATCTTTTGTTTCTAAAAAAAGATCATATCACTTGTTCTGACTATTCAGATGAATAAAAATCTTCCAAAAGGGTAGCAGATCACCGCAGATATGCCAAAGTCCTTTTAAAAGGCAATTTGCTACCTCTTGAGTTCGATCACGGCCACAAAATGGAGGGTACGTACTAAATCATTGCTTAACATTAAAACATCAAAATTGTTCGTGACTAAATATTATTTGGGATTGATAATTTTACGTTTTTTAACTGTTCAGAAAGAATAAGTAGGAATAGGAAATAATGAAAAAGAATTTGAAGAACAAAAGTTTTTAATAAATTTTCGGTGCCAACGTTTTCGAAAAACAAAGATGACTATTATTTTATTCAATTAAATATTAAAATTGAAATTTATAAATTATAAATTTCTTCTCTTATACAACTAAGTTTATAAAAATATATATGTTGATATGACAACTCTGACCAGTTTAGCTATATGCAATTTATCCCTTATCAAATTAAACATTATTTTAATAAGTCCTGGAATCATTTAAGTCTAAAATACACTGCTTTAGATAAGACAGTCCATTGTGATTTTAGTCAGAGAGTATCGCTATCCTTGTTTGGAAATAGATAAGGAGTAACATGTTTGTATTTTCAATTTTCAAGGTGTGTCCTCTTTTAGAAAACCTTTTACCCTACTGAAATAGTCGTGTTCTAACTGGTGTCTTATAGTTCTGCATTCCAGAAAACAACACATCTTAGAATACGATTGCCTGTCAGATCATATTTATCTAGCTTTTTCAACATGACTGATCCAATTTTTTAAAGTATGAACCTTTTCCAACAAGATTTGTCGTATGCAATTGACTCTTTAATATTGTGAAATCTCATATTTATGTGCTTAGTTCGTGTATGATGCACTTAATTCGTTGCAACATAAATGATATTTTAACTAATGTTTTAAAAATTAGACTAAACATCAAACCCAGCCAAGAAAAAAGTTTAAGGTTTAAAGATTTAAGTGTTTAACTGTTATTAAACCACTATAAAATTGATATATAATAAATAAAAATAAAATTACCATAATAGATAAAAAATAATATAAAATAAAATATTGTATTGAAATAAAAATGTACTAATAATATCTATTAATATATAATAAATCTAATAATTTAAACTACAATTAAATCTAACATAAAATTTAAAATAATAATTATATTTCTATATTATTATTTATTTAAAGACTTATAAAAATTGAAGTATGTTTAAAGAAAGTCACTAGAAAGGACTCTAACTTTATTTTAACATCTTTTTTAATATCGTTTAAATATAATTATTTATAGTTTAAATATTTTTTTAACCCGTTCTTAAATTTTATTAAACAAAATTACTTATATATACTAATTAATAATTTAATTTATTAAACAAATTTATGATAATAATAATAATTATTTTTTAACAATAATAATTTAAAAATTTTCAAATAAAGTATAAGGAGATAAATAAAGGACTTAAAATTTGGCAAATATAATTTATTAGTAACAATAAATAAATTTATTATTTTTAAGGATAAAAATTGTAATTCATTTTAAAGAATTATAATTTAAAATATAAAGAGATAAATAAAGAATATAAATTTTGATAAATATAATTTATTAGTTAAATTATGTAAGAGAATTAAAAAGAAAAAATTCATTAAAAATTTAAAAGACTTTATATTTTTGATCGTTAAAAATCTCTACATCTTTTTTTTTTATAACAAAGGAAAAGAAACGACTACATCTAAACTAACGCAAAAGCTGACGGAACAAAGCGCCTTGCTTGTCCCATCGAATGAAGTCTAAAACCGTCAGTGGAGGCTCCTATAAGATGTGCAGTCCGAAACTGACAAGAGTAGCAAATGAAGCCAAATGATTCGCACTTTGATTTCCTTCTCGGTGGATGTGTTGAATCTGAACTTTCCAGTTTTAGAGAAGTAAATAACGAACGCCTGTCACCAAAGATGGTGCACCCTCTGCATCTTACAATGATGGTGCACCCTCTCAGAATTCGAGATTGACAATGACAAAGAGGTATATGGATGGCTTCATGGGCGGTGGGCAAGAGGTAGCTTAGTAGAGAGGAAGAGACTTTGATGCTTGTGGTAGTCCCATGGGTTCAGAAAGATGGCTCTTTATGACAGATTCTTAAAGTTTAATAGTTAACCAGTTTTTCCAAGAAAACCACCCGTTTTTCATTCAATCAACTAGTTTTTTTCTCGTATAGGTTATAAATACTAATCAGATAAGAAACTAGACTGGTTCGTGTTTATTCCGGTCAAACCGGCCAATTTGGTACAGTTTTTAAATCAATGATCTTAACTATCACAATATATTTGAAAACTCAAACTTAATTGATTCCCACTTTTTTTTATTAGCCCTATAAATCATAATGTCTCCATACCAATCTCCCCATAGACTCTACTTCAAATGTAAATACTACATATTGAATCATCCGTTTCCAAGTATAGATCCTATTATGAGAGTAAAGATATGCCCTATAATAGATCTCTTTTTATTCAAATCTCATACATATTTTGAATCTAGATAACTCATAATTGAAAGAACACCTTGTCGACTCTTAAACACAATCATATGATTTTTCATACCTCTCAAGGACTTGAATATTCATTTGACTACTTTCTAATACAGTCCTCTAATTTTTTTCATATGGTTACTAATATCACTAATAGTATGAGATAAATTTGAACTAATACAAACTATTACATACATTAAACATTCAGCTACACTAGTCTATAATATATTGGATATATATTTGACCTCTGCATATAACTTCAAGAATTGATCCAGGAAAAGTATAAAGTGATTTACCGATAAAGTATTTACAAGTTTATTTTTGCTCATTTCAAATGTGTGAAATAACTTCTCAATGTTAGTGCATTAAGATAACCACATTTTTCTAAGCTTTTATTCCTCACAATCTCTATTTTTAGTATTTTATTGGCAACACTCAAATTCTTCATCTTAAATATCTTCCTCAACAAGTCTTTAGATTATACACATCATGCATACTTTTAGTAGCAATAAGCATATCATCCATATATAGTGGTAGAAAAATAAACAATCCATTATTAAAACTCTTGACATATACACAACAATTATACTTATATCCTCTGTAGCTAACTCAGATCATATAGGAGTTAAACTTTTTGTACATTATTGTCGAAACTACTTTTAACTCATAAAATGACTCTTTTAATGTACATACTAAATGCTCCCTTTTAGGTTGATTAAACCTTTCAAGCTACTTTACGTAAATTTTCTCTCTAAGTCACTACAAAGAAAAGTTGTTTTCATATTTAGCTACTTTAAATGCATCATTAAATTTGTTACTAATACCATAAAATTATGATAGAAATATGTATAACTATTGAAGAAAAAACTTTATCATAAACAATCCCTTTCTATTATGCATACCCTTTTACTACTAGTCTACCATTAAACTTCTTCACTTCCTTTTTTGTAACTATTTACTTTTTTTTTATAGATCCACTTGCATCCTATAGGGCTCTCTTTTTGGAAGTTGTGTCAACTCTTATATCCAAATCTCATATGAAGACTTTATCTCCTCCATTACAACTCTCATCTATCTATTTTCCTTGTAACTATTCATAGTCTCTTGAAAAGTAGTTGGATTCTTATTGCTGATAATGAGTTTGAAGGGTATCAAATCTTCCCCATCTATATCTATTTAATGGTGTAATAGAGTAGCATGCTCTATCAGTGGCTACACTGTGATGATGTTATCTTCTAACATTATACTTAAACTAAAACTTCTAAAATATTTTAAATCGCTTTTAGCTGCTCTTGTTCCACTTGTACCTTCATAGTATTATCCTTTGATGATGCCGACATATCCTCTCCATATGCTTATTTCAAGATGTACTACTAATCAACCACTGTTTCCCTACTAATCACATCTTCTTTGATATTGGGTCCTAAAGCTTGCATCCCTTTACACCGTCAGGGTATCCAACAAATATAAACTTCTTTGACTTGGATTTATGCTTGGCCCTCTTATCACTAGAAATATGTAAATAAATAGGATAACCAAAAATTTTCAATATGGAGAAATTTACCTTACTTCATATTCACACCTCCTGCCACTCACCCATCTAGTGAATTTTATGGCAATATATTGATGAGATAATATGCAATTTTGCCTCAAGCACCTAGCCCTTTCAATTATAGATATGTTTATTATCTTTGAAACTTTACTTTATTATTTCTCAAATTGTATAATGTCTTTGAATCCCACGAACCTCACACCTTTTAATAGGCTTTAGTTATAAAGTTTTGACATCTCTCACTCATTGAGATGACCTAACCATATTTTATAAATAGTAATATCATCATTTGACTCTACTATATCAACGTCTCCACCAATAACTATGCTCCCTATTATTTTGATTTCTCATCAGTCTTGGCCCTTTCATCATAGTTAATGCACCACTTACCACTTTAATATTGTCTTTGTTAGTTTTTTGCATGCAAGGTGTTTAAAGAGATCAAACTTGGGTTTAAATTTTGTACATGTTAAACATCACACAAGATCCTAAGAATACCATTAAACATCTTGATTTTGTTCTATTTTACTTCGATAATTTCACAAGCTTTATTATCCAGTATATATGAGTTCTAAAGCTTATTGGTCAAATTGTAAAAATATGCATATATATGTGTGTGTGTGTCTATATATATATATATATATACATATATATATAGAGAGAGAGAGAGAGAGAGAGAGAACTGGGATTTACATTGTACCTTTTCTTGTTTGAACAATCAATCATAATATGTCCACTTTACTCACACTTGTAGCATAAGATTGTCTTTTTACTATTGGATTTAGATTTAGAATACTTCTTAGATGATCCATTCTTATTTTGCTTCCTCGTATAGTCTCCTATCACATACATCCCTTCACCTTCAGATTTATCACTAATATATTTGTCTCTTTGTGAGCTAAAAATGTAGAAGTTATAATCTTTCACACCAATTATATCTTTACTAAATGTAAGAATAGTCACCAAATGTTCATAAGATAAATGTAAAGAGCAAAGTAAAATTGTTGATTTTTCTTCATCTGTTAATTGTCCCTTAAAGCTTCAGTAGGTCACTAACTATTTAGTTGAATGCATTTGACATATTATTCCAGATTTGTTCCTTTTTACATCTTTAGCTTGTATAGTTTCTGCTTTAAATACAACTCATTTGTGAGAGACTTCAACATGTATTGACTATCCATCTTCTTCCATCCACATGGGATAAACTGAACATTTCAGTTGCTCGTGCATGCAACTCCTCATATTCAATCTCATCCATGCCTTCTGGCTTATTCTCTCGTAGCCCCTAGCCTTTTGTACTAATAAATCCTCCACTCTTTGTTGTCACAATCTAAACTCTCAATTCTATTAAACTTCTCGAATTTTAAACCTTACGATTAAAGTCATTATTATCTCACATATGCTTTGATACCACTTTTTTGAGAAAAATATGTGTAACAAAATAGAGAATAATGAAAGAGAACAAGCAAGATTGTAAGAGGATTTTAACAAGATTCGAGTAGTTGTGTACCGATATCCTTGGTAGAAAATAGTGGTATTGTTTTATTTTATTGAATCTTAAATTGAAAAATTGCATGTTTCCTATCTTATATAACTAGTTTTTATAACAAATATATTAGTATTTAAACTCTAACTGGTATAGATCTATGTAACTTGCCTCTTAATACACCCTAATATACGATTATGTGCCAAACCATGGTCCATACCGTGTTTTTACCTCTGCATTCTATAAACGAACATGCCATAATATTCGATTGTGTACCAAATCATGTTCAACTTAAGACTTCCAAAAAACACCCTTTCTAAATCCAAAATACTTCAAATTTAGACACATAAATATATGAGCCATATACAACACCAACTGATTTAAAAATACACTCTTGCAACTTCTTTAATACATTCCTCATCGTGGTGTTTTCTTTCTCCAATAGGCCATCTTCTTAAGGATTTTCATGATTGAAGGATAATTTTCTTTCTTATATAACCATATTCCTCAATGAAATGGTAGAACACGAAAAACAACTTTGTAAAACTAAATAAGTACTTAGGTTTATATGATAACCATAGACAATTTTACATGAAAACAATAATAAATCATAACGGAGAAACTTCCAACTACTCAATTAGACGACCACAAAGGAGTAAAAGACAAGTTCTTGACATATGCAATAGGGAGTGAGACAAGAATGGCATGTCCTTTGAAAACTTCAAATACAAGCAAAATTAATGTAAAAATCAACATTTTGAACTCTAGACAATATAGCCAACTCCTACCTTCCTTACCATAATAGACAAAAGGAGAGAAATCAATATGAAGCGAGAAACCATTGAAAAATCAATTTATGGATGATATTCAAAGAAAAGAATATCATTGAAGAAGATAAGGGACCAGTAAGTATGGTAATACGACCTTTTTCTGTAATCTAAGTAGGACTGCTTGAAATTGGACTGTTTGATTGGGGGAGGGAGAAATTTCCAGCTTAGCTATAAGTTAGAGGCATAATCAATTTGTCATCTAGATCGTCATCAAATCTAGTAAAAATAAATTTTTTATTTGTAAAGTAAGATGGTACCACGTAAATTGATAATTTGAGTTTATTTATATATAATAAAATAATAAAATAAAAAGAGAATCTTATAATTTTAAATTATATCAATTCAGTCAAAATAATAAGGGAAGAAAACAACTAAGATTTAAAAATATTTAAAATTTAATTTTAGTATTGAGTGTGATTATGAAAGGTCTAACAACTTTTTCAATTTTATAAAAATCAAAATAATCTCTTTAATTAATTCTTTTGTTAACAAATAATAATAAATAAGTTCATAGGATTTAATTTACTCAAAATTTTTAAAAGAAAGCTCATGATTTTTAATTAATAAATATGTAATTTCACTTTTTTTAGATTAGTTTACATATTCTTATAGCATGGATTGAAAACTATATATATATAACTATTTTGAAAATTAAATAATAATAC
>JANPWT010000247.1:9139194-9158760 GCA_024678245.1 Erythroxylum densum | reverse complement strand
ATAAACATGAAGATGAGTTTATAGATATTATAGAAATTATGTGTAAACAATAAGGGCAAAAAGGACTAAAAATAAGCTCATTAATTAATATAAAAAATATGCCTGAAAAAGTACTTTTTTAAAAATCCTCAAATTTGAGCTTCTTAAAAAGCTGTATTTTGGCTGCCAAAAAAGTTATATCTACTAAAAAGGTGATCTTTTTTATTTTACAGCCAAATACTCATTTTTTAAAAAAACTTTTATGATAAAACCAAAAAAGTTATATCTATTAAAAAGATGATTTTTTTTATTTTACAATCCAATACTCATTTTAAAAAAACTTTTATAATAAAAAAGTATATATTTATCTTCCAAAACTCAACCAAAAAGGCACTCGGTGTCTAAGTCTAACCATTCTATTTTTATTTATAATTGCCTTACGAGGAAGAACGATACGAGGCAAATCGAGTTTTCCTTTTCTTTTATTTTTGCAAATCAAGGTGGCTATGTGTTTGTTAGGCAATCTCTTGTCATGTCATCGTCCCGAGGCAAAAGTCACATGAGGGTACCTACTTCCATTGCCCCCATACAAAGGATCGCAAAAAGCGGATCCAAAACAAGGGCCAGTTGTAGTATTAAACGCGCGCACGTGGCGGTACACTGGAAAGGATCTTAGACTTCCTGGTGCCACGTGGCGTTACTATTGTTTCAATTTTCATCGCGATCGCTTCTCTATTCAGCAGACACTTTACAGGAGCGAGAGAGTGGGAGAGAGATGGAGAAGAGAAGAGTAGCGACAATGCTGTTGTTGTCGGCGGTTTTATGGGGGGCGGTGTCGGTGGAGGAGTGCTGGTGTTGGAGTAGCAGCGCCGGTGAGAATGTGGTTGAGGAGAAAGTGAATGTGGCAGCGGAGAAAGTGAGAGCCAAGGCAGCAGAAACAATGGAAAACGCCAAAGACAAGGCCGGTTCTTTGTATGATTGGAGCCGTCGGAAGTACTCCGAGTAATTAATCACATACCTTCCCTCTCCTTCTTAAATATTTTGGGTTTATAAAGAAAAAATTATGATCGTGTTGGACCAAGATATTTTTGTCTAACTATCAGATGCATGGTTTACTACGGAAGTCAAATTTTGTTAATGGAGTCTGGTGGGGATATTTAATTTGATAAGTAATTAGTTGAAGATTATGGTAACCTGTACGAACCAGGCAATTAGTTAATTTTTAAAGGTTGCATCACGTTTCTTAATTGTTACTTTTTAAAAAAATGGTCGAGAAGAGGATGACAGTTAATGAGATTTCATAAGATAGAATAAGATAGAATAAGATAAGGTAATATTAGAGAGAGGATCTTCTTCCCAAGCGGAGGATTAGAATTTAAAATTCATCCGAGCCTCAATTAGTTTTGGATATAGTGCCCTACACAATCATGACTCTATCTTGAAGTTTCGTAGTATAAGATGTGTGTTGTCAAGGAAAAAACGAGATCTGATTAAAAGGATTGGCTATATTAAAAATGCACTACTTGGTGACACTTCCCTCATGCCGATGTAGATCAATCCTTCATTCATAAGATAGATAATATAGGGGGTCAAGCGAGATGTTAGATAATATAGGGGGTCAAGCGAGATGTTATCTTCTGTTACCAAGCAAGCGAAAAGTTTACTTTGGTTATAGAAATTTGCTTAAGACTTCCATAATTAAGTTATCGATGATTATCCAAGTTGTTAAGATGAAAAGGAGGATGTTTAATGGATAGAACAAGGGACAGGGTTAGCAACTGACAAGGTTATGTTAATGATAATCAGTAACGATGAAGCTGATAGACATAATGTTTTGAGCTTTACGGGGCATGTTTGTTAGTATTGCATGATCATAAATCCTAAATGTTAAAGAGGCAATTCATATGCTTGCTTATGGATCTCTTAACAACGTTATATTGGTGCCACTAGTGGACCTGGATTTGGACAAGAGAGGGCCGAAAAGGCAGCTCAAACTCTGATGGATAGAGCTGGAGACACTGCTTCGAAAACTGCAAGTATGATGGATTCTACTGCATCAGGTGATTATTTTGCCTTTGCTTTTGCACTGGCAACTAAGTTAGTCTTATTTCTTATATACACTTCAAATTGGAGCTACTCTTCTGAATAGTTTTATCTGTCCAGAATCATCAAGGTATGCTTCTGAAAAAACGAGAGTGGCAGCCAACATAGCACACCGAAAGATAGGTGATATGAAGGACTATGCTTCAGGGAAGGCAGACGAAGCTACGAAAAAGGCCGCTGATAGAGCTAATGATGTGAAAGAAACAATGGCTGATGCAATGGAATATGGAGAAGTTAAAGTGGCAGATGCCTTTGATGGAGCTAAACAAAGGCTGAAGATGGTGACAGACGTTGCTTCGGATTCGGCTGATGAGGTCAAAGACCGAATGGACGGAGCAATGAGTTACGAGAAAGAGAAAGCGACTGATACGTATGATGAAGCTAAAAACAAGCTGAACATTGCTAGAGACGTGGCTTCAGATAGAGCTACCGATGTTAGAGACACAATGGCTGGAGCAGTGGGATATGGGAATAATAAAGTGGCTGATGCTTACGGTGAAGCTAAAGAGAACTTGAATATTGCTATGGACATGGCATCAGATAAAGTAGCAGATGCCAAAGACAGAGCATCTGGATATGGGAAAGATAAAGCCGCTGATGCCTATGGTGAAGCTAAAGAGAAGCTGAATACTGCTATGGGCATGGCTTCAGATAGAGTAGCAGATGCCAAAGACAGAATTGCTGAGACAACTGGATATGGAAAGAATAAAGCTGCTGATGTTGTTGGGGAAGTCAAGCAAAAAATGATTAATACTGCCTCAGATATGGCCAATGAGGCTAAGAATTGGATGGAAGGAGCAATGGAATACGGAAAAGATAGAGCAAGGAATGTCTATAACATGGCCTCAGAGACAGCAGATGATGCTCAAGGGGCAATGACAGGATCAATGAATTATGACAAGGAGCAAGCCTTTCATGGCTATGATGAAGCTAAGCAGAAAACTAACATGGCAGTGAACATTTTCTCAGAAAAAGCTGAAGATACCAAAGATAAAATGTTTAGGGAAGCTGGTTGTCGAGGAGATGATGCAGTGGAAGCTTTTGATCGAGCTATGCACAATGTTGGGGAGGCTTACATATCAACGAAAGAAAGTGTGACTCGTCAGGCCAGGGCTAGCTATAAAGCTGCCAAGGAGAGGATGTCACAGACAACTGGTGATCTTGGAGATGCAGTGAGAAAGGCGAAGGCTACAACAGAGCTTGAAATCTAGCAAGACATCGGAGTCTAGTTTCATCTGTGAGTCAATGCCATTTCCCTGGCTTCAGTCCCTTGTTATAGTCACTTCTTTCTTTTCTATTTTTTTCATTTCCTCTTATGTTTCCTTTTGTATGTATTTCAATCCATTTTATAACTTCTAATAAGCGTAACTCCTTTTAGCTCTTCTTCAATTTTTGGCTCTTCCAAGTCTAATTAAAAATTGACGTTCAAATCTAACAGCAGTTTATCAGTTTCTCAATTTTCATGCATTCTTCGAGATCTATGTCTACATGCAAGCTATTGGAAAGGAATTTCATCCTCACATTAGAAATAAAATGTTGGCGCCATGGATTTGCGTGTTTTGCTAAGACGTAAATTGTTGGTAGAATTTCAACTATTAATCTAGAAATTGCTGAAATCTAAATTTGTGTCTTTATGTAGCCACTTGGAGAACAATCATCTTGCAGAACAACCTTAAATTGTCATGGAGTTGAGCTAGTGATTGACCTAGTTCTCTAATTTAACGATAATTGTGCCCAACTATTACACTAACTTGGCATACTCACTCTCCCATGCGATGATTCCTTCATTATAGGACTCCATTTGTGTAACAAAGCCATTTCTGGTTTCCAGAAATGCAAAGTTTCGTCCAAGGTCTTCGCCAGACATTTGTAGATAAGAAGTTATTGTTTCTTTTTCAGAATCATTCATTCCTTTCTGGTTCAGTCTTTTTTCAAGCAGGTTCTCGCCCAGTTCTCTTACAAATTTGATCCCTTATTTTTATCCTAGTCGGCAATTTCAACTTCTCTTTTGTCCTCCTTTTCCCGTGGTTGAAATTAAAAGGAAAGGATATCATATAACTAATCATAAACCTGAACAGGTTGCATTGCATGGCACTGCTTGTTATGTGATGCATGCAAATCATCACATTAAATTCTTCCCCGTGAGTTTCTCACCTTCTACCATATTTGTATGCTTGTGCGATCCTCTTGACCTGTAGTCACATTTTGTCAACTTCAGCCTAATGAAAAGTGTTCTAAGAGTGCTCGGAGGTGATCAAAAAATGGTTAGGCTCAGGAGTCAGGATCATCCACCTTAACTCCCACCTGGATTCTTAATGGGATTAATTATAACCTATAACTAAGGCAATTTGCAAAATATGGATCGACTTTTCATTAGGCCGTTGTTTTCTCTTATTCAGTTCGCAAAATAAAATTGAAGATGAAACGAAAAATTGGTATCTTACAGTGATGGTGAAATCAAGAAGGGCTAGACTGCATTTGCTATTTAATTTGATTTCAGAGGCTATTCCGAACCTGGAATGAGTTTCGATGTTTTGAAGTCAAATTAATCTTTACAAGAAGCCACAGTGTTATGCCATGTGAATTTTGGTAAAGAGCATATAGTCTCCACCTTCATGTGCAACAGTTAAATTAATACATACGGAACAAACTATCATTTGTCACCATCAAAATTATGACCCACAAGAAGAAACAGTGAATGTATCCCAGAAAATTGTAAGCTCATATAACCCTTCAACGCACTTAGTGGGAAAGGGCATATGAGAAATGGAAGGCGCCTGCTATTTCACTATCATGCCCTATATCATCCCGTTTGATTCGGCTTTGTTTAGTTAGGATCTAAAATGACGACTTTGTGGTTACGTTCAAGGAATCCAGAAGGCTGTCATTGTTCGAGAGGGCCATATTTTGGTAAGTGTGAAAGATCTTTCAGATATGAATCGAAATAATAGAAAACAACAGACATAAATAGGGAGTTAAAGGATTTTTATCTTTTCAGTGGAGAAAAGGAAACAATCTCTCTCTACATTCTCTACTTTGTCTTCTTATTTCCACGAAGAGTAGAATGGAATAGAGAGTAATATCAACCATGCTTGACTTAAAATAATGACAAGTTCATCGAATTGTGATGGCTGTGTATCATTTATGCTGTATTTAGGTTATTAAACATTAGAAGAATTCGGCAGCAATTAGTGATGAGCAAGAAATTCCTACTCTCTAATTGTTTACGGACATCTTAATCTGATTCAGGACTAAGTCTGTGTTAACCCCATGAATAGTGCCTTCAAGGGTTGAGTTTCTTACATTTGCTTCTTCTTCGTTGCCTGTTTGTTGTTGTGCATCCAGACCTTGAAAACTTTTCTCTTTATCCCCATTTGAGAACAAAACTGCTGCACCTCTTGTTCATTTTGTTTCTGGATCTTCCACTCCAACTTTTCAGCAAATTCCATCATTTTGTCTTTCTGTTCTTGACTGAATTTTGTTCTGAACCTCTTCTTCGACGATGAAGATGGATTGACCGATGCTTGCGCTTGCAAATTTGAGTGGAATATATTCAGATCTTCGCTTGATGATTCCGCCGTCCCGCCAAAAGTCATCATTATCGGTGCAATCGGAGCTGTTCCAATATGTTGTCTGAGATGCTGGTGAAAAGAAGCGTGCTGTGGAGGAAGGGAAGTAGTGAGTTGTTGATGAGGCAGTGTAGTATAACTAGTATTTCTTTGGCTATTGTTTTGATAGTGATAATTAGCTAAAAAGTTTGGCTCTCCATCAGTCTCCCTCCTGTGAAAATTTCTATGGCATTCACAAGCTGCACATCTCAAAGATTCAGGTGTGCCCTCCTCACCACTTGCCATGAATTCTCCACAACCATCCAGGACATGGCCTCCCATATTTGCTGCATGATTCCTTAAACATTCTCGGTATCTAATCGAGGATGCTGTTGATGTTGGTGGTGGAGATCTTGAAATTAATCTACTAGGACTTGGTGCTGTGTTAACAACTGTAGCTGACACTGGAATTGGAGCTGGATCTGATGCAGTTTGATCGTCTCTTCTTCTTTCTGCTGAATCTGGAATTATAGATATAGAAGGGAGTTTGGAGGAGGAATCTCTATCCACTGTGTTGTACACTGAAGAGCTTGGCATACCTCCTTTATCTTGGCCCCTCAATTCCATGATACTGGTTTTGAAGAAATGTCAGTACTGATTCTTCAAGTTTTCAATTTGTCAAACCCTTCTTTCTTCTTAGTTCTTACTGCATCATTGGCATCGTTTCCTTGATTTCAAGACAAACTAAAAGGTTGCTCCTGTGATTTTCTTAACCCTACTTCAGCCTATTCGATCAAGCAACAAACTTGATCAGCCAGCTGATCACGAGGTAACTCCAAAGATCACTCCCCTCTCTCTCTGATTTTGACCTTTATGGGTGCAAAATCCGCCAACCCATTTCACTATTTGAACCCTATTCCTGAAGAGGTAAGCAAGCGATTGAGCAGTAAATAGACAGACGACTCGATGACCAAGTACAGATGAACACCAGGACGAGCTCAAACCTTTATTCAAGAAAAAATGACGAACTGAGAGAAAAGATCTTAAAATCCCAAAGTAAAACTGAAAGCTTCATGGGCCCCTATCAGATTTAACTAGCTAGCCTGTCCTATGACTTACCTTGATCAATTAAAACTGTAGATTTGAAGTGAAGAGCTGCGAGTGCACACTCCCAGAAGTGGCCGTGAGATTCATACCTGTGGTTGTGAAATATAGAAATTAGGGTAGAGATCTTTAAGCCTTAATCACGCAGAAATGTGGGTTGGAGGTTTGCTTCCTACATCCCATCCAATCCCATAAAATACATCCATCAAAGGAACAGGTGTGTTTGGTTTTGTGGGCTTTGTACTAAGAAACAGTGGATAGTTACAAAGTCACTGATGACATTCCTAAAGGAGGTACTCTTCCCAGAACAACCGACAAGGTCGTGTTAGTTCCCTCCCGACACGAAAGATGGCTCTGATTCCACTGAGCCTCCAAGTAAATTGCCCCTTGGATATTTTGGTGTCACCTCCTCCGTCTCTTTGTGTCCAGTTCCTTAATCAACTGCTTAAGAACATGTGTTTAGTGAAGAGAAGACCAGCTAGCTAGCAGAGAAAGGGTTAAATTTAGGGGGTCCTAATGATTAGATGTCTGCTTTGCTTGGAATCTTACTACACCCTCAAATTCATAGAGACTAATCTCAACAAGCTCACGTTTGATATAAGGATGTTAGAACCCAGTAACACAAGCCCTAAGTAGGGTTTTAGGTTTTTAAAGGAAGGTAAATCCACTAATGAGCGAGCGGAGAGAAGAAAGGTGGCTTCTTTCTTTTGTGGGGGTGGAGAAAATCAAAAAGTGTGAGAGAATGCTCGCTGGTCCACCGCACAGTTCTTGTCCTTTTAAACATGTCAGATTCTCTATCTATCTTAAATCTCTTTACCCGAGGCCTTTTTGTGTTTGTGCGCCTGCTCATGCAATTTCTCTGCGGCTCCACTCTTTATCCTATGCAGTGAGTTTGGTTTCCCGTCTTTTTCATTACAACAATTGATGCCTGTATGTTTCCCAGTTCCCACTGTCGGCATCTACTCACACACTGTTTTTGTTCTTAATTTGGTTGCTTTTGTCCACTAATGACTCTCTCTTACTACCGTTTGAAAGAGTCTCGTTCCAAGTTTTACTGTATTATTTGACTCTTTCCTCTTTTTCCCTTTTGGTATTCTGTCTTCTACTGGGGGCCATTTCTGTTACTGTAACAGTGCAGCTCCCCTTTTCTTTATTTATAGGTCTTAATTTGCTAGTTAGGAATTACATTATACCGCAGCTGCATAATATTGTGAAAATTGCATATACAACTGTATTCCACAATTTAAAACTTCAAATTTTTATATTGAAAATGTGAATCTTTTCAATGTCTTCTTGAAATTGAAAGTCTACGACTACACCAGTTTTTGGCTACTTTCTCAACAAAGTTGACGCAATAATGTTTTCGACAGTTTCCACATGTTAATATTGGAAGGTCAGGTCCCACGTTTAACTGCTCTAATAATGGGAATTTACTTGTTTTTAGGATTTTTGGTTTGTTCATGCTTAAGAGGTGAACATCTAATAACACTGATGTATTCTGTGTTAGCTTAACTAGCAGGTAGTATACGACACTCGTAGAGTTTGCTCAAGAGCCCTTTTCAGCCACAGCACAAGCTTATGTAGCTTGTAGAAACATGGAAGTCCCTCTACTTATTCTCCTAATGACTTGTTTTACTGAAACAAAGTGTAACTGAGAAACGGGATTATTCACTTAAAATGGATGAGATGAAATTAATACTAAAATCTAAACACAAAGCTTAGTTTGTGAATGAAAAAGAGTCTTTTTCTAGGCTTCTAAACCTAAATGCTGAATGAATTTGCGTGAACTCCTGCTTTATTTCCTGACACGAAGGCTAATTCTGTATGCCAAATATAGAAATGGATGCTTCACATATGCCATCTCTCTTGTCATTTCCCTTCTCTTTTATCACACTCAAACCTCATTGGTTAATATATTACCTCATGAGCTGCTCAACACCTAATACTCTAGATTATCTTGCTCAGATGCATCGAACGATCCTTGTGGGAACAATTCCCGAGTAGTTGGTTGATTTGTAGAAACAAATTAAATTATCACACTAATTTGGAATAATCCGTGGCAAAAGGCCTACCAACCAATGAGCTCTGTCCCTGCTTGATCTTAGTATATATTTTATGCTTCTTGAATGATAAAAAAATTTAATTTCACAAGTGGACAAAGAACTCAGCCAGAGTAAAGTATCTCAAAATCTGCTGCGACTGACATGGTTGAAAAGCTCGAGACTGATTCAGTCTCCATTAATTGTGCCTGCGTCAATGATCAAGTGCCAATAATTAGAACGAAGGTGAATGACCTCTCCAAAGACATTTTTTTTCTTTTTCATATTGATCAAAGAAAAAGATAGTTACGATGTAATCTAAAATATAGCCAAAGGTAATTAACAAAAACAAAAAAGTAAGCATAAACTGTAGATGTCAACGTAAATTATTATTTTTTTTATATATTTTATATGTGTGATTAAATTACGTTTTGTCTTATACTTAACGAGCAGCAGGATGAAAAGAATAAAGTCCGACTACTCTTTACATGCAAAGTAGTCAAATTGAAAGTTATAATTAACAAAAGGAAATGGTATCCTAGAATAATTTCATTGTTAATTAAATCAAATATAAAACACTAAGGCTGAGAAATCCAGAAAAGTAACAAAAGACTGATATCATGAAGATTTTACAGAACGGAACATCGCATCAGATGGAGAGGAGTTTGGCGTTTTCTTAGTAAAACGTAGTTCAGTTCCTTCATAAGTCACATCACACACTACATGCTAGTAGATATCGCATGCCGTGCGATAGATTTTGTCGAATCCAGCCTCACTGTTTTGATAGATCTTCGAAGATTTAAAGACTACCTCCAGTGTAAAAGAATATATTATGAGATAAAAACAAGTGTTTTCTATAATGAACTGAAGTGTTCATTTTGGTCTCTTTTGTGGTCTTAAAAGTAACTATTCCTAACCCTTTTCTTTTTCTCTTTCAATTCGTGCACAATCTAAGACTTTTGTTTAAGCCAAAGTTACCTTCTACTTTATAAATCAGATACCAAGTCCAAGGTTTGCGGTCTCGATCACAGGACAAGGGAAGAACTTGTAATGTACATTATGTCTCTCCACTGTATTTGCTTTAATTGCAAATAGTTCTGTATGGCACTTGCGTGCAACTGAAACAACTCGCTTCACAGCCAATTATTACCGGGTTACTGATATGTATCTATAGCTATACTCTGCACCTCAATAAATTCATTTTTAGCAATTAGGTAGATTTTGTTTATTTTTAAATTTTGTACACAATTGTATTTTTTTAACTTTTAAATTTGTTGAGCAAAAAATTTAGGATGAAAAATACATGAAACAAAAACATAGAATTTATGTGATTTAATCAATGTGATTTACATCTAATCACGACAAAATAATGTTTTTCTTATTATTGTAAGAAAATGGTGCAAAGTCAAGAGTATAATATAGAATATCTATATAAAATCCTAATCAAGGTTAGAGATGACTATAAAGCTCAGGCTCAACCCGATTCAGCTCGGTCCGACTTGAAATTAATAAATCCGGCCCAGTTTAATTAAGCTTTGGGAAAATTCAAAATTTTAAAAAACAAATGGGAGCTCAAAATACAAAAATTATAAGAAAACAATGTCGTTTTGAGTAAAACAATATTATTTTCTATTTTTAACTAAAAAACCATCAACTCGGGCCATGTGCTTCAGGCTTGATCAAGCTTTTTGTTGGCCTTAAATCCAGGCAAAAAATTTTAAACCTAACTTGAGCCTGGGCAAACCCAACCGACTCGGCCCATTCATATCTCTAGTCAAGGTAGTTATAGTCTAAGGTTACATATAAGATGTTAAAGATTGGTATAATTATATTTTTGCAACTCTCAAATTTCGTATTACTAGTAGTTTGATACCTGAAACACGTTTAACACTTACGTCAATATTGTTTTGATTTTTCAATCGTCTTTGACCCGTATGAGTTCGTTACTGAGGTCAGGCCATTATGAAATTCAAGGTATATCTCATAATTTATACCTTCAGCTTGACTTGAATTCTATAACATCAAACCAAGAATCATTCTATACCATTCATGTCCTTAAGATCTTCTAGTTGCATAAAAGTTCGTCAAGTTCAAACATAGCTAAAATTTTTGTATAGGTAATGTCTTTGTCTAACATATATGTTAGGTTATTAATTGTGGCTATCTAATATATGGAGAATACCTTATCCTCAGTAATATCTTGAATAAAGTTTAACCTGATATCAATATGCTTTAACTGCTTATGATATGTAGGATTTTTAGTCCAACACAATGCACTCTTGATATCAAAGTAAATGATGTAATGTTGTAAATTCATAACTACTAGGTAAACCAAGTGACCATATACATTTTTTAAGCCCTTCGAATAATAGCATGTATTCTGTTTTTATTATAGACAAAACAATTATAAATTGAAGTTTTGCTTTCTAAGTGATCGCTCATCAAAAGACGGTAAAGATATAACATAACAAGGATCTTCTTCTTAAAAAATCTCCACCACAATTAAAATAAGTATAACCAATAATACCACTAACTAAATTACCATACCTACAAACTAAGCAAATATCACTCGTACCTTTCAAGTATTGTATAATCCACTTAACAACTTATGAGTGAGCTTTCCCAAGTTTACTTGTAAAACCTGCTTACCATAGTAATAGCATTTGATAATTCTAGTCTTACATATATCATAACATACATCAAACCCTTAATTGCATATGTGTAAGGAACGTGCTTCATATAATCTTTCTTTATGTCTCAACTAAGTAATGCACTAACATCAAGTTTAAAATGTGTTGTTAAAGAAGTGTAAATTGACTTTGACTAATTCATTTACAAAGACTGAGCACCTTTTCAACATAGTTTTATTTCTATAAGCACAATAAGCCTGCTCTTCTAACCCTCTAAATCTCCATACCTTAAATTTTCTTAGTTGCTAGTAAATCCTTCATCTTAAACTTACTTATTAACAAGATCTTCAAATTATTTGTTTCAGCCTTCTTCAATATATAGTGACATTTCTCTCCTTGTTCTCTTTACTATTATATTTTGTGGTTATTCCTCTTGCATATTCATAGATCAATTTTTAATTATCACGTTTGAAATTTAATTTAAAGCTCCATTTTCTTGTAAACACCCTGATCGTTTTTATTTGCAAGATTATCAAGCTCCTCTTTTTGGCCAAACATAGCAAATTCATCATAAGTAATATATCTCTGCTAATGATAAATTTTGGAGTTGTATCCTTTTCAATACACTATATTCTATATCCTTTAACTCCAACAATATACCATAGAAACATGCACCTTATTGTCTTAGACTCTTTTATACCATTATTACCATAAGCATAAGTAAGACAACTAAATAGATGCATATCACAATGATCAGAGGGAGTGTTGTACCATATATCTCGAGGAGTCTTAAGGTTTATTGCATTTGATGGAGATCTATTCACAATGTTACTGCCTCAGTCTAGAATTACTTTGAAAGTCTAGCATTTAATTACATGCATTGAGCATGTTATATAAGTATTTAGTTCATCCGTTTAACAACTATATTTTATTATGGCATATGATGTAAAATGTGGTCTCTCACAATACCTTCCTTCTTATAAAAACCATCAAATAGTTTAATATAGAATTCTAACTCATTATCTATTCAGAATGCCTTAATTTATTTTTCAGTACTTTCTTCAACCATAACCTTTCATTCTTTGAACTTTTTAAACATTTCTTTATTTGATTTCCAAAAATACTCCTAAACTTCTATAGTAAAGTAATTTCATCTTCTATGAAATTAAATTAGAGCAAGATCCCTAAATCTAAATGAATATAACAAGAATGTTTGTGAAAATAGACTCATTGGAACCAAATTTGACCTTGCACTACTTGCCAAGAACATAGCACTCAAAGAATTTCATTTTCTCAATTTTAGCTCTATTTAAATAATTTATGTCCTTACTTACATATGTAACCCAATCGACAATGCCATAAGTTTGTACTATCATCATTCTATCTTAAAGATAGAGAGACTATCACTTATCTTATTATTATTATTTATTAAGAAATAAATTTCTTACTATAATTTTTATTTCATCACAATTATAACATCCTTTAATAATTTGAGATATTCATCACCATCATAAAACTTATACCCTTACCTATCAAGAGTATCCATACAAACTTTTTAAAGATCAAGAATATACCAAGCATCCAATACTCTAATAATTCCATCCTGTATTTGGATTTACATTGAACTACTATCTTTGACAACACACTTTTTATCATCATCCAATCTAACAATATTATTTCATTCTTTAAAAGACATAATCAATCTTCATTGAAAGTCATTTGATAAAATATGTCCATGTTTATTACCCCTTAATTTGCAGAATCTGAATTACTAATAATCAAAATATTACTTCTTTTCTAATCCTCTTTATTAGAACTCCCCTGTACTATAACAACACTTATTTTCTGATCTATTTTCTTTTTCTCATTTCTTTCTTCCACTGTTGACAACCTTTCTAAGTGTCCTTTTTCTTTACTGTTAAAATATCAAATAACTTTAGGCTTCAATTTAGATCGTGACTTATTCTTTTTTTGAACATCCCTTTCCATATTCATACTCTTTTTTTGAACATCCCTTTCCATATTCATACTCAACTAACAACTAAACTCAAATCATCCATTTTCATTTGTGAGAAAGACCATTTTCTTCAATTCCTTAGATTGTATAATATCCTTCGCATGCTGCATACAAATAATCTCTCTACCATATAACATAGTATCAACAAAGTTTTCATATAAGTTAGGCAAGGTATGCAAAAGATTATTATTTAATCCTTATCTTTAGTTTTAACCCCAATACCTTGTAAATCTAAGATGACTCAATTAAAATTATTAATGTGATTTTTCATCTATATATTTTTTATCATCATTGAAGTATACAAATGTTGCTTTTGATATAAAAAAGGAGACGAATCCTTTGTCCATTTTTTCGTGTCCCTACCCTATCCCATGGATGGCTGAGATTCATGGGACAAGGTAGGGACATGGAAAATTGGACAAAGGATCCTGGCAGTATAAAAAATTGGTAAGGATTTCTTTTGATACTTATTTTAAGTTGTTATTATAAATATGTAGTTGTTATTTTGTCAAACATCTCTCTCAATACTTCATTTCCCAAACTCAACAACGCCTTTTACATAATCTCTTTCTTCTTTAATGCCTTTAAACTCTTTTGGCAATTTTTTTTTATTAAGAGAAAAAAAACGCTACAAATTACATGATTGATCGCGGGAGTAATCCTGATGATATCCTCTAGAAGGATCGAGGCGCACCCTGATGGTGCATGTACAAAGGTGGTGACACCTAAATCAAAATATACAGCAAAATTGGCGAGCCAGTCGGCATACCGATTCCTTCGCAATAGATATGACGAGAAACCACGACCCAGTTGCGAGTTAACAATTCATTAATGCCCATAATTAGCGAGTTGAGCGCCGTGGAGTGTTTAGTGGAGTCCGAAATAATCTTCAATGCTATCTCAGAGTCAATCTCTAACTCGACCTTGCAGTGTCCAAGATCCCATGCCAGATGTAGTCTAGAGAGGACTCCCCAAAGTACAACGGATACCGAGGAACACCAGCCAATGTTGTGAACAAAACCTCTTAGCCAAATACTAAAGCTATCCGGAATAAAACTGCTTACTGAGGCTGAATAGGTTGAGCTTTTGCATGCCTCATTAGTGTTTAATTTGACCCAACTAGGAGTAGGTATGCTCCATCTTATGAGGTGCTCCTGACGGGGGCGACGATCAGGAAGTGCTCGGTTGCACCAAACCTCGGCTTGTTTAATTTGATAAGCGTATTCCATAACGAGGTGAGCTGGAGAAGTCGGCTAGGAAAATTGTGGATCAAACAGGGCCATGTTCTTCCAAGACCAGAGAAACCAATAAGCGGTATTAAAGAGGAGGGACCAATCTAAGCTAGAAGCAAGCTGGCCCTGTTGGAGATTTGGGTGGAGCCAAGCTTGTGCATTGAGAGTAAAAAAGTTGAAGTGCTGATTTTGGCAATTTTTTTCCCTTTCAATACTGCTGCTTATCCCTGCTAAACAAGAAGTGCCCTCATCTTCACCTTCCATCAGAGTAAAATTTTTCGATTCATTAAATTTTTCAATATCAAATTTATAGAAAGACGTCTTGACAATAAACTATAGATTAACAAAGAAATCCCAAACTTTGATACCAATTGTCACCTAAACAAAAGACGTAAAAGAAAATAAAAAAAAAACAAAGACACAGAATTTAAGTAGTTCCGTTAATGTGAGCTACATCCACTGGTAAATTTCTTACTGCTATAAGAAAACGGTACAAAGTCAAGAGTATGACAAAACGCATCTGAATATGATGTTAACAAAATTATTTATAGTCTAGAGTTACATATAAGATGTATAAATATGTTGGAATTATATTTTGCATATCCTTAAATTTCATGTTGCGAGTCTGACGCTTGAGCTTGACACACCCTTGGCATCGACACCAGTGTCGTTACGACTTCTCAAATTTTTCTGACCCTTACGAGTTTATTGCTGGTCCCATCTCTTATACCGACATTGATTCTTCTCTTGTTCCTTAGTGACATCTCATTCAGGTTGTAGCACCTAAGACTTTTAAAGGGTCACAAGCCAAGTTGTATTATTATGAAATTCAGGACTTATCTCATAAAATTCAATATAAGTTCCATATCTTTCGAAAGTAACTGACTTCATATTGTATATTTCAAATAAGTAGACTGTAGGAGCGTAATGATGTATCAACATAAACTACTTCATCGGTGCAATTAATGGAATCAATAATCAAACGAAAATGTTAAAATTCATGAGGTCGCGTGATCGATCCACGACCAAAGCAGACAATACTAAAAAGGTGGTAGTAAGAGACGTGCGTCTCAACGCAACAAAACCTTGAGGTCACAGATTCGACTCCCGTATGTCCCCAAGAGGGGATAGAGTTCACTAAAAAACCTGACGATCAAAGGAGACAATACCTGACTGGCCCAAACCACAAGCAATTATAATTCCCTTTCCACGATTTCTTTTTATTTATATTTTTAACTAATCTGCTATAAATTAATCGTATTCAAATCCGATTTCAACATAGAAATTTGGCTTTATGAAGAAGGAGTCAAGGAGATATGCCTTTCTGACGTGAATGCTGACAGGTGTGACCAAAATTATAATAAATGAGAAGTTGGACCAGCGAGCAGAATTCACGTTCAAATTAAATATAAAACAAAATCAGCCAGCAGTTTACGACATTTAATTGTCTTCATGTGCAAAAGCTTATCAGACTCTGAATTCTGAGAGTTGACAGAAAGGATTGGCATTTTAGCAGTCCTTAATACGTACATACATACACCCTGAGTTTTCAAATTTTTACGCTATAGAGTAATCTATGAGGCGCATCTGATCCTGATTTGTCAACGCAATTAGATGAGAAACTCATTTCACTGCTAGTTATCATCTGCATCCCAGAAGAATAGGATAGTTTCGTGACTCTTATTCATATTCTTCAACAATAACTCAACACACCATGAGTTTTCCTTTTTCATATCTATATTTTAACTTCTTAATTCATAGCAATTTTCTGTATTCCTTGATGCTGAAATCCGGATTCGATTTACTCCTTTGAAAAGGAGTTAGAATAGGGAATATTGCAATTTCAATTTTAATTATTATGGAGTTTAAATTATGCAAATCAGTTCATCTTTATCTAGATCAAGACGAATAGAAATAAATGTGACTACAAGTTGTAGTAGTTTGTTTCGAGGCATGCAAAGTTAAATATATTCTCATCAGGCGCCGAAAGCGAAAAAGAAGCAAGTTCTTTCGGGATAACTAAGGCGGGCTGATGGATGTAACAGAAGCTTTTCAAGCATCCATATGCTTCTTAGCCTACTCTAACCTTAATCACCCTTTCGGTTTCCTCATCTCTATGGATCTTTGTTTGAAGATAAAAGGTTGAAGGCAACTTTTGCAAGTTGGTACTTATACTCTGCTATCCAAATCTCTTCCTCAACTTGAGTTGTTCGTGTACTAGCAAACAGAATCCACACAATCGTTAAATATCACGGTATGACTATCAGCTTGCTCCAAGCATATACAAGCGTATGGATAATTATCGTCATATACCATTTACTCTGAATGAAAGCGAAACCTTAATTGTTTGGGCATTTGGGCCGTGCAAAGTGCAGATTCTATGTGGTCAACAGAAACGGGCCTGAATTATGGCTTTCGTAACCTGTTGCTCATTAAGTGAAACTTTACAGAAGCTGATAGCCAGATGCTCTTTTGTTTTAGTTTTTCTGCAAGAGATTTGTGAACATGTTGATTTCTTTTTTCTTTTTCTGGTTTACATGATTCCCAAACCAGTACCTAAGGACTCATATTGTCTAAAAAGACCTCTCGAGAGATCCTGAACGCTTGGCTGGCTCACTTTGTCTTGCATCCAAAAAAAAGTTGGACGAACTGGTTCCCGACGCACATGGGCTTGAGATTACAATTTGTTGAATTAGACTGAATTTTCTTTTCTGATGAAATGAACCGAATTGGGTTCAACTTTGCATCTAATTTGGGCTTTGAACTGGTCATCTTTGTCGTTGCAAAGAAGTCCGTGCCTTCCAAGAACCGAGGACAGGACTTTACTGCGGCAATACTGGACAGACAAAAGCCGTTTATACCAAGATTCAATCAAATAAGAGCTAAACTTCAAAATTTCGTCTTAATTCTTCATTGGGCGATCGACATGGCAGCCAGAATCAACCTTTAAGTTTCCTTTCGTTTTGGTTTATGGGTGAGAATAACTAACTAATTTGATAAATCAGCGCACTCTTGGAGAAACTGTTATTATTATTGCAAAAGCTAGAACTCTACAGCAAGAAGACAGCAAGCAGTGCTTGGAAGTATGCTGACTGCGACAACAACAGAATAAGCAGTGATGGTTAAAGTAGAAGGTTTAGTTAAATAAGTGATGGTTAAAGTAGAAGGTTTGGTTAAATAAAGACCATGGGATGAGATGTCCAACAAACATCAGTGGGATAGTGTAAAAATTGTGAAACTTTATTAACAACAAATTAGATAACTGGTCTAGTGAGCCAAAGGTATTGAAGTACTCCATCAGTACTACAGGATTAAAAAGGTGGTCATGATTTCTGGAAAGTGGTGGAGAGGACTAATAGGTGTGGAGACAAATTTAGAAGAGTCAAAGTGTGCACGGTGAAGAAGGTCAGAGAGTATATATTTAGATTGTGTGAGAAGAATGCCAGTGAGTGTAAAAGTTGCTTTAATGCCCAGAAAGTAGTGAAGAGGACCTAGATCTTTTAAGGTCAGAGCAGCTTGAAGAGCATCAATGAGTGAAATGTCGACTTCTGTCGGAGAAACGATTGGCGAGCAAGTGGTTTGGTGAGGCAATCGGCCGTCTGATCGGCAGTGGAAACATGAGAGACACGGAGAGAACCAGATTGGACCATATCCCTAATGAAGTGGAAGTCGATAGCAACATGTTTCATCCGAGAGTGAAAGATCGGGTTGGAGCTCAGTTGGGTAGCCCCGATGTTGTCGCAATAGATCACCGGAGGGGACGACAACCCTATGCGTAGTTCAGCAAGAAGATTTCGTATCCAGGTTAGCTCGGCAGCCGTGTTGGCAACGACTTTGTATTCGGCCTCCGTAGATGACCGAGCCACAGATCGCTGCTTCTTGGAGCTCCAGGACACTGGGTTTTGTCCGAGGAAGATGATAAATGCACCAGTGGAGCGATATGTGTCCTTATCTCCGCCCCAATCGGCGTCAGAGAATGCATGAAGCTGAGTGGGGAAGTCAGGAAGATTCAAATTAGGGTTTCGGAAAAGTTGAATACCGTCATCAATAGTGCCAGCTAGATACCAAAGGAGTCTTTTAACAGCCATCCAGTGCTCATTGGTGGGTTGATGATTGAACTGAGATAATTTGTTCACGGCAAAGGCAATATCGGGTCTGGTAAGTAACAGGTACTGTAGACTCCCAATGATTTTGCGATATTGACTTGCATCTGTTAATGTTGTGCCTGAGTGTAAAGTGAGAGTCGGATGGCTCGCCATAGGAGTGAGGACTGGTTTTGCTTCATGCATGTTAGTGTCATATAGGAGATCAGCAATATATTTTCTTTGAGAGAGTAAAATGCCCTGATTGTTCCTGATAACTTCAATACCAAGGAAGTAGGATAGACTGCCTAAGTCCTTAATGGAGAACTTGTGAGCTAGCAAACTGATGTAGTGATTGAGAAGAGTAGAGTTATCACCTGTGACAATAATATCATCTACATAGACAATAAGTATAATTGTACCATGTGAAGAGTGATTGAAGAAAAGAGAAGTATCTGATTGAGAATTGCTGAACCCAGACTGAAGTAAGAACTGCTTGAGTGCTTGGTACCATGCTCTTGGTGCTCGTTTGAGGCCATAGATAGCTTTCTTTAGTAGACAGACATGATGTGGTTTGTCAGAATCAACAAAGCCCTTGGGCTGTGCCATAAAAACTGTATCTGTCAGTGGTCCTTGTAGAAACGCATTATTCACATCCAGTTGACGTAACTCCCATCCATTTAATACGGCTATGCTTAGAATGAGTCTAATGGTGGTTGGTTTGACAACAGGGCTAAAGGTTTCAGCATAGTCAATGCCAGGACGTTGATGAAATCCTTTGGCGACAAGGCAGGCTTTGTACTTTGCAATGGACCCATCGGAATGACGCTTG
>JANPWT010000247.1:9110766-9120950 GCA_024678245.1 Erythroxylum densum | reverse complement strand
TTATAAAATATATTTTGAGGAAAAAAAAACTCATAAGATCTGCCTTTTTGGGGTCCCGACACAACTGAAGTTGAATTGACACGTTGTCACCTAGTATATTAATACAGTTAAGTGGATAAGTGTAAGTAAGTGACAGTTACATATCCGGACACACCTGTCTCTTCTACAACATCAACACTCCTAATTTTAGGAGCTCCAACTCATTCCCCGTATCCACCGCTCAAGACCATCCCAAGAACACAAACGCAACCCCATCTCGGCTTCTCCATACTGCACCTCGGCATATTCCTTTTGAAGCTACCTTCTTAAGTTTTATATCAGTTTCTCTATCTGTTGGTGGTTGCTGCTGATACTTGTATACATATCTATATATACACCAAAGAGAGCTTTGATCACCATGAGTTCCAGAGACGATAGCGAAGATGGAAACATTAGAAAACCGTTTCTCCATACAGGAAGTTGGTATCGGATGAGTTCAAGACAAGGCAGCATGATGGGATCCTCTGCTCAGATCATTCGTGACTCCATTTCCGTCGTCTTTTGTGTCCTCATCGTCGCTTTGGGTCCTATCCAGTTCGGCTTCACCGTAAAAACACCATTTTCCTTCTCATTTTGGTCTATATTTACAGTTAGTTTTGTTTCTTAATCCATTTCGGGCTTGTATTCCTGTAGTGTGGGTATTCTTCTCCTACACAGAAGGATATTGTCCGTGATCTTAATTTGACAGTCTCAGAGGTTTGACTTTTTGACTTCTAATCGTTTCCAAAGGTTGTTTCTCTCTTGTAGAGGATTGTTTTTGGTGATTAACTGGGCTTTTCGGGGTGCAGTTTTCTGTGTTTGGTTCCTTGTCGAATGTGGGCGCTATGGTTGGTGCTATAGCTAGCGGTCAGATCGCAGAGTACATTGGTCGCAAGGGGGTACGTGAATTGTTTCTCTTTTCTTTTCATTTTCGTAAAAGGGTTTGGAATGGATGAAGGCAGCAGAAACTTCAAATCCAGAAATTCTCTTTTTGGATGTTTAAATTTTAGAATAATCCTGATCTGCTGCTTTGTTTGTTGGATTGCAGTCACTAATTATCGCTGCAATTCCCAATATAATTGGTTGGCTCAGCATATCCTTTGCCAAAGTGAGTTATCAGCGGTGCGCAGAGGACTTACAATTGATAGCTTCCTGTGTTATTCAAGCTTACATGTTTAACTACTTGTTGCATTTGCAGGATTCTTCCTTTTTATTCATGGGAAGATTGCTAGAAGGTTTTGGTGTGGGTATAATCTCATACACGGTAACTTGAAGCTACCGATATTAGTTTTCTATTTCAAGTTATTGTGAAATTTATACGAGTGATAATTCTGGATTATCTACGTGTAGGTACCTGTCTATATAGCGGAGATATCACCTCAGAATATGAGAGGAAGCCTTGGATCAGTTAATCAGGTTGGCAATCCTCTCCGATCTTTTCAATATCTTCATTTTTTCTGTTACTGTGGTTTTCATTTCTAATGGTGATAGCAAATTGATTAGATCAATTTATTTACTGACTAGCTCTCGGTTACTATTGGAATCATGCTGGCTTATTTATTGGGACTTTTTGTTAATTGGAGAGTGCTTGCAGTCCTAGGTAAGCCCTTAACTCTTTGGAGTTAGATTGCTGGAAAAATGTCAAATGCTGTTCAGGCCAATCTTTTCCATTAATTATGGATGAAATTGTCATTCCTCCCTAAGAGGAGATCTTAATGCTAGATAGCAGCAGTTACTTCATTTATATTCATTTCAGTAATATAGCAAATAGTTTGATGACTTAACTGATGCTGCATCACTCTGATTCCCAGGAATTCTACCTTGTACTATATTGATACCTGGATTATTTTTCATACCAGAGTCTCCTAGATGGTTGGTAAGTTAATATGCTCCATATTATATGCTAAAGTATTCACTTTTCCCCTTTCAAGTTCTCTCATCCACTTTTTCTTCCCATTTTTGGTGGTCATTTGTTCTGCCACCAGGCAAAAATGGGACTGACAGAAGATTTTGAAACCTCTTTACAAGTATTGCGGGGGTTTGACACAGACATTTCTGCTGAAGTGAATGAAATCAAGGTATGCTCCTCTTTCTTTGCTTCCTTTTCTCTATTTACTTGCGTAAATTTGTGCATCAGGTCCAGATTTTAGTTAAGGTGGTATATTCCACATACATTAGTATATTGTGAACTGAGTCCTGCTATCAGTCACTAGTATCCATGCAGACTTGTTTCACGTGCATGTTTAAATTCCGTTGAAGATATCATATGTCGTGGATTTACTGTTTGCAGAGATCAGTAGCATCATCAAGCAAAAGAACAACAATCCGATTTGCTGATCTGAAAAGAAGAAGATTTTGGTACCCTTTGATGGTAGACTGATTTGTTCAAATTCCAGTGGCTTTCTATTGTAATTATTTTTATGTTTGGACCGGCTATGGTGATAGGAACCATATTTGCTGTAGGTAGGAATTGGATTACTCGTGCTTCAGCAGCTAAGTGGTATCAATGGAATTTTCTTCTATTCCAGTAAAATATTTGCAAATGCTGGTAAACCAAACTCTTCTTTGACTTGGTTTCACTTATGAGATATGTTAGAGGAGAATATGCTGGTCAACATTTTCCTGTAGCCCTCCTATAGTTTTCAATGTCAACACTGATATTCTTCAGACTCAGTTGAACAAGATGGTTTCTTTTTATCCTTCATAATATATAGTATTACAAAGAGACCATATAGCAGTTACTGAAAATTATTTTTCTAGGAAAAGATTAGAGGTGGAAATTGATGTGTTTGTTTCCTCTACCTTCCTTTTGTGTAGATGTGTTGTACAATATTTATCCAAGTGATTTCTTTAAGGTTGCTGTAGATAATTTCAGTGGATATGATTTTTGCTGCTTGGATTGTGCTCAAGTGGATGGTCTATGACGATTGATCAAATTTGACAGGGATTTCCTCAAGTGATCTCGCTACATTTGGACTTGGGGCTATTCAAGTAAGATGAAGCGGCATCGATAATGTTACAGTTCTTATTCTCTTGGGCATTAGTTAAGTGGCGAGTGGGTGGGGAGCTGTGGAAGTGTCAGTCATGTCTCGAAAAAAGAAAAATGAAAAAGGGCAAAAGAAAGATTTATATGGCCATCTAATTTCAAGTTGGATCTTCTGTAGGTTCTTGTTACTGCTGCTGCTACCTGGTTGATGGACAAAGCTGGACGCAGGCTTCTTCTCATTGTGAGTTTCTTAGTGCATAGTGGCAAATTCAGTGGTGGAATGCAAATTTGATCTGCAGAAGTAGTGGAAAAGAACAAAGATCTCAAACTTTAGTCACTTTCGCAGGTGTCTACATCTGGAGTTACTGTTAGTTTGTCGCTTGTTGCAGTCGCCTTTTACTTGGAGGTTAGCAGGATAACTTCGACTCATCTGTCAAATAATGATCTGAATGTTTATTCCGTCTGTCATCAATCACTTATATCTCCATTTATCGGCGCTGACTTGTACTTTTTATTTTTTAAATATTCCTTTCTCGTTCAAATGTTAACAGAGTGTGGCGTCAAAAGATTCTCATTTATATGGCGTAATGGGGATACTGTCACTTATAGGACTTGTGGTATGATTCCCTGTACACTCTGTTCTTGTGTTGTGTTCCTGCGTGTGTCCATGTGCACCGTTTGCTTGGAAAGAGCCCTTTGGTATGAATGTGGAGCCACTTCTTTTCAGGCTGTGGTAATTTTCTTCTCTGTGGGACTTGGAGCTATCCCCTGGATCATAATGTCTGAGGTATACAATTATCTGCGAAGTTCTATTCATAAGGTTTAAGACATGAGTGGAGAGTAGATGGTGCTATTAATCCAACGATGGAACCTCATCAACTTCCGTCTGTTTCTTTCAAGTGCTCAATGTTTTCCTGAATTGCTCATTTTCAGATACTACCGGTCGATATTAAGAGTCTTGCAGGCAGTATAGCAACTTTAGCCAATTGGCTCTCATCCTGGTTGGTCACTATGACAGCAAACTTGCTCTTGAGTTGGAGCAGTACAGGTTCTCTCTCTGTTGTCCACATGTTTACAATTGTATGCTATGCTTACATGAGTGTGTTGGTTTAGATAAAGACAATCTCGAATCTGACTGATGGGAGTGTTGTTTTCGTTCAACAGGGACCTTCACTATTTACACCGTGGTGTCTGCTTTTACAGTCGCTTTTGTGTCTGTCTGGGTCCCCGAAACCAAAGGAAGAACTCTGGAAGAAATACAAGTGGCTTTCAGATGAAAAGTTTGCCCAAGTATTTGAGATCTGCTCTCAATCAATTTTGTCAAGATTGCAAATTTCTTATGCAACTTTGTGTGGTGTTGAAACAAAGAGAAAGGAATAGAATTTCATTAGCAATTATTATACAAACTTCTCTTCGATACATTTTTCTAGTAGTGCAATGCACCAAACAGGAGGTAATTGATGACAGAGTGCAAATAGTACAAGAATGAAAGATGCTGGTTGCATTTGTCAGTTTTGAGCTCCGCCTTCGTGCAGCCAAGCAAGGGACTTCTTCAAAAACCTATTGTAGACACAGGGTCGTTCCAGGTGAACCAAATGACCTGCCTTCTTTATGCCTTGGAATGTTGCGTTCTCACCTAGTTGCCTGCGGTAACGTCAATCAAAATAAGCTGGTTACTCGCTAGAATGCGATTGGTTGGAGTTAGTTTGCTCTGATGCCAGATACAATATAGAGCCTCAAATTTTTGTTCCAACCTGCTAATCAACTAATCCTCTGAAATTGTTAACACCTAGGACTGAAACTATCAAGAGTGAAAACTGTTTAAAGTTGCAAGACATACTCTTTCATGTTCATTGCGTGTTCCAGCTTGAAGATTTGATCATCTTCACCCCATAGTAGATGTATTTTCTGCAAGACAATACAAACCTGCTTCAGTAACAAAAGAAGGAAGAGCAATGTACGTAAACGTAGATCTACTTTGATGACTCAATCGTTCAAAGTTCACTCTTTGAACGACGTTATTTGTACTCGCAAGCAATCAGAGAGTAGAAGTTAAAATACTTGCACAACCTGAGAGAACTTAGGGATGGTGGGATCCTTGTTGCTGACCACGAGCCCTTCCAGGAGTTCTCCTCTTTCCTGCCTGTTGGTGAACATCGCCTGCAATTACTCGGTTAGGACAGGTGAAATTGAGAAAGGTAACTAGTTGCTGGTCCTATACTTCTAATGTATGCAACGTCTAGACATGCAAGTCCGACTTTCTAAAATGCAGTAAACACTAAACACATTCTGAAAAAGACAGTTCCAAATGAGCGTTTGTGTAACGAAAAGTCTCTGTGGTCTCGCCGTCTTGAAGGTGATTAGGTGAAAAGCAGTTGAACGACGAAAATTGCAAGTGTTGATGGTCTATTAGGGCCTACAATGACTTTAATTTGCAGCAATCCTTTCATTGCATGCGTTCGCTTTCTATTCATCCTTATTAATTCTAAATAGTCAATTATATGATTAATTATTAATTATATGAATATAATTTAAAAAAAACAAGTATCATAAAAATTAATGAAATAACAATTTTTTAAAATCTAATTATCAAATTCTTGTCGTGTTATTAATACCATAAAAATGTAAAACTTAAAAAATCTTTCTTCTTGCCAACATATATATCAGAATTTGAAGCTTAGAAACCAAAGATGTAGGATTGCTTCTCCAAGTAAATAACCTACACCAAAATTGATTCCTAGTTAAAGAGAGAACTTTTGACATTATCTTGTACTTACGGTAACAAGTCTAACATTAATGTTTAAGCCAGCTAGACAAGATCACGAAGCTGAACGTGGGAAACAGCTTGGTGGTTTAACAAACAATTGATGATAATAATAATAATTGCAGACGGTACGTAGGGACTAAGGCATGACAAGTCAAATTTTCAAATTAAAAATATGAAATAAAGTTTTTTTTTTAATTAGACCTGAGTTTAGAATCGAAAACACCTAAATCAAGCTAGATCCAATTGTCACCCCTAACAAAAAGAGGCCTTCTATTGAATTATTAATTTGAATTTATTTTTTCAAAACATAATTGTATCCTACTATAATTGCTTGGAAATACAATTTTATTTGAAAACTATATATTCTACGTAAAATCTTTATTGACCATTCTTTCCAAAATAAAAAGGACTGATGTAACATCTCGTTACAAATCATGCTACAATTTGAATTGCCGTTGTTATTATGTCAAGGCTCAGTGTCCCTAATGGAATCAATTCGTGATAGCTCATTCTACCTGTACCAAAGTTAGATATACCAATAATTTTAAGATGGGTTCTATTCGACAACTTAAGCAATTTTCTTGTGACAAATACAATATGGGAGATAACATTCTTGGGGCTGTTGCAACTACTTTCTTTAGGACGGGACAGGATCCTCTATCCAATTTTATGGTATCTTATTTTGTTCTATGAATTTCAGTCATTTATTTATACGAGACCCGTATTTATTTATGCGAGACTCACGTAAAATCTACATAAATAAATGACTGAGATTCATCAGACACAATAAGACACGATAAAATTAGACAGAAGATCTGAACTCCTTATGTCAAAGTATATCTCGGTGCAAGTTTTACGGAATCCTTGCGTATTGCATGTAAGATGTTGAATCCAACTTCATGAAAATATCGTGTTTGAACACGTAAATGTTCTCTTTTAACTCTTGCAGTACAAAAGCTGATTTTAAGCAGCTAAGGATGGTCCTCTCAAGTTTATACACAATCACGATGAAAGTATATATCGAACCTTCATATGGAAAAGGAATGACTTTAGTAAAATGAAAACCTACCTCGAGAAAATCTTTGAAAAGCCGATTTGGGAACCAAAGCTTCTTGTAGGCGGCAACAGAAAGTAGAGCTTTAAGGCCTTTGACAGAATTGGGCAGCAGAAGCTCTGTAGAGGAATTGAACCCTAGTCTGCTTACAGTCTCCTCGCTAATCGAATCTGTCATGGCAATGATCGAGCCAGACACGACCATGCCCTGAACAAAGTCGGGGTACAACTCAGCCATCTTAAAAACCACCATGCCACCATAACTGAACCCCACCACCACACACTGCTCCACTCCAAGTTTCTTCAGACCCTTCATCAAAGTTTCTGCTTGGAAAGTTGGTGACCTGTCAGATTTGTCGGTTACGGAGCCACCGAAGAAGAGAAGGTCAGGAATATAAACAGAGTACTTCTTCGTCAAGGCACCAACTTGAAACTGCCAAGTGACGATACCCTCTCCGGCAAAACCATGGACTAAGACTACCACAGGCTTTTTGGGTTTGATTAAGACTGCGGTGTCACCTTTTTGGCCTTTCTTGGGTTTCTTGACGGTTTCAACCGGAACCCAGAAGTTCATGACAGTACCCGGCTCGGTCTCTACGGCTTGAGGCTGAATACCTGCCATTTTCATTAGCCCGTTTATCAATGGCCTCTGAGCTGCAACTAGGTTCACCATCTCTATTTGGCTAGCTTGCTGTTTCTAATCAGTTCGCGCAAGCTTGTGAATGAGCGTGAACGCAAAGATCAGGGGTTTTTAAACAGCGAGAAAAAGTTGGTTTGGTGCTGGGTTGTTGTCTTTTGTTATTGGCGATGGCCTGCTTATGGCATTGAAAATTTGCAGACAATTTTAAACAACTACACTTGGAAGCCATTTAAATTTAATGATTACTATGGCTTTGACAAATTCCGCAAGCATACACTTGCGAGGCCCACACCATTTCAGGAAATAATTCCAATTTTGTGTTCTGAGGACTATCTTATTAGTGAAAACACAACGTACAAGTTATAATAATATTATATACTAAATATTGATATAAAAAGGAACCTAAATATCATATCTATACAAAAGTAATTAATCTAATATAATTAGACATAACAAATTTAAAAGGATTTAATTTTTTAAAAATTTTAATTTAATGAACAACTTTTTAAAATTTATATAAATTAAGTCAAATTTATATCTCTGTCTTTATCTCTATCTCTATCTCTATCTCTATCTTTGTTTGCATCTCTTTGAGTAATTTTTTAATATAATTTTCTTTTAGTCCCTTAATCTTAATCGTTAAAAGAAAATGTTAGCGTTTGCAAAATCAGCAAATTGAATTCAATTCACCAACCTAATTAACTGTTTATCAAATATAATTATCAACAATATGATATATCAAACAACTAAAAATTTGCAATCCGTAAGAAAATAACTGATAAGTCGTTTATCGAACAAGTCTAATATACTCCTAAATACACTATCGCTTCACTCGAAGGGTATTGTTTGTTCTTAACTAAGATTCTTGTCCTTTGACAAGATCCAACAATTCGGTTGTAAATTACTAAATTATAAGATGGATTCACCATAACGAATCCTTTTTTTATATAAATTGAGTCCAAAAAACATTAAAATTGTCGCCGAGATCAAAACTTTCTTGCACGAAACCTAGGTCATCTCACATTGTCTTTTCCTACATATTTTGTACAACGTTGTTGATTTGGATCAACTACACCCGCCTACTCTCCTACTCCTTTCAACGCCATTTGTTCGCCCGAGCTGGTAAAGCTGTCTAGCTAATATGTCTCCTCCCATTATCTTACACTTAAGCTCTACCATTTTCACTTTTTTTTTAAAAACCCATTACGTCTGAATCATTTTACGTGTTAAGCTATAAATCACTTATTTCTTTCATTTACCAAATATTTAAAATCTAATTAATAAGAACTTATCTTTTCCTCCCTAAAATCATATGTTAACTGACAAAATTTTGTTTACTTGCTCATTTCATTCAACTTAAATAATACCAATTTCAATTTCAAAATATAATAAATTGTCCTTGAATTTATGACTGTAAAGTTTTATACATTTATGGTTAGTTATACTTAAAATTTTATTATATAGTCGGACGTCTTGCACAAATTAAAAAGATAAAAGATTAGTAACTCCATCCGAAATTTGGACTTTGGATAAGGCCTTATGCTAATCAAACATTTTAATATTGTTGTAACTACTTTTTTTATTAAATCTTAATATATAATTAAAAATGACTTAGCACAGAGTTAGAATACAAAAATGATACGAAGAATATGGTGTCATTTTCAAGTCTTATCATCTATAGAGTTTAGTATTTCGTTCTTAAATTGGGGATTAAATATCTCTAATTTAAATGAATTTTCTATTTTATTTTTTCTAAAATTTTGTTAAATTTTAAGATTGAGTTAAATAAATAGTTATTTATGAAATAAAAATAAAATTTTGCCTCATTTAAGTTAATGGAATTCGCCCGATTGATTTAAATTGTATAAATAGTTAAATTGCAATAGATTTTAATTTAGCAATTCATTGTATTTAAGTTGACTTTGAATGTATATAAGTTTCAACTTTGAGATTAAAAAGATTAAAATTTATTTACTTTATTATTTTGTTATTAAAATTAATAGAACAAGAAAAAAAATAGAATTTGATGTTTGAATATAATTTTTTTGAAATTTATATATTTACTTTTTCAAGTTTTTCAAAGTTATACTAATTATTGAAAACTCTAAAAAATACATGTTCTAATTTTTTATAATGATCCAGATAAGTTTCCTTAAAACAAGAGTTTTTTTTGTTTTTTTGTATTTGTTGGCTCCTTTCTATATTTTTTGTTTTCAATCTTCTCCTTTTAATTCAATTTCTTACAATTTATCCTTGTCCTTATTTTTCACTCATTTTATATATTTTTTGTTATTCTTATTTATCATTTTCTTTTTAAAACATGTTTAATCAGGAATTTTCATGCTAACCTTTTTTGTAGAAGGAGTTCAATCAAATCGGATAATTATGTGCCTTTCCGAGTTAATAAAGAAATATGAATATGGCAAAAGTATACACACCAAGGGAAGGATTTCAACTAATTGGTCTTTTAACTAATTGAATACTTTTAGGTGAAGCTGGTAATTTGGTCCATCCAAAGGACCAAACCTAAGGATTGGACTTAATGTGATCCGAAACTAGATCAGTGCATGGTTATATATAAGCTTAAAGAAAGTTTGACACAATCAGGTTCGTACTTGTTTCTTTCATTTGACTCTTTGGCACTCGACCCAAATCTAGGCCTTGTTAAATTATTTATATATATAGAATACCCTTTACGAGCTCGAAGCCTACTTGCGGAT
>JANPWT010000247.1:9054888-9074942 GCA_024678245.1 Erythroxylum densum | reverse complement strand
CGCAAACTCACCCAACATTGCAACTATTTTTCAGGAATTGAAGAGTACCCCGTTAGTGAGACGGGAGTATGATTACTGCAAGAGAGTCGGTGTTTGAAGTCGGGATCAGTTCACGTCTGCATTTGTATCTTTTGGAGTTATGTATAAATTGTATTTCCGCTGATTTGTACTGTTATTGTAAAGGGCCCAATTGATTTTGTAATATGAGTACTGAAAGAATATTTTGATTGAAAACGTGTGCGCGCACTCGATTGGTTCTGGAAAAAAAAAATGTATTACCGAGTTTTGAACTGCATTGACTGCTCTAGCATACCACCCTCGTGGGCCGCGGGCTCGGATATCACCGTCGATATCGGGTTCGGGACTTGCGGGTGTGGGATGCTACACTCACCTAGCTTAATACTTTCACTAATGACATATTTTTATATAAGGCTTTACTGAGTTGATTCAATCAACCCTTGACACTATTTCTCGTTCCCACAACCCGTGAAAATAAATCACACCCAATAATACGACCGACTCGTGCTAACCTCAACAGAGGATTTTCTCAACCATGTTGGACAATAAAGACAATAAATAAAAAAACAAGTGATTAAATAATAAAGAACATAAACAAATGCATTTGAGTTAAGAAAAACAACTTCCCTAATAATTCCACCTTCTTCAATAAAAGATCGGAAGTTGTTCACCAATTAAATTGTTGAGGTCTTTCAACATTATCACCGGAATATCTAACACACAGTAACATAAAAATCACCAACAAAAATAAATGTTTCTTCACTAAAATGTTGCAAACATCGAAGCTGTAAAATTTACAACAGCTGATGGAATTTTTCGCACACCACCACCACTATCGACAACCACCAAAGCTCATACGATCAATAACCAATCAGCCCAAGAAATATCACATCATCGACAAAGAATAATAGTTATAAAGATCACGAAAACTTTTGGAGTTTTCGAATACAACTGACAATCGACAGCCACACAATTAACACTTCATGAACAATTAACAACCACCGAAGAATCACGCAAACACTAGAAAAACCAACTATCAAATTCAACTGTGATTAAAAAATTGGAGAATACGAAGCTACAAAATCACTCATAATAAACGATTAAAATTTCCCCCAAATTCACGTAATCCTTGCTAGAAAATTCAGTACCACATCAGAATGATATACCCACAAAATTGGCTTCCAATTATTATCCAAGATAGCCTTAAAATCCCAAGTGCCAAGTCACAAGGTGCCCATCGTTTTTACATGCAAAATTGACACCAGTACACCCTCATAAGTCTAACTAAATCCAATTATCAAATAATGGCCAAAATTAATTAATAAAATATCATAACATGTATGTGAACATAAATAACAAAAAAAAAATTAAGTATTGGTACTTGTTTTAACTAACTAGGCCCACCATCTACCAACAATAGTAAAAAGTTAACACTTTAGACGTAACAATTTATTCATTGAATTTGAACTTAATAAACCCTACAATCACTTTAAAGGCATTTAATTTTTGATAGTCGGTTCAGATTATATATAGATTCATGTTAAGTTAGCAGAAATTTGGAATCATATCACTTAGGAGTAACAAACAGTTAAAATCCACATATTTTTACGAATTTTGATTTATTTGTAAATGATTCAAATTAATTTTTTTTTAGGGATGGAAAGAAAAGGAGAAACCATATATATTCTGTGATAATACCTGACGTTTCTTCTTTCATCTTTCAAAGAAAGAAAAAAAACTGACGTATCATTCTAAGAGAAATAATGCATGAAGGTGTAGCTTGGAATGGGGTTTGGTTCTCAAAGTCAAGTATACAAGGGACTCAATATACATGCATGTGCGAATGTAATACATGTAAGAAAGAGACGTTGGTATTAAGAATCTATCATGGCATGGGATAAAGGTGAAGGGAGTCTCGGGAATCAAGTTGAAATTGGCGCAGAGCAACATGTGAAGTATATATACTGGACTCGTGAAAACCAAAAATGTTCGGGAGGTGGGTGTATACATGTTCTCCTCCTGTGGTTAAAATTTATACTCATCTCATCAGTGTACATATGAAACAGCCAAATACGATATACGTTATGTGAAACTTATAGAATCCGAGGTAAAAAGTAATATTATGCATGAGTAACTGAGCACTGGACTTTTCTTTATTTATTAATAGCATTCATTGTTCACACTGCTTCCACTCTTCCGGTGTGTATTGCTCTTGTCCTGACGATGACGATCATGATGATGAGACAGCCAAGTTGTTATCTTAGCTTGCTCGTGATCTTAAAAGGCAAAGAAATTCCTGCCGGCTCCCCCTCACATAGCTTCATTGCAATCTCATGTCTCTTCAGTCCTTTATATATTTTAATATATATCCCATTTTATTTAGATCACTAACTTTGAAAAGACTCTATATTTGGAAGTTTGAATTTCATTAAAAAGATGTACATATTTTAGGCAATTATAGCTTATATAGGATAATAGTATCATATTTTAATTTCATAGAATAACATAAAAATTATAACTAAATTTATTTAATTACTTTTAAAATTAAATAGCGTAAAAATTATCATATTTGCTTCTAGATTTCTTTTCCTCTTTCTATGAGGATTTGAAACTACAAGAGCAACTCATTAATTATCTCTCATTAGCCAATGGTCACATGAGCATGATCAGATTTTTGTCTAAACGTGAAAGCAATAACTAAATAAGACCAATTCAGCATTTCAACTCTCTACATGATCCCGCGCCATACTTAATTTGGCACTCGCTCCTCACTCTCACATTCGCTCAGTTTACTATCTTTGGCTACTACCTGCGTATATTACCTTTCCCAGGAAATTGCAATGGAAGGTTGCAGAAAGTCACCATTGAAGCCATGGAGAAAAGGCCCTACAAGAGGCAAAGGTGGCCCTCAAAACGCCATGTGCGAGTATCGAGGTGTTCGACAAAGAACTTGGGGAAAATGGGTGGCTGAAATAAGGGAGCCCAAGAAACGAACCAGACTTTGGTTGGGCTCTTTCTCCACTGCTGAAGAAGCTGCCATGGCCTATGACCAGGCTGCTAGGAGATTGTATGGCCCTGAAGCTTATCTGAACCTTCCTCATCTTCTACCTAACTCCAATTCTCTTCAGCACAAATCCCACAAGTTCAAATGGATTCCCTCCAGCAACTTCATTTCCATGTTTCCTTCTTCAAGCACGTTGCTTAACATACATGCACAACCGAGTGTCCATATTATTCATCAGAGGCTTCAAGAACTCAAGAAAAATGGGGTTCTTGGACAATCCTCCAACAATGTTGCTTCCACGTCTGATCAATCAAAACTTGATCATAAACTAGATATTGAAGTTTCACACCATCAGAATCCTCAGATACCGATGAAGAAAGATGTAGAAATATTATTGCCACCTGAAGAAAAGACTAGAGTGGAGAAACCACAGATTGATCTGGATGAGTTTCTTCAACAGCTTGGCATTCTGAAAGGAGCTGAAAACCAACCCGAAGAAAAAAACGATATCACAGAAAATGACTTTTCAGTAGCTGCTGAATCTTCATCGTTGTGTGGTAGTAATGAACTTGCAGCAATTGCGGAGAAGAGTTTCAACTGGGATTCGCTGATTGATATGCATGTGATTAATGGAGAAAATCAAGTAGAAGAGACACATGATCATACCTTCCAAATTTATGACGTCGAGCAAGAGTTGCCGCCTTTCCCAAGCTCCATTTGGAACTTCTAGCTACGATGGGTCACCAAAACGTTGTATTACGGGATCTACTACAAGTTTCAAGGCTCCATAATGTCATTTATTTTGGATCATTGGGACAACCTAGATTTCTGTTAGGAATTCAGAAAATGGTTTTGACCGCGATACACATAAACCCCCACATACACACAGAGAGAAAGAGAGAAGTTACCAAAGAAAATGGTTAAGAATCCTCACAGGCTATACTGGTGTTAACTTGTCATGTGCTTTATGAACAGTTCGTTTCCTAATAGTTTAGTTTCATTCTGTTTAGGTATGAAGCATGTTGTAACACTTTCCTCCATCAATGGATCTTGGACGCATGATAAGTGGACGCAAAGTTCTAATCATAAGAGTTTCGGAGCTCTTTTCTTTTCTTTTCCTTTTCTTCTTGTTACAAGGTAATTTGAAGGGGACATGATGCACTACATTGGAAGTGGCTTACTAGCTCTGATTTCAAATCTTCATTGGAGTAGAGAGAAACCAAGAATGGAAAGTGTTATCCTCAGACCTCTATTGTATAACTCAACATTGGTCCATTGAGCCCTTTGCGGACATAAAAGAAAAATAAAAAGTGAAAAAAGCAGCTACATAATACACGGTTCAAACCCTCCAAATACAAGGAAATTCGGTATAATACAGGTAAAAGTGCTTTAGGCAATAGACAAAACTATAACTATAAGAATAATTACTGTCGTCTTTTTTTTAAGGCAACAAAATTCATATCGTTACAAAAAATAACGCTGCTATAAGTATAAGGTAACAATTTTTTTATTAAGTAACAAAATAAAAAATGTTGTTTTAAGTTTTGACTAAGGCAACACATTAGTTTCAAACTATAACATCAATGTTAAATAGATATTGCTACATTTTTAATTCTTTATAAGGCACAAAGAGAATTTTTTAGGCAATAATTTTGTAATAATAAAAGAAACAATTATTCTATTTAACGTAAAATCAAACTCTTGTTATTATGTAGACAACATCCATATATACATTAAAAGAAATATATAGATATTAAAGTTTGTCATAATTGCGAACATGCTATCAAATATAAATGACAAAAAAACATTTATATATGATATATAAACCACACGAACTTGGAAAATTCAACCTTTTAACATATTTAAAATACAAAAACAAAAACAGTCACTGGCTAAAATATTCATATATAATATCGTCCTCTGTTCTATCACTACAATAAAATAATACAATCCGCGACGTTTTATTAATAAAACGCCACAGATTGTAAAGACTTTTTATGACGTTTTAAAAACGTCACAAAAAGTTTAAATTTTTTGCGACGTCTTAAAAAATGTCACAAATTTATAATACTTTTTACGACGTTTTATTAAAAAAAAACGTCGCAAAATAAAAAATGCGACGTTTGGTTGAATAAAACGTCGCAAAAGATGTTTCCCAATTAAAAATCATTTTCTTCTCCCGCGTTTGATCTTTTCGATCTAACGCTTGAAAAATGAATCTGAGAACTTTTTCAATTTAGAAACCAAATCTGAAAAACATCGTTGCGCTGTCGACACATCGCATTACCGCAGGAATTCCTTTCTCCTTCACTCCTTCAATCTTTGCTCCTTCTTCTTCACCAAAGCCATTTCCTTCGTAAATATTTACAGTTCCACCGTTCACAGTTTCATAAACAACCTCTTCTTCCTCTTTATCAAAATCGGAACCAACTCCAAATACCTGAAAATGCCCATAATCTTCATGTAAATTAAATTCCAAGCTATTCTCCGACTCTTCTCCTTTTTCGATACTAGAATGATATACTTTAGTCTCGTCTTTCATCTTCCCGATGCCGAAATAGAAAAGTTTGACCTCTGTGGATGACGATTGAGGAGAGTAATCGAGGAGAGGCAACCTGAAGTCTTCTCTCAGAGGTAATCAAGCTTAGGTGATGGCTTTGCCACCTATTAGTGTGACCAAAGATGTTGCAGACTTGTGCTTAGCCCTTTGAGGCTTCAATTTAGTGTTGCGGTTAAATTTAGAATTTTTGGAGTTATGGTTAGGGCTTCACGTATTGGAACGAACAAGAACTTGTGGAGGGAAGGAGCTAGTTATGGATATTCATTTTGGCTATTTCATTTCATTTTAGTGATTGACAAATCTATAAATCTACAGATTTTAAGTGGCTAGTTCTATCCGCTCCCAATTATATGAAATTGTTGGCGGGTGTTCCTAAACTCTGATGACTTTAAACTTTAGGTATAACCCATCTAAGAATATTAGTTCTTTGACCATTTGTTTTTTGAGAAAATTTGGGAATGTGATAGAATTGTTATAAGAAAGTATCAAAAATTGATACAGAAATCATGAGATTGGGTATAAATATCTGTTCCTTTTTTTAATTAAATGAGATTAACACCTTTGTTATTTTTTTGATGCTAGTTTTGATCGAAACTTGTACTGGCAAGAGTTTTTCTCATTACATAGTAGGTGTTCGATGAAATGCTTTACTTCGTACTTTGCGATAGTTGAAATGTGAAAAAGGGAAAAGTTTCAATTTTGTGATATCTCGTTGTTTTTTGAAGTTTCTGTTCCTGGTAGGTGTTATTTATTGATGCTTTGGAATGAATTTGGCATTCCATTATTCAACTGTTCGGTGTTTTCCTTTGTCTGCTCATTAATTGCATAATTGAGATATATTGTTGCTTTCAAGTTGCTTCTATAGATAATCTCCGTAGTGGGATCTTGTAATTAGCTTTTCTCTGTTGAATTATGTGATTGTGTAGTAGTATTTTGACTCATGAGCCAATTTTCATTTCATTTGCGACATGGCTTGGTTCATGAGGAAACCGATTCAGTTAGGGATATATTTCATACTGCATAGCACCTAATCATTAAAATGCTATGTAACCTACAGGTTTTCTAGATTTTTAGTTCTGTCATCTTTTGAATTAATGTTATATGTTACCTTTATCAAAAATCAGGAATCAATTAGCCAGATCAATATGGAGGCGAGATTTTTCCGTTTTCTCAAGATTGTGGGTGTTGGGTACAAAGCAAGAGCTGAAGCAGAGGGACGCCTTTTGCTTCTGAAATTGGGTTACAGCCATGAAGTTGAACTTACTGTTCCTCCTGCAGTTAGAGTTTTCTGCTTCAAAAACAACGTAATTTGCTGCACCGGAATTGACAAGCAAAGGGTACACCAGTTTGCCTCTGCAGTTCGTAGTTGCAAGCCACCTGAAGTGTACAAAGGCAAGGGCATAATGTATGTTGATGAAGTGATCAAGAAAAAGCAAGGAAAGAAGTCAAAATGATTTTGGAAAAAGGCAAGGCAAGCTGTTATATTGTCTGATGTTTTGCTGCATAGCTAGTGAACTGCTACACCTGATGATATCTTGCTTCATACCTGGAACTGCAACATCTGATCATATTTTGCTTCATGGTTAGAACTACAAACCTTTTATCTTGTAGAACAGTGTTTACTATCCGATCCCAATCACATAAATATTGTATTTTGAAAGAGATTGGAATTTTGAGTAACAGAATTAAATGCCCGGAGCTTTCCTTGAAGCATTGTTTGATATGGAAAAAGTTTGGGGAGTTGTCATTTTAGTATTTTTCAGGACCATTAAAGTGAATATTTCATAAATTACTCTCATAACGCATTTTTATTTCATTTTTCAAGCCTTATTTTATTGAAATTTGACGCTAGAAAGTAATGTGTTTGAAGGAAGAATTTCCACCAGGGTGATGAATCAAATTAGTCAAACGTGTCACAATATATAATCAAAAAGCGATTGACCTGCTACTATCCAATTGATTCACCATTCATGACTGATCATGATTGAAGTACAGGAATGTGCTACATCATCAGTATCTTTCATCTGGAGTTATAATTTAGCGTAAAGACCAGCTCGAAGAAACCAAAAATTGCCTCTCCCTTGTTGATCGAACCCAAAGATGAACATTCTGTTAGAACTCTCAATAATCTGAGAGTTTACGTATTATTTGATAGAAATTGTAATGACAATAACTGTCAAAATACAAGAAGTAAACAGCAAATTCGAGAGTGCTGATTCTCTCCAGCCTAAGGCTCACAGAATACCAGTATATTCGTAGTATTTTCCTACCTATTCCTCCCCATCGTTCCCTTATTTATACTGACTGACTTCTTAAGTCAGTTATGTAACCAACTCCTATTCTCTCTCCTCCCTTGTAAACATAATACCCGACTAATAACAGAAAATAGTACCTTACTCCCTTCTAGAATAATAGGGGTCTAACACATTCTTGCAACTTAATAGCATTTGACAACGAATATGATTTACACTGTTATACATGACTATGGTTTTAGAACAGACCGGTGTTTCTTCAAAATTGTGGTGGTGCCTCTGCAGGGAAGAAGTGTCGCTATGATATACCTACTGTCAGAATTGGAGCTGCATGCTTACAATATGGGGAGCTGGACTGGAGTTGTCCAAACTACAAGATTTAGTTTAAGAATCTTGGGGCCTTGAGAAGATGTACACTTTTTACAAACCCTTTCCCAACTTCACCAATAGCCTTCAACGCATCAATCGGATCTCCTTCCTCAGGAGGTTCATCACGTTCTCGTTTCTAGTATAAAAGAAAATATTCTAAGATGAGCGGAATATGGACAAGGTAGTTCCGTAAATAGTTGATCTCTTAAATATACCTTAGAACATGATCTGTCCCATGTTAGTCCAATAGCATCGCCGCCCAAAGAATCGTACCAGGGCTTCAATGTGTAGAATTCTTTCTGCAGCTAGTTAAGTGCTGGTTAGCAAAATATGAGCAACATGACCAACATCAACATAAAAGCCTACGATAATGCTTGCCTTCAGATCTTCTATATAGTATTTCAGTGGATTAAAGTCCACCATCAGCTTATTTTTCACTTCCTCCAAGCTTCCGCTAATATCTCTTGGTAACAAGAAGGATTGAAAGGCTTTACTAGCATTTCCACGTGCCACAGGCCTCCCTGTCAGAAGAATGCAACATTAAAACACTCAGTATGGGATTATTTAAGATCAACCGCACAGGAATCACAATTTAGCCATGTGAATCATTACAGCCATACCTTGGTCTAACTTCGATGGGAAAAGAAGACGTTGAGGATGAGCTAATTTCTCCCCATGAAGAAGAACAACAGCATCGTATTTGTTCAGAGGCGTTCGAAAAAGGCACTGCAAGTTAAATTATAGGTGTGATGATCCTCAACTGTATATATACAGGAAGTAGAAGTACCCGAGGAATACACTCACCTCCCATCTATAAGAATCAGTCTGATCCTTCAAGATGAGTCTTGTCAGCAGATCAGCACTGCTACGGGCATAAGCCACCAACCTTTTAAGCTCCTATTTGGCAACAAATCCATGTGCAATAAATAACAGAAGTACTATTAAAAGCATCTTAAACATCAGTTCTGGACGTTTGTTCACAAACGGTCATAGTTGGATGGGGGATACTATGGCAGGAAAAAGTTACTTCAACAAGTATATGAAAATGTGCACTCGTTGTGAGTGATATAATGCCTCTATTACAAGCATAATGATCTAATATTAATGCAATTAGCAGAACGAGTTCCTTGGATAATGTCCAAAATATGTCTGTTGAACTATCAAAGAATGAAACAATAGGCTAGTCAAAGTTGGGCAGAGAATAACAAAATATAGCCAAATTCAATAAGACCCACTAACCAATGTGTTGGGGGAGCATCGAGTCCAAGCTTCTGATGCCTTGTCGTAGGATGTAGCTAAGAACATAGCAGGGCTCATATTTTGTTTATTTCCTTCATAATCTTTTCTAGTCAACATAAAATTATCCTTAAACAAAAGATATAAAATTATTAGCCATTAAAATCACATGTCTACATCAATTAACCTACAAATATAAGATCATCGATTCAAATCCATAACTTACATAAATCTCTTTTTTGTTGTTGAAGGTCAAATCATTATTTATGTCAACCACCAAAGCAGAAAAGGTCCAATCATATTCTGCTAGAAATCGCAAAAACCTGTTCAAAAAAGAAGGCTTTCAAAGAAAAATTGGCAAAACAGAAGTTCTCCTCCAAGGGCACAGAAGAGGCATATGCCAAGCAAACATCAAAAGACAAAAGCTTATATGGAGCTCTTAGAAAGCACAAGTAGAATACAGAAAAAAGATGCACTTTTGTAAATCATACTGCAGGAACTAGAGATATCAAAAAGGGCTCGGCCCAGCCCTGGTAGACCAGGCCATGGGCCGACTATTACTTCCAAAACAACGTTGTTTTGGAAGTTTTTCTTTAAAAAAATGGCAGGCCCATCCCGGCCTGCCGGGCCACCATAACCCGGCGTCGGGCCAGGCAGCCCATTACATCTCTAGCAGGAACCCCTGTAGATTATTAAATCACATTCATATTTTGCAAAGTTATTTCACTTAGAACACAGTCGCAAGCTAATCATTATGCAACTCATAAGAAGGAGGAAAGAATTTAACCTTAAAAATCCAGTAATGCGTGAGCAAGGAGTAGTATATGGTAAAGGCTTCACAAACAGATGAGCAACCAATAATTCAACCGCCTCCTCTACCAAGCAGGCTGAAAACATATGTGAAGCAACCCATCTTTTTGCAAGCCTTCATAAAAAGTCAGAAAAGGTGCCTCAAAAACTAATATTGTTTGCTTCCTGGTCAAGCAGATATATAGTGCAGAAAAGATAGAAAATGAGTCACTACACACCTAACTACTGATCCATATATTGGAAAAAGACCCTGTAACCCATTGATCATGCTAGAATGCTGACTGTGGAGAAAAAGTTTTCTATCCACTGAAGAAACCTGCTTTATTTCGTTGCTTCCATTTGCAAACTAAATTGGTTTAGTCACTCATCATCATAAGATCTGGCCAAAAAAAGGGAATGAAAAAAGGCATATAATATGTCCTGAATCTCTTACTTTCCCTTCTCACCAAGCTCAAGCCCCTCTAATGCAAAATTTTAAGATGAAATGCAAATCCAGAAAGGAAAATATCCACATTGTCTTCAGTAGCATGGCATGTCATACCCCAATTGTTATGGAGATTGTTATAATAGTATTATCAAATATAATATGTATCAAGAAAAGTGCATTTAAGATTTCAGACAAAGAACCAGCCATGCCCACCTCTCTCCAATTTTAAGAAGGAAAGCATATTTGTTTTCTCAATTGCTACAACATCCATTGGCCAGCTCTCAGAACCTTCCAACTGAAATTATCTAAAAAAAGCATCATCACAAACTATCAGGGCAAAGTCAATATGTTATGACCGTCAATAAGGATCAATAAGGGGAAAAAGGCAATTTTTGGTTTCTTTGAGCTCGTCTTATCCTAAATTATGACTCGATGAAAGATATCGATGATGTGGCATATTCTTGTACTTCAATCATGATCGGTTACTCATGAATGGTTAATCAATTGAATTGTAGCAAGTCAATCTCTTTTTGATTAGAAATTGTGACACATATTACTAATTTGATTCGTCACTTTGGTAGAAATTCTTCCTTCAAACACATTACTTTTTTGCGTCAAATTCAATAAAATAAGGCTTGAAAAATGAAATATAAATTCATTTACATTGTAATTTTTATAGTCATCAAAATCAATATTGCTACGTTATTACAGTAATATATGAAATATTCACTTTAATGGTCCTGAAAAATATTAAAATGACAACTCCCTAAATTCTTTCCATATCAAACAATACTTCAAGGAAACCCCTGAGCATTTAATTCTGTTATTCAAAAGTTCCAATCCCTTTCAAATTACAATATTTATGTGATTGGGATAGGATAGTAAACATTATTCTACACGATAAAAGGTTTGTAGTTCTAACCATGAAGCAAAAATATGATTAGATGTTGTAGTTCTAGCTATAAAGCAAAATATCATCAAGTGTAGCAGTTCTCTAGCTATGGAACAAAACATCAGATAATATAACAGCTTACTTTGCCTTTTTCCAAAATCATTTTGACTTCTTTCCTTGCTTTTTCTTGATCACTTCATCAACGTACATTATGCCCTTGCCCTTGTACACTTCAGGTGGCTTGCAACTACGAACTGCAGAGGCAAACTGGTGTACCCTTTGCTTGTCAATTCCCGTGCAGCAAATTACGTTGTTTTTGAAGCAGAAAACTCGAACTGCAGGAGGAACGGTAAGTTCAACTTCATGGCTGTAACCCAATTTCAGAAGCAAAAGGCGTCCCTCTGCTTCTGCTCTTGCTTTGTACCCAACACCCACAATCTTGAGAAAACGGAAAAATCTCGCCTCCATATTGGTCTGGCTAATTGATTCCTGATTTTTGATGAGGTAACATATAACATTGATTCAAAAAATGACAGAAGTAAAAATCTCGAAACCTGTAGGTTACAAGGCATTTTAATGATTAGGTGCTACGCGGTATGAAATATATCCCTAACTGAATCGGTTTCCTCATGAACTAAGCCATGCCGCAAATGAAATGAAAATTGGCTCATGGGCCAAACTACTACTACACAATCACATAATTCAGAAGAGAAAAACTAATTACAAGATCCCACTACAGAGATTATCTGTAGAAGCAACTTGAAAGCAACAATATATCTCAATTGTGCAATTAATGAGCAAAGGAAAACACCCAACAGTTGAGTAATGGAACGCCAAATCCATTCCAAAGCATCAAGAAATAACACCTACCAAGAACAGAAACTTGAAGAAACAACGAGATATCACAAAATTGAAACTTTTCCCTTTTCCCCATTTCAGCTATCGCAAACTACGGAGTAATGCATTTCATCGAACACCTACCGTGCAAGAAAGCTCTAGTTCGTAAATTGAAAAACCATTATCAAACTACCCCCCTTCATACTGACTTAGATAGCTAAATACAAGCGCATGCCAGCCTTATAAATCCAAACTTCCAACAAAATCCTTCACAAAACTCCAAATACCCAATACCCAAAATAATCGATATAAAGAGACCAAAGACATGTAAAGGACAAACCAACAGATTCGTCATTTAAGGCAGAAAAAGAAGGGAAAAGGCAGAGAAGATCCGCAAAAAAACCGATGAAGCACCCACGTGTAGATACCTGGATTCCACAGCAAGCTAGCCCAGTCGATTCTCGCTCCTGTACAACAAATCAAATAAACATCTATCAAAAATGGCTCAAACCCACATTTTCGTTCGCAAAAGAACATACATTTCTCAATCTCTCAATCAACACGTCGGTTCTTCTATGTTTTCAAGTGTATCGCATTACGAAAACGTTGGGCGAGTGCTAGTGTTAAACGCTCGACGAGAGAAAGAGGGAGTAAAATAAACGCAAACACATGTACATTAATTGGATGAGAAGATAAGGAAAAATGCCTAACCGGACCGATCGTCGACGGAAATGAAGGAAACATACCTTAGAAATCCGCCGGTGAGTTGCTCGGAGAATCACAACTAGAACAAAGAACGGGCAGTGACTGAGAAAAGCGTGAGAGTGGAGACGAGACCAGAGAGTGGGGAGAAAGAAACGAGAGCGTGAAGAGGGAGAGAGAACCACTGGGCGTGAGTCAGAATTTCTGGCTAAGGGATTATGAGAGACGATTTTTCTGGTGGGAGGAGAGGGACGATCTTGTCAGTAAGAGAGATGCGTTTATTGTCGGCCCTTAGCTAACTATACACGGAGTAGATGCTCTTAAACCGATTTCCCCAGTAACAAGGCAACTCAAATTCCTTCTCGTTGTAGTTAATTATTTGTCAGGATAGGTTAAGATAGAACCACTAGCCAGTATAATGGAGAAAGGTTCAGAGGCTAGAGTTTTTCCTTCTCGCAAGACATCTATCCGGTTCGAATAAAAATTAGTTTAAGTATAAATAATTTAAAGATATCTATACATAATTAAAACTCTCTTATGACACTTCGTAAGCAATAAAATTTTTTTTTTCCGTAAGATATCTATCCAGTTCGAATAAAAATTAATCTAAGTATAAATAATTTAAAGATATCTACACATAATTAAAACCCTCTTATGACACTTCGTAAGCAACAAAAAAAATTATTTTCCGTAAGACATCTATCCGGTTCGAATAACAATTAGTCTAAGTATAAATAATTTAAAGATATCTACACATAATTAAAACCCTCTTATAACACTCCGTAAGCAACAAAAAAAATTCTAAAAAAAAACGTCATTTCATTGATTCATCTAAAATGTTTAAATATTAATTTTTAATCAAAATATTAAAGTATTAAATGGGAATGATTTTACTTGTGTTTTGTCACACATGAAATCTTCAACTGTTTCAAAATGATGTTTCAATCTTGTGCACATTAGAGTTTTCCAGTTAATAATTTGCAATAAAAACACTAAATAAATGAAACTAGTCTCGACAAAATCAAACAGTCTGTTCTTCTTTTGCATCATACAGTTAGAATTGTGACCGGAGAAGACAGTCCCCTCAATGATCCATGGGTTTACATCTTCGCTCAAGATCAGCTGAACAAATAGAAAGACCTTGATAAAACCTTACAGTGTTCTTCAAAGTGAACAAACCGATAAAATCAAGAAATTCTTGTATAGCCCTCATTTTGCATTTTTGAGGTGCTTGTAATTCTTTGTTGATGTGGTTGCTACAGGACTTGTGCCATGAGTTTTTCAGTAAGAGGTTTCGAAAGTCCCATCACAGTGTCAGTATCTCCTATCTGCAGATATATCAAAATTAAAGAGTCATTATGCAACTGTCACACTTGAACTTATTCCCAAGAAAGGGATATTCGTTTCCAGGTACAGAGGCAGTGTTTGAGAGAGAAATTACCACTGCTTCAACAAAGGGAAAAGTGAGTGGATGTTCCAGCATGAGGCCCCCAGCAACATTAAGTGTAATTCCTTCCTCAATCTAGGTACCATGCCAGCAAAACAAGTTACAAGAAGTATCTAGGGCAGGACAATGACAGTGCTAGTTACAGAAATTTACCAGGTTATCAATGACTTCATCTGGTATATCATGGAAATAAACCTGGAACATTAGTCCATGATTAATGTTTCCAACCAATAAATATAAAGCTTATGAATGTTACATTTACTGAAGGGTCTACAAGTCATTCAGATTCTCAAAAGAAGGTGTACCTGACACTAAACTAAACTTGAATTCCGGGTATACAGACAAACATCAGATACATGAGATTGGTCATTATCTTTTTTATGGGACAGCATCTAAATGTTTGAATTATCTGGTCTGTTTCACTATAGAACCAAGTAAGGACCTGAAGGGTTTGATTCAACAGGTTCAAACCCAGTGATGAAATGTAATTAACTAGAGTTAAAGAGTTCAATGTCGCAGCCAGCTTTTCTTTCATGAATGGTGATTTTCATACAATTACCACCTAGTAGAATCGGGCTAATTGTTAGTCCAAACTAGCAGTACCTCTGCTCTCTCCCATTCCCCTTTCTTTGTTCCTGTAGCAAGGTTGGTCACAAAAACAGACCCTACAACTGCTCCATGACTCCCAGAATAGTCTGCAACAAACAATTATATGAGCTACGAGTAACTTGAATATTTTAGAAAGTAGAGAAGGCCAATAAATCCGTTAGCAAAACCTTTGATAAACTTCCGGGCTTCTTCTTTGCTGCTTGGCTTTTCTCTGACCACTCCTTTATACACCACCACCTGAAAATTCAGGAAATTAGCCGTAAAATACAACCTCAGGGCTGTTTAAGCAGATACGTAGACAGGTATATAGAGTCGGGAATTTCCTTAAGTGTATTTGGATAGTGAGTCATAATCATTATCGAAAGTAAAATACAGGAAGTTGCCAATGCTTCACCGGTTCCAAAGATATGTTCTTGATGTAAAAAGATTAAATTTGAAATGAGAAGCTATTGATGGGAATAAGATAAAAGGAGACAAACTATACTGTGTCTGCAGTAACCAACAATGTTGGGCACGAATCCTCTGCCAATTGCGGCCCAGCTTGAAGTCTCTCTATGATGGCATCTGCCTAGGAGGAAAACACATCAACGTAAAAACAATCACAACCCACAAATGATGTTTCACCACACATTCTTCCATAATAATCTCGAATACAAAAGCAAAAGACATTCTTTTTTTCTTTTCTTGCAACACTACTCCAGGTAGGTACACACACAAGCGAGCATTGCCCCACCGAAAGAACAAAAATTTCTCCAAAGAAGAGCACATCAAGTCGACATCTCAAGTCAAACAGAAGACAGCTTGTTTGTGGCCGCTTGATTTTGAAAAGCTTAAGAAGATGAGACTTGAATCAAAACTACTAATATTTCAAACTTTATAAGAAAGAGTTGGGCATTAAAGAAATCAAACCTTTGCCTCAGCTAGAGCCATAACTAATTCCTCTGGTGTATCTTTCCTTATACTTTTTTCGTCTATATCTGCAGTCTAAACAGAAAACATAAACAAGAGAAACCTTTCTCTTCCTACCCTCAAAAGGTGACAAAACAGTTGAGGGACAAAAGAAAGGCCCAAATTAACGGCCAAGGAATATATGCTGCTGAATAACAAAATACCAGAATTGAGAACTCATATCCCATTTCTGACAGAATTCTCCGGCGTGCCATGGACGATGAACCCAAAATTATCTGCACCAAAATGTCAAGTGCGTGCAAACCATCAAGAAAATGTTTGAAATCCCACAACATTATCTAAAACTATTTATGAGAAAGGATCCGACACATCACATAAAAAGGTTGTTCCCTGGAACCCCATGGAACTTATACAAGAACCCAACAAGTGTAAATAAATTCATTAGATAACAAAGCCAAAAGATGGAATAAGAACAACATATGCTGCTGTAGAGTGCACTAACGAACCTTAAAGGAGGATTTGCTTATGGCCATGTCTCTTCCTCCTCCAAGCTTCAACAAAAGGGTCGTGTGATGACCGGTGAACGGTGTTCCTTACACCAAATATCCACAGTTGCTTGGTTCTAAGGCTCGTCTGTCCGAATCCTACTTCTAATAGAATGCTCCAATAGGCAGCAGACACGCAGAGAAGGCAACATAGCAAATTCACCAACTTTCTCCATTGATACACACGTCGGCTTTTTCAAGTTGGACCCTGTCAACAAACCAGATACGGCCCAAAAGCTAAAATTCTTATTATTACTTGTTAGTTGTTAGTCCCAAGTGTTATTGATTAGATTGGTTGGTTGAGAAAGTGATAGTTAAACTTCTAGGTGTGGAGTACGTGTTTAGCGAGTCAGTATCTTATGAAGAAAACAAGGTTGTGGCGATATCTCTAGATTCCAAACGATTTTACATGGTTTTTAATTAGATCATATTGGATTTCAATCTAACGCTTTAGGTGTGTGACAACAACTTGTATCACTCTTTAAGGATATCAGGCATTAAATGTAATGCTTTTGATCTGTGACCTTCAAAGAGTATCAGGCATGCATGTTTTCATGAAATGACATGTTTTCTTTCCGCCATTTACTTGCTATTTATTTTCTAGAACATAAAACATTTAGGGGACAATTGGTTAACATGTGGGAATAATAATAGAAATGAGAATGAATATAATGAGGAATGTGAATGAACATTATCATTATAATTATGATGGTTAGTTAAGAGGAAAGAATGACTACCATTACCCTAGATAGTAGTTAGTTTGTAAAAAATATTGTAATTAATTAATTACAATATTAATTATATTTTAATTATGAATTAATTATATTTTATTAATTATATTGCAATCAATTAATTAATAGATATTTTAATTAATGAATAGTTATATTTTCATTAGTTATATTTTAATTAATAATAATATTTTAATTATAATGTAATTAGTTAATTAATTACAATATTTTAATTAATAAATAATTATATTTTAATTAATTAATTAATTACAATATTTTAATTAATTATAGTGTAATTAATTATTTAATTGATTTCACCATAAATTTGATTATTCCCTCTAAAGCGTTATTCCTATTCCTCCCATTTCTCTATATTATGAGAGGAATGAAGGATTGCCCAAAATCAAGAAATGAAACTCTTAGGTCTTCAATGATAAATTTATATCAAACATCAATTTTCACTCCATACCCGTATCTTTTTTCTCATACCTCCAAACAAGCACCTCCTTAATTCTTATGCAATTACAAATTTTAAGATAATACAAATTACTTAAAATGTTACAATTGATTATAACAAAATATCATATAGTAAGATCATATTAAGTCCATAACAATAAGAGTAATTGGCTACAAACGCAATAAAATGAAAGTGAAACATGAAACAAAAGCATTTATAATTGTAAATTTCAAATTTATATTGCATGTTTAAAATTTATCATATACATCAAATACAAATGAAACCAAAAGTCAAGAGAAAAAAATGAGAAACTTTGAAATTTCATTTTGTGACATATCGACTTAAATTTAATGTTTTGAAAATTAGATCGAAAGTTAAACCGATAATACAAGAAGTTTAAGATTTATAAAGTTCAACCGAAATTAGACCATTATAAAACTATCTCAACCGAAATTAGACCATTATAAAACTATCTAAAGATTTAATAAAATTAAAGAATTTAAAATATAATTAAAAGAGATTATCCTTACCCATCGAAAAATTTAAAGTTTAATTGAAAAAAGATATTGTTAAATAAAAATTAATCAATTTATTTTAGTTTGTAAAAATTTATTAGATTAAAAAATTAGTGGATTAATTAATAAATTAATTATTTTTAAAAATAAAATTATTAAAATAAATCGAATTAAAAGTTAATCGATTTATCTTTTATTAAATAAAAAAGAATATCAAACAATTTAAACAATAATTGAATATGTCAAACAAATGAAAAAAAATATGCTTTAATAGCTATACTTCAATAGTTTACTTTAGTACTTTTCATTATTTATAATGTAATAATTGGATATATTCACTCCTCCTTCCTAGATTTATTTAGCTTCATATTAAACAAATTCAATATTGATAGCAAAGAGGGTTAATTATTTCTATAGATCAAAATTAGAATCCTTCATCCCGTACTTATCTTTTACTTAAAATGTGATAATTAAATGAAAATTCGAAAATTTCTTTAAAGATAAGACAACGTATTACTAGATTTTCTGAAATTACCTTGTACTATATACCTGTGTTAGTGAAATTCTTACTAAGTTATTGTTGACGTTGTTATACAAACTAAACAAATTTAATAAACATAAAAAGATAATTTATATGAAACCCTTTTGTAAATTGGATTTTTTGATTTTAATTTCTTAATTTTAACTTTCTTGATTTTTATTTTCTTTTCACTCATATAATATTCCTTTAAAATATTTTTAGGTATTACAGAGTATAACAATTGTCTTGGTTAAATTATGTATAAAAAAAATAATACCACGTCGTTTGATCATTTTTCTCTTAGAAAAGAGTAATATATAAACATAAATTTAGATAATTAAATAATAATTTAAAAATTTAAGATTAAAATATTTATAAAAAAATTGAAAATGCTTATCGGTGTAGGTAGTTAATCCGGAATCAAATCCTCTCTATCGTTTTCCCGATTCCAACCATGTGTTGTGCCCGATAACCTCGTCAACAAGCTTTGCAATAAATAAATGAGTTTTGTAGATGATAATGCTTGGCACAGGGTTAGAATTGGGATGGGCCGCCTTTTTGAAAAACTGGCTGGGATCAAACCGTAATTTACCTCCCTCACACAATATTGAACCAGAGTGTGGAGGGGTTTAAGGTGGACTTTCCACCTTTTGAGTCCAAAGGTTAGAATCGGGAGACGGGTACATAGGATTTGGAGCCAGTTAATGCAAAGTAAGTAAAAGTGTGAAAAGTACTGTAAAAAAATAGAGAGTGGCTCTTTTTTTGACAGTCTATCACACATCTAGGGTTAAAAGGTTTCAAATTCTAATCCAACAAATCACCAAATCAAATGTCAAATCCTCTCTTGTCATGAATACTACGGTGTCGACTGCCTATTGGTTAGTCACTTTTTCTTCGGCTGTAAAATAGTACAAATCAGTTATCGATATTATGTAAATAATGCAATACTATGAATACCGAATTGAATTTTGATTACCAGTATCGATTAATAATTTAATACTGCGTATTAATTTAGATCATTTTTAAATTTATAAAATAATTCATTAATTTTTTAAAAATTATAAAATAATCGTTCAATATTGTATTATATAATTTAAATCAACCTTGTCTTTAAAAATTATAATAATAGAAATTTAAAATAATAGCAATTTATTCATTTTTTAAATATTATTTTCACACATTTCACGTAGAAATAATAACCACAATTAATATGAAAA
>JANPWT010000247.1:9043808-9054788 GCA_024678245.1 Erythroxylum densum | reverse complement strand
ACATAGTTTGATTAATGATAGATCTACGTACTTGTGGCATAAACATTTCAGACACATTTTTAAAGAACGACTTTAAATATTAATAAAGAATGAAATATTTCCTGAGTTGGATTTTATTGATCTTAACATTTGTGTGAATTGTATTAAAGGCAAACAAATAAAACACTCAACTTCTTGAAGTAGTTCACACTAATGTGTGTGTGGACCATTTGATGTGCCTAATTTCAATAAAGAAAACTATTTTATCACTTTTATATATGATTATTCATGTTATAGACATGTATTTCTAAATACGAAATCTCATGTTGTAAACACGTTAGAGGTTTATATTAATAAAGCTAAAAAGAAATTAAACAGAAAGATAAAAGTAGTGAGGTCTGATAGAGGTGGTGAATATTATGGTAAATATGATGAAATTGATCAAAATCCTAGTCCTTTTACTAAATTCCTTAAAAAACATGGTATTTGTGGGAAATATACAATGTCAAACACACCATAACAAAATAGTATGATAGAAAGGTGTAATAAAACCTTGTTAGATGTAGTTAAGAGTATGATGTGTAATTCATCTTTGCCTACTTCTTTATGGACATAACCTCCAAAAGTTGCCATAGACTTGTTGAATAGAAACTACCTTACTAGAAACCCTATTCAACAAATATATGTTAGTTTTTATGCATATGTCCATAAAGAAGTGAGAAAAGATGAATTACATATCATACGCATAACCATATCAACTGTGGATCGGTAAAAAACATAGTTTAAGACATCTATATATATAGGTTGCTAGGCGTAAATTAGACATTATAATCCACATAAAAAGAAATTACATTAAAAAACAATCATTGGTTATTTCATTGGTTATCCAGAGAAGTCTAAAGGGTATATATTTTACTGTCATAACCATATTACAAGAATTGTGAAAACTGGGAATGCTAAGTTTATCAAACATGGTGAGACTAGTAGGAGTTAAACACCTAGTATAGTAGATATTTTAATTAATTAATTATAATATTTTAATTAATAAATAATTATATTTTAATTAGTTATATTTTAATTAATTATAATATTTTAATTAATTATAGTGTAATTAATTATTTAATTGATTTCACCATAAATTTGATTATTGAAATTAAAGCTTTACTTTTATTCCTCCTATTCCTCTAGATTATGTGAGGAATGGAGGATTGCCCAAAACAAAGGAATGAAAATCTTAATCAAACATCAATTTTTATTCCATATCTATACCCCTTTTTTCATACCCCCAAACAAGCACCTCCTAAGACTCTTATACCTAATTATATAACAATTGGTGCTTAAATAACTTATCAATTACATAAATTATAAGTAATGTCTACTTTTTAGATATTTCTAAACTTAAAATCTTCTTTAGACTATATATTTTTCCAAGTGGCTTCGGAATTTTAAAATAAAATAAATTATAAGTAATGTCTACTTTTTAGATATGTTTAAACCTAAAATCTTCTTCAGACTCTATATTTTCCCAAGTGGCTCTGGAATGATGTATATTACGGTTTTCAATTATTTGATATAGTCAATTGTTGATAAAGAAAAGAATCAGGTATTACGTTGGATCGTTCTTTTTTTTTTGCCTTGTTGTTTACCCTAAAAACATCCATCTCTGATTGAAATGTATGCATCTGCAGATATTTGAAAGACAGAATATCATAAAGCCCTTCATACACCATAGAAATGCTTCTAGGACTAACAAAGAGTTATCAAGACAACACAGAAATGATATTTCTTAGCGTATTTGGTCATTACATGGAACATGTTAAGGTATTTTATTAATTATTTTAGGCATTTTTTATAATTGGACATAGTTTAACATATTTGGAATATCATTATTATAAGAAATTTACTTTGAGTGAGATTTTTGAAGATGAGATAGTGTCAAGGATAAAATTTTAGAGAAGATTGGATTTATTGGAGATAAGATCACCATGTTTTATTAAGGATAATATGCAGCATAGTTTTTGGTGATTTGCTGTATTTTCGCTATTTTTGACAACTATATTTTCGGTGAATTTAGCTATCTTTGGTAGCTATATTTTTCAATGATTTGAACAATCTTTTGTTGCTATGTTTCTCTACATAATATGAATGATTTGGACTATTGTATTATCATTTTTTGTGAGGAAAAAACGAGCAGAATATTTGTGAAGTATACACCTGCATTTTTGTGATGTTTTGGTGGTGAAACATTTATCCGATTGATGACTTCTTGAAGCTGTTATTCTTAGACTGTTCACTTATTATTCCCAAAGGTTCACAGCAAATGTTGTAATATAACTTCCCTCACTTTTAGTTGATAAAGTTGCATATTTATGAGAGTGTTTTATCTCAAATGTTTCCTTAGTTATTTTACTTTTGATTCAATCACTTGAGTTTTTATTCTCATCTTTATTATCAATTATTGTTGCAAAAATTCTCTGTTGAAGTTAACACGAGGTGGTCCTACTATTAGGAATGAAATACTTTCATAGGATATAAGTATAAGTGAATAGTGTCAATTGTTGAGTGTGTCAGCTTAGTAAATTCTTGGGTAAAACTATTATATCATAGTAAAAGTTGATTAAATAGGGTGGTAAGTAAGGGCCTCCCAGACATAGGCCGGGTGTGTCAAACTGCATTACCAAATTTTGATTGTCAATTTATTAGTTGCATATTTAATTTTTATATTTGCATTTTAAATCTAGAAAATTAATAGTTGTTAACACAATTGTTTTGTGTTGAGCAACCAACAAAAACAGTTCAAAGCAATTGTGATAAAACAAGATTTTTACAAAACTACATCCTTCGGAAATTTCAACTTATATGAGAGCCTGGTTCGCCTAATTAGCACTTGGTGCGTCAAGTTGGTGTAGAATGGTGTTTCACAATCATGGTTACTAGAGAAGGTGCATCAATCACTAGGCCATCGTTACTAAATGGTTCTAATTACCTTGCTTGGAAATCAAGGATGAAAGTATTTATTCAAGCTCAAGGAACTATAGCATAGACATCGGTTTTGAATGGTTAGACACATCCAATGACGATTGATGAAAAGGATTAAGCAATACTTAAGGATCCATCTGAATGGATAAGAGCTGAAGAAGGCGGAGTGCTTGGTAATTCTCAAGTAATGCACGCAATCTTCAGTGTAGTAGATGAAGGTTGCTTTAGTATGATATCAGCCTGTGAATCAGTAAAAAAATCGTGGGACACTCTGCAAACAATACATGAGGGATCAAAATCAGTGATGGCTTCGAAACTACAGATGTTGAGCACTAGATTTGAAGAGCTTAAGATGGAGGAAAGCGATACTATTAGAGCCTTTCATGAACGATTGCGTGATATTACCAACCAACCACATCAATTTGGAAGATGTATTCAAATCTAAAACATGTCAGGAAAACATTAAGATTATTGCCTTTCAAATTCATAGCAAAAAATTTTAGTCATTGAAGAAGCTCATGACATTAATGAGTTATCTTTGGATAAAGTAATTGAGATTCTAACAAACTTTTAGATGAACTTTTTGACAGATAGAAAAAAGGTTTGACTTTGTAAACTAAAGTTGTTAAATCTATGAAATTTAGGAGATGACTCCGATGAAAATGATGATGTGGTGTCATTAATAAGAAATTTCAGCAAGGGGCTAAAGAAGGTGAAGAAAGATAGATCTGAGTTCAGACAGAATGGTGGGAGTTCGTCCAACAATAACTTCAAACAACAAACAAAAACAAAGAAGATACAATGTTACGAGTATCAAGGTTTTAAACATATGCAGGCAAAATGTGCTAACACTCTTAAAAGGAGAAAAGGGAAGTCTTATACTAACACTTAGAGTGAGAACGAATATGAAAGTGAGTATGGAAGAGAAGAAGAAATTTTAAGTTATCATGTTACGTTGGATGCTTTAAACAACAAAAGTCCGGTTGCTTTCTTAGTAACAACTAGTAAAGAAATTGAAGTCGAAAATATAGATGTTCCTGTTCTAAACTCAAATTCAGATTGTGACAATGATGGCAACAACTAAGAATTTAAAAGGGAAAACATCTGCAAGGTTTATGAATTAATGTATGCCAAACGAGTGAAAACGTGTAAGCAAGATGAGAAGTTAAAGAAGGAGAATTCAACCGTGAAGGATGTTATTCAAAATTTATAGAGGAAGTTGTTGTCAACAATAGATGAATTTGATGAAACAAAGTTAAAGTTGGTCAATATGGAAAAAGGAATAAGAATGTTGAATGGTAGTACTGAATAGCTAGAACAATTGCTAGAAATTAGTAAAAACAAAGGGAACTTTCAAGGTGTTGGTTATAAAGATGAATGTTCTCAAGTAGATAATGAGCAAAATGGTGAAATTAGATTTGTAAAAGAAGCAAGATTAAGTAACCAAGGAGAAATATAAAAAGAAATAGAAAGTTTATTCCTACATGTCACTTTTGTAGTGTAAAGAGTCACATAAGGTCAAATTGTTACAAGCTACTGCAGATGTTATTCCATAATGTTCAAAACAGAAAATTTAGATGTTCTTGGAAGAACCTTTAGCAGGAGAAGCCACCAAAGGAGATTTGGGTTATAAAGAACCAACCATAAGCACTTATGGCACTTAAATCAATGTGTGGGGCTTCTTAAAAATATATGGTATTTTGACAGCTAATGTTTACAACATATGAAAGGTGAAAGAAACTACTTGATGGATTATCAAAGTTGTATGGATAGCCACATTACTTCTGGTGATGGAAAGAAAGCTATGGTTATTGGGAGAGGAACATTTTGTATGGATGGACTGCTACACTTCAAAAATGTGCTTCACGTGGATGGTTTAAAAGCTAACTTGGTAAGTATTAGTCAACTTTGTGATGATGGATTATTAGTTAAATTTACCAATGATGAATGCAGGGTGTTAACTGAACAAGGAGAATATTTAGTGAGTGGTAGAAGATTGGCGGATAATTGCTACATATTGCTGGTTATTACTTCTGGCAATTCATTTGTATATGATAATATGACTCTATAGCACCAAATGATTGATAAGGTGGTGGAAGAAAACCTTTAAAATTAGCCTCACACATCAAAATAGAGACACAAGGGAGTTAATACTAGAAACTGTCTAGATCCATAGTTAGTTGTTACTAGAAAAGAAACCAACTAGACAGAGGACCAATTAGTTGCTTCTAAGAAAAAAACCAACCAGACATTTGATGACATAAATAACGGGACGTGGAATAAGGCCAGATTTGAATTTCTTCGAGGGGCACTAAGACTATGTTCTTTACATTTTTGAAGTATATTAATGTTTATTTAAAAAAAAGGAGTTTAAAGGAGTTAACGTTGAGACTTTTTGATTTATGAATTTTCTAAGATTCAGTTAATTGGTGTGTGTTTGGTTTTTCCTTACTTATTAAATAGTATATTTGATGTGAAAATAAGGCTCTGATAGATGATTTGTGAATTCTGCTTCTGGATTTTGATTTATGGAGTTATGTCGATAAAATGTTGATATTTGGTTCGAGATTTATAGGAAGTTTTGGATTTTTCATGATTTGGGTTTTTAAAGCTTTATCCTAGTTTCTCTTTATATTATGGGTTGTATGAGTTTAAGCAATATGATTTCATTGAGAATTTACTTGAGATTGATGGGATGAAATGAAAAACTTGAACGATCATATTTATGGGATGAGCATAGTTTCACATTTGACCAATTAGAGAAGCTCATATATAATATATGTTTCACATTTGCCCAGTACATAAAACCTGTATCACTAGTTTCACCAGTGTATTATGTTGACTTCGTTGCTTATAGAGGAAGATTGTATCATGAGGTACTTGAGGGTTAGTCTCCATCTTCAGCATCTTCATCATCGTCAGCCACTTCATCTCCTTAGCAAACAATAGAGATAGGAAACTCTCATTTTAACCAGATTTGTTCTTAATCATTCTATAAATTTAGCTGAGTATAAACAATTTAATTTAGATGCTTTGTTGACTAAAAGGAATTTGTCAACTTCTTTATTGCCATAACATTTTGATGTTGAGTTAGTGCAAGAATTTTACTGTTATTTGGATAAAGGTATTTTGGATGATACAACTTTATGCTTTCATATGATTTATGTCAGGGAAAATTTGATTAAATTTGATTCTGATTCGTTGAATGCATTTTTAAAGTTTATGAATTTAATGGGGATTAGTCTTCTGAGGATGGAATTGAAGTAAGGAATAATATATTGGCATGTGTATCGATTAGTAGTAAATTGTGATCTTGGCCTTCTACTGCTACATTATGTGCTTATGATTCTTCCGTTGCACCTACTGTTAATTGCTGCACTATATGTTTATGATTCTTCTGCTGCACCTACTATTGGTTTTTATGCCTCCTTATTCAGTGAGAGTGATCGCATTAAAAATATTCTTTGTTTTGACATTGTTTTGTACCAAAGGGGAGATATGATTGTCTACTTTCATTTGCTATTTTGTGCTTTATTGGTGACTGTTACATGTGAACTTGACAATTGTTATTGAACTTGATGTTCTATTAAGGGGGAGTGTCCAATTATCTTATTAAGAGAGATTTCTTATATGTGACAAATAATGCCAAAAAAGGAGAGATTGTTAAGATCTTTGTTAAGATATCTTTTCAATTATTTTGGGCATTATTTGTAATTAGATATAGTTGGATTTATTTGAAATATTATTATAATAAGAAATCTATTTTGTGTGAGATTCTTGAAGATAAGATAGTGGGAAAGATAAAATCTTAAAGAAGATAAGATATATTATACACAAGATCTCTATGTTTTTATTGAAAATAGTATGCAACAGATTTTTTAGAGATTTGTTATACTTTTTGGTGATTTGAGTTATCTTTGGTAACTTTATTTTTCTGTGATTTGAACAATCATTTGTTGTTGTGTTTCTCTATATAATGCGAATGATTTAGAGTGTTACAGTATCATTTTTGTGAGGGAAAAATGAGCAGAATATTTGTGAAGTGCAACTGCATTTTTATGATGCTTTAGTGATAAAACACTTATTATTGATGACTTCTTGAAGTTGTTGTGTATGGATTATTCATTGATTATTCCCAAATGTTCACAGCAGATGTTCTACAATTTCCTACACTTTCAGTTGATGAAGCTGCATAATTAACGGAGTTTTTTTTTATCTCAAGCATTTCCTTTTCCAAATACTTTTAATTCAATTACTTGAGTTATTATTCTCCTCTTTATTGTCGATCATTATTATAAAAATTTTCTGTCGAGATTAGCACAAAGTAATCGTATTATTAAGGGTGAAATATTTTTATAGGGTATAAGTATTAGTGAATAGTACTAAGGGGTGAGTGTATCGACTTGATAAAACTTTGAGTAAAACTATTATATTACAACAAAAATTGATTAAGTTGGATAAAGACAAGACAGACATAAGTAGGGTATACTAAATTGTGTTATCAAATTTTGGTCATTGATTTGGTAGTTGCATGTTTAATTTTTTTTGTAAGCGCTCTAAATCTGAAAAACTAACAGTTGTTAACAAAGTTGGCTTTATATTTAGCAACCGACAGAAACAATTTAAAGCAGCTACAACAAAACGGAATTTTTACGAAACTCCATCTTTGGAAATTTCAGAACGCATTGAAGATTTATTACAATGAGAAGGGAAACAGAAGGGTGGGAGATGCTACATCAGGCTCAGGCTGTCTCTACCGCATAGTTCCATCCTTCATTGGAGCTTCAATTGTTCCAGCCTGTAGAGAGATTGAACGAGTCAGAAACAGGAAAGAACTAATGTTAACGAAATTCGAAAGCTTTTTCCTCATGTTTTCGTGACAGATCAAGCCTCCAGTGCAAAGTAATGCTAACTAACAAATAGTAAAAACTGTGCAATCTTTTCCTGACGATCATGATGTCTCGTACATATATTTCGTTGAAAACTAAAGATGAATAGGAAATATATATGTGATAAATCAATTAATGAAGAGTCCGTAGACTTCAGGACAGGACAGGATAGTTTTGAGGTGGAAAGCGTTACGCACAGAGGCATAAATTGTTACCTTTGCTATTGGTTGTTGATGTCGCTTTCGCTGATACTCGGTTCTTCTTTGTAATCAGGAAGCGGGATTCTATCTGATTCGATGTGTTTGACATCATCTACAAGGATCTGGTATCGCCGCTTCACTTCCTCCTCAGTTGTGTCCCCCACAATGTTGGCGATAATCCTCCAGCGATCGGGAGTATCCTTGTCATATATTGCCAGGGCCTCTTCAAACAATTTGTTCTGCTTGGCTGTCCAATTCGAGTTACCCTCTGCGAAAGAAAAGGAACCCATGGGGATTGTGGTGGAAACAGGAAAAGCGATCAAATCTTTAAGCCTTTTGAGCTTAGGGTTGGTGTTGGTGTGGTTTCAGGACATGAAATTAACTGGGTGTCAAGTGTCAAGGAGGGCAAGCAAAGAAGCCTTTCAATGTGGAGACGCGTTGTGGAGAACGAGTGTGCAAGTTGGTAATATTTAAAACGACAATAAGCACAATATATAACTAGGAAAGGTACTTGAGATGAGGGTTTCCGAGGATGAATTGCTGCTATAAGTGGGCCTTTTCTTATAATATCAATTGTTGTTACTTGCAAGTACGATGTTTGTATTTTATAAGTAGCATGTGGGGGTGCGTTTATAGGCAGAAAATTCACGTTCTTGAAATGAGTGATCCCCACCACCAAACCTGTCTGGCCATTCAAAAGAACTGTTTCTCGATTGTCAAACCTAGTTAACAGAAAATTAACCTGTTCCTCAAGTTGATGTTGATGATGAAATGTATGTCCCTGACATGAACTTCCGCGGTCAGATCTTCTAGCCCCTTTCCTTGGCCTAATTTTGGTCTCCTACTATCTGACTCATTCATTTAGGTCTGTCTTACTTGAATGGATGATCCAGATAAAAAAGAGTCAGAATAGGGCCAAGAGAAGGGGGACACAGGATCTCCTTCCTGAACTTCCTCCCGACACAAAGACAAAATTTTGCTTATTTGAAGGGCCCTCCAACTACTCTATTTCTGTTCATACCAACTCTGTTCACTCCTACGAAATGGTAGCTGAAGGCATGAAGTGTAGTTTTAAAATTATAAAATTCCTGTTCGGACTTATTATAGCATTAGCAGAGGCTCTGCACTACATGGCTGGTCTTATTGCCTGAGATCTAGAGTACGATTTCTGATAATAGCAACTAACTAACGTACATATCAAAAACTTAATGTTGGCACAAAAAGAGAAGAGAAGCCATTAATTTAGGCCTAATTGTTAATACTTTGAAATTAGTTCAATAAATTCCGGATGTCAAGCCCTGATTTCTTGATCTTCGTAGTGCCCTTCCACCATGATGTTGATCACAAATTAAGGGCGACCCGGATTCGTATGTCATTTACATTCACAATACCCATGTGGGCTACTTCTATGTTAGCCTGAACTCTTTGCATCCTACCTCTAATAAGAGCACAGCTAAGATCCATTATGAATGTGTCAGTGTTTTAAACTATATAAGTATGTACTGATAATGAAAAGTTTAACACTCAACTCTAGTTCGAGTCTTGAAAATGAAAAAATCTATTTGATCAGTACTTTACTTCTTACGGATTGACCCGATATAAGTGAGAATTAATCTAAAAATAACTGATTTAAAAGCGTTTTCTCATAAATTAAGACCCTCCTAAAATACCTCGTGAATTTACCAAAAAAATAACTATAAGACTGCCTCCACTCCACCACAATATTTCTCCTCTTCACGAACACTGTTTCCAGCGCACAATGATTATGCCTGTGAGGTGTCCTCTTGAGTCTTGAGACCGTCGTTTTTTATGAACTCGTCTTTTTAAGTACGGATTTCCCGAAAATCCGTTCTCAGTTGTGGTTGAGCACATGCTAGAGACTTGCTTTCAGCAACATTTTAGCGTCCATCTTCTCTCCCAGAGAAAGAGAATAGTTCTACTTGCAATAGAAACACGCGAACTACAAAGCAGATTCGTCCCTCGAGCTGTATATCTTAGTTTTCTACGTTAGAATGTGTACTAATTAGTGTATGTATGTATATATATTTATACACAATATAATTAAAAAGTCTTATTTAGTTAGTATTTTTTATTTAATAATAGAATAAATTTCAAAATTTTATTTTAATCAATTGAAGAACATTCTTGATTAAAAATTATAGATATATAAATTGATCTTCCCTTTATTAATTAGACTTTTTAAAGATGCTTTATGAAGTTATCTATAAACTATAGGAGAGTTCAGATAAAGAAACTAATTTTAAAAAATGATAAGATAGAGTTTCTTGATCTCTTTATAATAATGGTGCTTTTTCGTCAAGCATATATACTTTAATTATTTGTGATAATTGTTTATTTACAATCCTAAAGTTAAGAATGCTAACTTTGATTTTTTTATCATAAAGATTAAGTTTTACATATGATATCATAACTTATGTTTTGAATAAACAATGCATTCATCTATTTTGTTATATTTCTTTTGGTGATAATTATCAATATATGGGTGTTCGGCTGAAAAACAAAATATTATGACTATTTATTTATGTTTTTATTGTTAGTTTTCTGTATTCTTCCAGTTTTTAAAAATTATTAAAAACATAAAAATGATTTTGTTTACTGTTTCTGTTTTTTTATAATTTGATTTACTATAAATTGCATATAGATTATTTAATTATTTAATATATTAATTTTAATATGAAGTATGAATAGTTTAATTTGACTTAATAATTTTATTTAATTTTTTAATTAAATAAAATTAAACATTATGAATAAATACAACTAAATTTAAAATATCTTCAAAATATGTAAATTTCAAATAAATTTGATTCAATAATTAAAATATATTTAAAACAAATATTAATTGATAAATAAAAGGTTAAAATTTAAATATTTACTTTCATAAATAAAATAATTTTGTTAATAAATATTATATA
>JANPWT010000247.1:9033133-9043708 GCA_024678245.1 Erythroxylum densum | reverse complement strand
TTAATTGATAAATAAAAGGTTAAAATTTAAATATTTACTTTCATAAATAAAATAATTTTGTTAATAAATATTATATAAGATATTAAAATAAATTTATTTACTTAAAAATAATTTATTGTTAAACTTTATTTAATATGAAATTATTATTAGTGACAAAAATATAATTACATTAATATTAACAATTAAACAAGTTTTTGTTTTTATTAAAAATAAAAAACCAAAAACTAAACAATGAAAGCATGCGGCTTATGCATACGATGTGTTTATAGTGTAAGTAAAATAGTAAATAATAAGAGCAAGATGGCTATTGAACTTGGTTCATAGGCGGATAGGCCTTTTGAACTCCTTGCATCAGCCATCTGTACCTATTTTCTATATTGTTCTAAGTAGTAAAGAGAGCAGCATTCAATTTACAATTTTTTTAAAAAGAAAAGAAAACATAATACATATTACATCATAAGTTTAGGGTGACAAGCACCTGACATGTCGTCTAATAGGATTGGGAGGCACGTTGTGGGTATATTATCAAAAGTAGTGATCCCGATCTCAAACTGCGTTACATAGTTCGCGAGCCAGTCTGCAGATCGATTGCCTTCCCTGTACATGTGTTGGGGTACTATAACCTAGTTCCGAGTGAAAAGTTCATTGATACCCAAAATTAGGGGATTGAGAGACATTTGTCGTTGGGATGAGGATGTTAGTAGTTGAATCACCTCTCGTAAGTCAACCTCTAACTCGATTCTCCGGTGTTCTAGGTTCCAGGCGAGATTGAGACCTGAATAGACCCCCCAAAATTCAGCAGAGAGGGAGGAGCACCAGCCAATGTTCTGTATAAAGCCTCCAAGCCAAGCACCCGAACTGTCACAAACTAGGCCCCCCTCTGTGGCCAATGTGAGTGATCTTTTTCTTGTTCCGTTTGTATTTAATCAAACCCAACCTTAGGGGGGGTTTTTTCCATCCGAGACGTTGTTCGCACCGAGGGCAATTGACAAGTTTGGCTTGACTGAGCCAGATAGATGCCTTGTGGATCTGATGCATAAACTCAAGAATATGATGCGCTGGAGAAGTCGGCCAGGAAAAGTGTTCTTAAAAAAAGGGTCATGTTTCGCCAAGTCTATAGAAACCAGAAAGCAATGCCAAAGATGATTGACCAATCCCATCCAAAAACAATGCGGTGTGTTTGTAGGTTCTTAGAAAGCCACTCTCAAGTTGTCATGGTGAAGAAATCAGTGGAGACTGCTTGGGGAGGGAACATACTCCACAATTGTCTGGCTTTAGGGCAGTCTCAGACTACATGAAGTGCAGTTTCTTCGGATAGGCAACAGTAGCATGTAGCATTGGTTGTTAGCTATCTTCGGACCCTTTGTTGGTTTGAGAGGAGTCGATCGTGTGATAGGATTGTGTGTTAGTACATGTCAGTCTTTTCTTATCTAAAGTTAAAAAGCAATACGTATATTTTATGGAGTCTACAAACCACTATTTAGGAGGATCTTTGCATGGACATATTTTGTTTTATTATCATATTATATATTTTATTAATAATTTCATGTTAGCTTTATATATACCATTATTGAAATTTAAAATTATGTGTTTTGTTTAAATTTACACATGATATTATAGAAAAATAATTTATTAGTCTCCAAAATTGTCAACTACTTAAGTGATTTTTTTGTATAATCAATCATTTTTCATAAAATATTAATGTCTATTATTGAACTAATTATATGGATAAATGATGTTTATTAGTTGATAGAATTTTAGAATTTACTCAAAGGTAAATTAATACCCTATAACTAATAAATATAATAGAGGAAAATCAATATTCTCTTGTCAAGTTTCTTATATATTCAAAGATATTGATTGTAATTGATGAATTTTCTATAATCACCTGATAAATTTTATATGACATTAAATTTGGGATAATATATTGATGAGTTTCCTAGAGGAAACCTATAATATATTCTAAATGTTTCATTACTTGAATCTAATAATTTATTAATAAGGTGTTTGGAATGGTATTGAATTCAATTCAAGCGTTTGGAAACAGAAAAAAATGATGGGTTCAATTCATACATGAATTGAAACCCATTATTCTTTATAAATTGAATTCACCTGAAAAAGCATCGGAATTGAATTACAAACTAAGACTTCAATTCTTTTTTTGAATGTTGAAAATATCCGTCCAATAATACCTATCTATCCCTACCATATATCTCTTAACCTCAAGCAGCCCCTCCCACCTCAAACAGTCCCTCCCACCAAGAAACCGAACAACAACACCTTCTCTATGAATCAGCACCTCCCACTATATTCAGGTTTTTTCTTTTCCTTGTTCATGGGTGTCTTTCCTTTTACGTTATTTTTCTCTATGATCATCGTTCTCTTTTAGATCTATCGTTCGATTTAGCTTCTCCTTTCATTTTCCCATCCTGTTTACATTCTTTTGCATTTCTCGAATTTTTTGTATATATCTAGATTTTTTTGTTTATTTTTTGGCTACAATTTAAGTGAATCTTGTTCCATTTGGGATCTTGAGTGTGGAACTTTATGGATGATATAACTTGTTCTATACAAGTATGAATGTTTATTATTTCATAAGATTATTTTTTAGTCAAGGGTAAAAATGTTATATGAAATAATTGAATTCATTTTGATTGTGTTCCAAATAGTATAATTGAATTCAATTCTAATATTATTGGACTTGTTCCAAATAGTATAAATTGAATTCATTTCAATCTCATTAATGTAATTGAATCCAATTCGTTAATGAATTTAATTTGAAGGTTTCCAAACACCCTGTAAGTATTTATGCATTTACAATTGTTTCTCTTTATTTGCATACTTCTTCTGTTATTGTGTTTAATGGTTTGAACTTCTTTGAATGGTGCGAACAAGCCAATTTATATTCACAAAATTGTTAACAGAAAAACCTATTACCTTTACAGATACTAGTAGTGAGGATGAGAAGATAAATTATAAAGCATGAGAAAGGTCTAACAGGTTATGTCTTAATTTCATACAAATAACTATTGCCAACAACATTAAGAACACTATTCACTAAACTGAAAGTGTTAAAGAATACCTTAAATTTGTGGTATAATGTTTCCGCTCTATAGACAAGTCTCACATTGGTGTACTAATGGTTGAACTCATGATCATGACGTTTGATGGGTTACGACACATGCAGCACCATGTCTTAGAGATGACAAATATTGCAGCAAAAGACCTTGGGTATAACAATTGATGACTCCTTCTTAGTGCAATTTATTATGAACTCATTATTTGTTGAGTATCGACCTTTTCAAATTAATTACAACATTATAAAGGAAAAGTGAAATGTTAATGAATTGTCCAGTATACTCATTTAGGAGGAAACAAGGCTAAAGAATTAAAGAGTTTATTTAATTAACCTTGTGGGTCAAAGTACTAGCAAGATTCACAAGCTAAAGGCTAAGAAATTTAAGAAGAAAGCTTCTGCTAAAGCAACACAGGCTACTACTAATATTGACAAGAAGTAACAAAAGACAAACAAATGTCATTTATGTAAGAAAGAGGGACATTATCAAAAAGATTATTTGAAATGTAAAGCATAGTTTGAAAAGAAAGGTACATCTAACTTTTTTGTATATTCTGAACTAAACTTAATTGAAGTTCCTTCTAACACTTGACTTAATTTTGGTGCTATTACTCATGTTTCTAATGTTATGCATGGATTTTTTATAATCTAAATCATAAACACAACTAAGAGCTTTCTCTTTGTAGGAAACCATAAGAAGGTCCCAATTGAAGGTATAGAGACTTATGATTTAATATTAGATACTAGTTATCACATGGATCTAATACAAATTCTCTATGTACCTTTAATTTCTAGAAACTTAATTGTTATTTCTAAACTTGATGAAAGTGAGTTTATTTTTAAGGTTGGTGATGGTTGTTTTAATTTGTTTAAACATAATTTTGTTATTGGTTATGGAAATCTTATAGGTGGTTTCTATAAATTGATTCTTGAAGTTAATTTTTTTGAATCCTTATTTTCTGTTTATCATACTATTGGAACAAAATGTAACATAATAAATGATAATTGAATTTAGTTGTGGCATAAATGTTTGGATCATATATCTAAAGAAAGATTAGAAAATTTGATAAAAAATAAAATTCTTCTGAATTTAGATTTTACAGAGCTTGGTATATGTGTAGATTCCATTAAGGGAAAACAAAACAAATATAGTAAGAAAAGAGCCATAAAAAATACTTAACTCTTTGAAATTATACACCGACATAAGTTGACCTTTTGACACTCAAGCTTTTGGCAGAGAGAAGTATTTTATCACCTTTATAGATGATTTTTTATGTTATAGATATGTCTATTGCTTAATGAAAAATCTCAAGTTGTAAACGTCCATGGGGTGTTTGTAAAGAGATTGAAAGAAAATTAAATAAAAAGAAGTAGAAATTGTACGATTTAATAGAGGTGGTGAATATTATGAAAAATATAATGAATCAGGATAATAGTTAGGTCCATTTGCAAATTTCCTCGAGGAATATGGTATATATGCACTATGTCAGACATACCTCAACAAAACGGTGTATCAGAAAGGTTATAGGACATTAATAAATATGGTTATAAATATGATGAGTAATTCCTCATTATCTAAAACCTTGTGGATGCATTCACTTAAAAATGTTATGTATTTATTAAATAGGATTATTAGTAAAACTGTCCCTAAAACTCCTTTTGAGTTATGAACTAGAAGGAAACCTAATATAAGGCACCTTCATGTTTAAAGTTATCCAATAATATCATGAGTTTATAATCCACATGAAAGGAAATTAAATTCTTGAATAGTTAGTGGTTACTTTATTAGTTACCTAGAGAAATCTAAAGGGTATAGGTTTAATTGCCCAAACTATAGTCCAAGAATTGTTGAAATAACTAATGCTAATTTCATTGAAAATAGTGAAGTTAGTGGGAGTACTGAAAAACATATTGTGGATATTAGTAAAATAAGGATTGATGTTTCATTCCCATAAATGTCCCATTATCCACATTTATACCAAATATTGTCCTAGTATTGAAAGAACAAAATATAAAATAACATCTAATAAAGAAATTAACTTACAATCAATTAACTTAAATAAACCACATGGAATAACTTTAAATAAACCTATAGAAATAATCTATTCTTGATGAATATATGGTTTATTACAAGAGTTAAATTTTGATTATAACATTAATAAGGATCTTGTTTCGTTCTCACGGGCCATAGAAAGTGACAAATTTTATACATGAATTAAATTTGATGGTATAAAACAATGTCTGGGACCTCCTTAAGACCAAACATGACTAGAATGACCATACTAAATGGTATAAAGTGAGACTTGTTGCCAATGGTTATACTCAAAAGGATGGCAATGATTATAAAGAGAAATTTTCATATATCTCAAAGAAAGACTCGTTGCGAATATTTTTGGCATTAGTGGTGTACTTTGATTTGGAGCTACATCAAATGGATGTAAAAACTGTCTTTTTGAATGGTAATCTCAAGGAAGAAGTTTATACGGATCAACCTAAAGGTTTTTATATAGAAAGAAAAGGGTACATAATGTGTAAACTTAAGAAATCAATATATGGAATTGAACAAGCTTCTCAATAATGGTATATTAAGTTTAATGATACCATAACATCCTTTATTCTTCAAAAATATTATTGACGATTGTATCTGCTGAAAGATTAGTGGGAATAAGTTTATATTGCTAGTTTTACATGTTGATAATATTTGCTTGCTACTAATGATTTGGACATATTGTATAAGACTAAAAATTTTCTCTAAGAATTCTAAAATGAAATATATGAGAGGCATTCTATGTAATAAGAATTTTAATATTACTAGATAGATTTCAAAGACTAGTATGATTGTCTCAAAAATACTATATCAAAAGAATTCTTGAGAGATTTAATATGAACAAATTTCATCAGGGATTGTCCCATTACAAAAAGGGGATAACATTAGGTGGAATGTAAACAAATAGAAACTATTTTATGCACTTCTATTATTGGTTGTTTGATGTATTTACAAATATGCATGAGACTTGATATCTACTTTGCGTTGAAATGTTAGGTAGATATCAAAGTAATCTTGGTATAAACCACTGGAAATGTACCCAAAAAAAAAAGTCTCTAGGTATCTTCAAAGAACAAAGGAGTATATGCTCATGTATAAAAGATCTAATCCACTAAAATTATGGATATTTGGATTTAGAGTTTGTTGGATGCATTGATAGTAGAAATCAATATTTGGCTACACGTTTTTACTAGAAAAGAGCAATTTCATAAAAAAATGTTGAATAATCTGTCATTGCTTCATTGATTATGAAAACCAAACTTGTAGCTTGTTCTAAGGCTATAATTCATGTTTTATAACTGTAGGATTTTATTTTAGGGCTTGAGATTGTTGGCACCATTATTAAGTTGCTAAAATTTTATTATGATAATTTTGTAACAATTTTCTTCTCCAAGAATGACAAGTACTCTATAGGTTCTAAACATATGGAGTTGAAGTATTTTTGCCATAAAAGGGAAAATTCAAAAACAAGGAGTTTGTATTGAACATATTGAAATGGATTTATGACTGCAAATCACTTAACTAAAGGCCTTTAACTAAAGATATTTAAGGAAAATGTTTATTCAATGAGCCTTGGTTATATTGACTATTGTTTTTAATGTTGTTTTAACATTCTTAATCTCAATAAAAGCTTATGATTGACAATTTTCTTATTTAAGATTGTATACATTTAACTGTTAATAAATAAGAAATAAATATAATGAGACATTAATTTGGACTTATAATATTATTTACATATCACTTATATTACTTGACTTGATAAATTACTAATGTTATAGTATATAGAAAGAAGCATGCGATGTTGAGATGTTGAAGTGTATGATCAATAGAACTTGCATTACTTGGTTTATTATGTTAAAATAAATTATCAAGATATTGAGGGATCTGTTTATGCCCATTTAATGTCTATTAAAATAATGGGAGAATGTTATAATTTGGTTCGATTAGTTGCCATATTCTATATATATTAATAATATTTTCAATATAATTAAAGAGCTCTATTGGGTCTTTATTTCCTATTTAATGGTATAGTAAATCTTAACTATTCAGTTTTGGTTATTTGATGGATGTACCAGATTAAAAGTTATAGATCTATAAATTGGTTGTCTCTCTACTAATTAGGGTTACAAAAAGTTTTTCATTAAGTTATCTGTAACAGAAAGAGGGTTAAAAGAGAGAAATTAATTTTAACAAAGGATGTAATAGACTTTTTTGATCTCTCTATGATAATGAAATCTTTTGTATCAAGTACACAATATGATACTTTAATTATAAGTGACACTTATTTATTCAAGATCCTAAAGTTATGAATGTCAATTGAGATTTTTTATCATAAAGTTACGTTTTCACATTTTCTTTTCAACATATGTTCTCGATGAATTTGATTTTGGCATCTCTCGTTAGAGTTATTAGGACTTTTGTTATAATGTTTGGAACTAAAGGTTTTAATTAGGCTTAAAAAATGTACTTTTGCAATTGATCCTCCATTTTTAGTACACTTTTTTGTAATCCACTCCTTTTCATAAATAGTATTTTTGAAGTTGAACTTTGTTATAAGAGAAAGTAAACTTATCCTGCAATAGTTTTCTAAGTTCAACGTCTCCTTTATAAATTCTTTATGAAATAAACTATCTTTTGCATAGAAGTTTGTTTTCAAAATTTAAATTTTCTTTTAGAAGTTTGTTTTCAAAATTTAATTTTTCTTTTGCAAGAGATGTGGAGTCGGGTCTCTACTCTTTAGAGATTTTGTTTTAGACATCTATTATAAGAGATTTGAAGTTCTGTCTTTATATAGGAAGCTAGAAATTTCTAATCGCACATAATTGGAGCACGTTTAAGAAGATACAAATGATTCTTCGTATATGCATAATGAAAATATGATATTTGTGAATATTTGAAAATGAGAGAAAAGTGAGAAAGTCTCAACTTTGAAAATTTTAGACTCTGTAATATGAAAGAGGATAGATGTAATAGGACTTTTATCTTACTATTATCGCCTCTAAAAAGTTTATAGTTGTTAGGATATATGTTATATATCTTTTATTTAGTTTTGACATCTTATTTATTAATTAGATATATAAGATATTAATTGGATAATAACTTGGATTCAAAAAGTTATCGGTGATAATCTTCTAGTTTTAATAGAATTCTATCTCTAATTGATGTGTATCTTGACAAGATGTGGTGTGGATCATGGTGTGTATGGCCAAAGGGGCTTTTGAATGTGCATATAACATTGCTGGAATATTAAAAAAAAGGAGTGGTTGATGGGTTATGCATGAAGAGTGGTTGTTTCCTATTTGTGCTTCTGTGAATTAGCTGATGATCTATGTGCGTGCGTTGCTGATTTTTTGGCCAAGGAAATTACATATATACTAATCACGCCAACCTAAGTTCTTGATGTGAATGCTGCATTTTTCTCTTATGCTTCAATCGTGGGTGTTGAATAATAACGTGAAGGCAAAATCACCAATCTCGGTGCACCAGTTACAACCACATTACCAATTTGTTATATTTGCTTCTGATGGACTTTGTGAGTTAACTGAATTGAAAAAGTGATATATGTTGAATCATAAAGGGCGTAGTGGGTGTAAAACACATACAGCATTGGTGTATGTTTTTAGGAGTGAGAGCTGAAGATACATGGGTGTGTGAGAATTATAAAGTGAGCAATGGCCTTCGTGGGCTGTTTGTTTGTGTGTTCTTTGGTGGTGTGTACCTTCCTTGATTGATAACAATTAAAGAGTGCAGTATGTATTTTCTGAATGGGAGATTCACGACTCTGTATTGCTCATGTTGGACTGTTATCATTGTGGAGTGGCTCACGGTTGGATTGATTGTTGTTGCAACAACTTCCAGATTTATTTCAGTAAAGCTGAACCTTTCAAAAAGTTGTTGTTTTCTTTTATCTCAAGTGCATTATTTTTGTTCTTAGTTGATTGATCACTTGAGTTGTTTATTTCGTATCTTTATTATCAAATACTGTTAAGAAAATCCTCTATTGAGGTTAACACGAGTCAATCGTGTTACTGGGTGTGAAATTCTTTCACGGGAAGTAAGGTTGAGAGATAGTATCAAGGGTTGAGTGGTGTCGGCTCACTAAAGCCTTGGATAAATCTATTATACTTTGGTGAAAGTGATTAAGCTGGGTGAGAGCCCCACAGACTTAGGCAAGGTGTACCGAACTGCGTTATCAAATTTTCGGTGTTGATTTATTTTTAGTTCTCTTAATTTTTCTTATTTTCTTGTTTGCTAGAAACGAATTGGAAAGTTTGCGAAACGACTACCCCTTTCAGTTTTTCACCATCTTCTTATGGTAAAGCAAACTATTTCTTACTCTTCATTAATAATTTTCTTGCAAAACTTGAGTTTATTTTTTAAATAGAAAGGATGAAGCTTTTGGAGATTTTCAAAAGTTTAAAGTCCAAATTGAAAATGAGAGTGAATTTGTCATGAAATCTTTAGGGACAGATAGAGGTGGAGAGTTCACTTCCTTGGAGTTCAACAAATTTTGCGAAGTTAAAGGCATTCATCATTTTCCTATGGTTCCATACTATCCGCAACAAAATGGAGTTTTGGAATGCAAGAATAGATTTATTCTCAACATGGCAAGGAGCATGCTAAAGAGAAAGAATATACTTGAGGAGTTTTGGGCCAAAGTTGTCGCTTATGCTATATACTTGTCCAATTTATCCCCTACTAGAAGTGTTTGCGGGATGACTTCTCAAGAAGCTTAGAGTGGTAAGAAGTCAAGTGTTTCTCATTTGCAAATTTTTGGAAGCATAGCAATGCTCATATTCCTAAAGAGATGAGATCAAAGTTAGATTAAAAAAGTGAGAAGCATGTCTTCATTAGATATAGCTCTAATTCTAAAGGCTATAAGTTGTTTAATCCTACCAATGGCAAGATTGTAATTAGTAGAGATGTTGATTTTGATGAAGAAAGTTTATGGAAGTGGGATGTCTCTAAAAATGAAGAAAGTGTTTCATTTCCTATAATTGGAGATTTTGACCATAACAGGAATGAAGATATTCATACTTCTCAATCACCCAATCCTAGAAGAAATGGAAGTCCTCCTCAAAGCTCGTCTGAGGGTCCTAAAGGAAGAAGGAGTCTACGAGATCTTTATGAGTCCACGAAGATGGTAGAAAATACAACACTATTTTGTCTCGTTATCGATTTCAATCCGCTGCACTTTGAAGAAGCTATACAAGAAAAAAAGGAGATGCGCAACGAATGAAGAGATTCAAGCAATTCAAAAGAATGTCACATGGGAGCTTTCTACTCTTCCAAAGCGGTAAAAGGTGACTGGTGTGAAATGCGTATATAAAGTCAAAAGAAATGCTCAAGGAGAAGTAGAGAGGTATAAGGTAAGATGTAACATCCCGTCACCGATGGGAAGGTTATATTGGTAAATTGGGACGGGATAGGATTTTACCGCATAATATCGACT
>JANPWT010000247.1:8989543-9023035 GCA_024678245.1 Erythroxylum densum | reverse complement strand
AAATTGTATAATTTATAAAAATCAAAATAAACTTTTAACAACAAAAATTAATTTTAGTTTATAAAAATTGTATAATTTATAAAAATCAAAATAAACTTTTAACAACAAAAAGTATTCAAATAAATATTTAAAAAATTAATCTATTTAAAATTTTTACGGTGCCAAATTATTTATTTTTTAAATTCAAAATTTTTATAATTAAACCAATTAAATTAATTCATTGGTGGCACTACGAAACAAGAAAGAAAAGAAATAAAAAAAAACTGAAAAAGATAAAAATTTGCAGAAACAGAGGAGATAAAAGCTAGAACAACAATGGAACTTTTAGTACATTTAGCAAAGTGCAAGCAGGAAAAATCTGATCTTCCGGCCGTCCTGGTTCCGGGTACCCGAAAAACCATATGTGCCATCTACAACAACATATATATCGAAAAGGTTGTGGATTTACACTCCTACTATTCTTGCCACAGCAATGGAACTCATAGGAGAATAGCAAAGTCATGGCAGGAAAAAAATTGGTCTTTCCGGTCCTGGATAGCAGAAGAATCATACAACATATATGACTTCATTCAGAAGCTCTTCCACGTTAACACCGAAACAAGTTCCTACACTTAACATTCCAGTCGAGAGGAAGTTGATCTTGCACTTGGCAGGAAAAAGATGAAACTGGAAAACTCTACCTTTTGCCAGGAAACACTAGCTACTGAGGGAAGTCCTCCCGAAGCTAGCGAAGAGAGTGTCAATAGAAGAACCCTCTGCATTTGGGAGATCCACACAAGCACTGTTTCTTTCCCAGCTCAGCCTTTTCAGGTGAGACTACTCCGTAATCATAAGTCAACTCTGTCATTGGAGGAATGTGTCTAAGGGCATAAAATGCAATGTGGAGATCGAACTCCTTGTTACTTGCCCGCATGACTGGCTGCCAGAACACATTCGGCCAGCAACTGTGATTCAAAAAACGAGAGACATTCCCAAAATTTTTTGCATTAATAACTATAGGAAATGGGAGATCTGAAGCAGCTTTAGAACAGCAGCCTGGCAAATTTACTACAGGCTGGTAAATGTGGGTGCCATCAAAAAAGTGATCACCAATTTCACCACCAAGCTGCTGCATCTTATCACTGCTGATAACTTCACCTGCATACTCGCATATAAAAGCCCCTGCACGAATAGGATCCCAGGATCTTAAAGCCCAACCTTTATCCTTGGTTTTGAACACCTCCAAGCGAACTTTTATACCTCCTTGCGTCACACGGTTACGACAATTAGGAGGACAGTGACATGAAGAACCACACTCGTATATAATAGATTTAGGGTCCACAAGAACTGCATTAGCAGTATGCGGGAGATAGCCTCCATTTTTCTGAACGCAAGGGCAATTTTGTTTACCAGGGAGACATCCACTAGAACAAGTGCAGCCAATAAAACTTTCAGCTGGGGTAAGTGGTGGTGTTGACTCTTTTGAAAGCTGGAGACTTGAAGAATATGTGAAATAGGCAGGACCCTTTTCATTATCAACATCATTTATAAGAGAAACAGGTAATTTTTCTCTCCCTGAAGTAAGATCTGGCAAAATAATCCCAGACCTAGGAACAACACCTTCCCTCCATAGCTGAATTGATTTCCAGATCTTGAAAGCATCGGGCTGGCCAGCTACTCTAATCAGTTTATACTTAAATACACTACATCCCGACTGCCCTTTCTCAATCCATGACTCCTGGATTTTGTATAAGCCATCATAAACATACACCTTGCCTGCTGGGCTTGTACTTGTTGGATCCCTCAGTCCCCTTACTACTCTCACTTCATTACCCCGGTGCAAGCTTTTCTCCAAGGCAAGGTTGCCTCTTTCAAGCTTCTGATCCATAATTTCCTTGTCCTTCCTATTAATATTTCCACCATGACCGCTGTAAATCAAAACATTTTCATCCTCAACATTATCCTCATATCCACCTGATGAAACGATGCTGACGGCTAGTGGTTCCTCCTCTTGGCTGACCTTTAGGCTCATGTAATCGATTCCAGCCATACTTGGGGAATGCAATCCAATTAAGCACATCTCCATTCTGAAAAAGAAAATGCCCCCCACCTCAACACCAGGTACAGCTCCAATTCTCTTCTTAGCATTTGTCCGAAATCCTTTATTCATCAGGATGGTAGCAGCTCGTAAGTCTGAGCGCCTTATTTGCCCAAAAGTGGATTCCTTCATATCTTCAACCTGCATAATTTTTCTTCGAAGTAATTCAAATATCCCAAGAGTATACTCAACGGCCTCTTTATCACCATCTGATCTTCGGAATGTATCAAAAGTTGTAACATCATATGATGTAAGAATATCATCTGCTATTGCGTCATGATCAATCTCGGATGAGGTGAAATTGACATCCTGGCTACCTCTTGTCCTCTTCTGGGACTTGGTCTTACTTCCGACATCCTTATCTCCATTTGCGCTTCCTCTAGACTGCCTCTTAGTTGCATCTGCAGACTCTGGTGTCTTATAACTATTTAAGGGTACAGCTGTTGAAATTGGGGTACCACCATAAAAAGTTGTTGAACGTATCGGGGTTTCCCCTGCAGGCTGTGTTTGTATGCCAGCAAATGGGTAGAACGGGGCATATCCAGGAGGAAAAGGACCAGATGGTGGAAAACACAAAAATGGGGAAAAACCTTGGGGACCAGAACCTCCATTAAAATTGGATGATAAAGGAAAAACTGGAACAAGAGATCGCAATGGCTTCACATCTAAAATGCTAGACTTATCAACCGACTCAGGAACTGGAACTGAGTCTTCGCCAAGATTTTGTTCCATAAATATCACAGCTTTAGATATAACAGAAACCCTCAACACAACAGCAACAAGCTAGACAGAACTCGAAAAAACTTTCTTCCTGAAACAGCTAGAACCTCATTTCCTGCAAAATGTTAAGAAGGGCACTTCAGCCCACAGATTCATATACCAAACTGCAAGATTGCACAGACAGCGATGCAAAAGCTATGAATTTCTGGTCAAGTGAGTTTGAGAATGGATTCCTAAACACCTGCAATCTCACACAAATTAAAGACAGCCAAATCTGAAGTAGCAAAAACACAAACCCTCAACGCAACAGCAACAAACTAGACACAACTCAAAAAATTACTTCTCCAAACAGTTAGAACATCATGTCCTGCAAAACAGTTATGAAAGGCACTGCAGCCAACAGATTCATACCAAACTGCAAGATTGCACAAACTTATGATTCAAAAGCTACTACCTTTTGGTCAAGTTGAGTTTGAGAATGGATTCCTAAATACCCCCAATCTCACACAAATTAAAGATAAAGCCAAATCTGAAGTACAACATCGTCATTACACGAAACCCTCATTTATACAAAACTCAAAACATGTCTAAAGCAAAATAAACAATAATTATTCCACGAAGTCTAATTGTGCCAAACTTACGCTACAAAGGGTCAGTGACCCAGGAGTAAGAAATCAAATTCATTTTAGAAAGTCTGGATCAAGAAGACCCCTTTTGCTTTTACATTGCTTTCTATCGGTAATATAATTCGTTAATAAATGCAAAAGCAAAACAAAAAGAAAAGATCAAAGATCAAAGATCTGGAAGAAAAACTGTACCTTTTGATACAAACGCATTCATAGATTGAAGAAAGCCATGACCTTTGAATCTCCAGCAGACAAGAGGCCGGAAACCACTAAAAATCCTAACTTTAAGTAATCTGCTACTCCATAGAGGAAGAAGACAGAAACGCAATTAAATCTCCGTTTAAGGTTACTTGTCTTGGCATTTGCAACCTAGAAGAAGCCTAACAGCAATTACAATGCAAACCCATCTTGTCTTTTCTTACAACTGTTCACGTTTCCAAATGACTTGTCCTCTTCGTGCTGATTGATAGATTCTAATATAGGACATCATAGTAGATTTGTCTGAAAGGGAACATCATGGTCCATAAAGTTTCGTGGGCCTGATGGGTTTCGGTTTCTGTCACTTTACCATGGACATGGAAGCACATTTATTTTTCTTCTCCTGGATCGTGGGAGCTTGTATTGGATCAACAACACAATGTGGGCTGAAATTTTTTCTTAGATTGAACCCGACTTGATGCATCATCCCTCCTTAGAATAATGGTCAGCTTCAGCCTTCAACCATCTCCAAATTTTGCTTCTTTTTCTAATGATACGTGTTTATATGGCTGAAATTGTTCAAAAATGAATAATTTTATACTACTTTTTAAAATAATGATGATAAAAATATATAAAAATGATTTATATATTACGATTTATGAAAATATAATAATATATTCCACTATAATATTGTTAATTATAGATTTGAGATGAATTTTACCATCATATTCATAATATTTAAGGTGTTTTTATAAGATTTAATGATATATGAAGCAATGGTATGAGAAGTAATTTTTTAATTATATATTTTTCAAATTCTTATAAATTTATACAATTATATTATATTTTTAAAATTAGTACATTATATTGTCTTCAACACTTATATAAATTTTAAGTTAAAATTATAAATTTTAAAATTTTAAAAAGATAATAACTCAACACAATTAAACTTTATCAATAATTAAAATATAAATTTATATATTTTTAATTAAAATATGCATTTATATATTTTTATAAAATATTATGTCTATTTTATAAAAATATAATATATCCAATATTTTATAATACAATTCAAATAATTCATCCTAATCATTTTCCAATAAGCACTTTAAATGTTCTGTTCCAATTATTCTGTTTCAACCATGTTCCATTAAATCTCATCAATACATTTATGTAAGGTTCATATAAATATGTGAATAAGATACATCATAACCAAAACAGAAGATCTGATCCCTCTAATAAAAAAGTTTGAGAGAGATAAGACTCACTTGATGTATTATGATTATCATTTCAATTAACAAATCAAGTTGGAGTCAACCGCGGCACAACCATGTTTGACTGTGTAAATAATATTATTTCAAATAAAATAATATTTTTAAAATTAAAAAAAAAGTGTGAAGCAACTTTGACTTATGCCATATGATATAATTCTATTTAACGCTACACACATTTAATATGCTCTCCATTATATTGAGACCGAATTTTTTATAATAGATTCATAATAATATACATTTTTTAAATAAATTTATATAATATTTTAGAAATTAAATTAATAAAATAAGAAATTTAAAGTTTAAATTTTTAATTGGAATTAAATTGTTATAATATTAGTATATAGTAAAGACTGAACAAAATTTAAAATTTTAAAATAAAATTGTAAAAGGAGACTATCCTTATTTATTAAAAAAGTTGAAGTTTAATTATAAGAATTAACTATAAAATAAAAATAACAAATTGATAGTTTAATTAGTAAACTTGATTGAGTTTTTAATAAAAATTATTAAAATAAATAAATAGAAAAATTAATCAAATCAAAGTTTTACAATTAAACCATTCAAATTAATTCATTTTTTAACTATATATCCTTTTTCCTTCACAAATAATAAAAATCTTTATCTTAAACCTCCCGTACACTTAGGATATTATTGGTTCTCTTGGAAAAATAATAATAAAATTTCTAATGAATATAGTGAATGATGTAAATGAATATGATTTCCATTCTTCGTTATATTAGAGTACAGAATAGTTGTTTTCATTTTCGTGTATCATCCTGTGCACCTCTCTATCCAATCATCTATTAAACGGACACAAGTGAATTAATCTCACTATATTGAAGAATACAGAGTATTGCTCCAAAAGAAAATATAAAAATATTGTTAATTCAATTCATATATTACCAACTATTAATTTTTATTCCTTATCCATTCATATTTTCCCGTACTAACTAACCAAGCACTCCTTAGATTCTTCTTCGGATGTACTCACTCGAGACTATGGTATGGTTAACACACGACATTATCCGGATCGGAGAAGTACGAGGTAAGTCAAATAAAATATGAAGAGATCATGAAGACTTTGCTTTGGAGTAAACGATCGGTGCAGAAACGACAATCTTCTTTTGTCTTCTTGGACATGAAAATCCTTAAAACCGGCAATTGCTTTATCTTGTACAGAACCTCATGTCTGCTTCTAGCACGCAATCCCAGGCCAGCAACCAATGGATGCTTCTACTTAACCATTTTGATTAACCATTTCATGGAGTTTCACGCCTAACTTATCCACATAATGCAACTTGTTTATGTTATAAATGTTATATACACCATCCGTCAAGCCTTGAACTTCAATGGCGTCCAATCATTGGTAGATTTCCATTATCAAGAAAAAAAGAAGATCTCCAAGTTCTTCTTTACATGTTTTTGTCTTCGAACCCGTGTCATAAACTATATATGTGTAGTGTATCATAAGCAACATGAAGTTTTCTTTTTTAAAGGAGGGAACATGATATGTTTTAGAAATCAGAGCTCAATCCACTAATGGGAATCATATTCTTCAAATGGTTTGATCTGGTTCGTATTGATCTTCCAAACCAAAACCAGATCAATATCTTTTACAATTTGGATATAGCTTTCAAGAGAGATTAATATACAAACTTGGATCAAGAACAGTGAAGATATGAGACTTGGAACAGGTGTTACTTCATAGTTCCTTGCAGTCCACAAGCCAGATATTGTTGACGTGTGAGGGAAGCTTCTTAAAGAGTGGTAGAAAATGTACGTGTCAATCTCAGTGTAAGTGAGTTAGTAAAGAGTTCTCTTAGCTTAATTGAGGTTATAAGTTCAAATCGTCCTTATATATGCAGCCGTTTAAAACTTAAAGCTAGAACTTTACCTCTTACAAATGACCTATCCGATTCGAGCGAGAATTAATCTAAACATGAATGATTTAAATGTGTCTTCTTATAATTAAGAACTTCCTAAAATACCTCATAAATAACAAACATGTCTTATGACGTACATGGCTGCCTCTCCCATCCATCAATACAGGCCTTTAAGAGCCCATCACTCAAGTCAACATCTAAACAGGAAAAGAGCTCCCACTTCCTCTTTGTTTCAGTCATGAGATATACTGAAATCCCACTTTAGCCTTTGTCTCAAGTAATTTCTTGTCCTCCATGTCTTTGATCATTCTTTTGAAATTAGTTGAATCCCTCAGCTGCCTCTCGCATCCATAAACATAGGCCTTTAAGAGCCCATCACTCAAGTCAACACCTAAACAGCAAAAGAGCTGCCACTTCCTCTTTGTTTCAGTCATACATGCTGAGATGTCTCTGAAAGAACTGAAATCCTACTTTAGCCTTTGTCTCAAGTAATTTCTTATCCTCCATGTCTTTGATCATTCTTTTTGGTTTTACTTGAATCCCTTTTCTAATTTGTTGTTTCTCTTATGCCTTTGTGGTTTTTTGTAATGACGTTGATCAGTTTTTGCACTAAAGTTTCAAACTTTAGTTTTGGTGTTATGCATGTGGGATTCCAAATGGTGTGATACAACCATTGGAGGTAAATCGATTATTCTCTTTTTTATACAGAGTGACATTTCATGCATTGTTAAGTTCTTTATATTATGCCTGTATATACCTGTTGGTTTTGTCCATATAAAAGCGTTCGTATGACCACGATATTTAAACAATACAAATGTTGATGATAAGCATCTGCTGCATGTCTATCTTCTTTACTCCATTCATGTCTTAAAATAGTGAGACAAATAGATTGATATTAAAAGGGACTAATATATTTTTGTAAAAGAGAGAGTTTGTAAGTAGAATGCTATGAACCATATGAGGTCTTTACGACTCTTCACCTTCAGAAACATTCATTGTACAGCTTTACACTCTTGGAATAGTTCCATCAAGACACACTTGCCAGAATCATCATGTGACTTTCCACCCTTGTGCTTGTTAGGAGATAAATACAAATAACTCTCTAAAAAATCAACCAAATATTAATGATAAGAAAGAACTCTGCAATATACTAAATATTAATGATAAGAAAGAACTCTCCTTATTGCAGTAGCCAAAGAAAATGAGAATGAGAAACTAACGATATGAAAAACCTCCAATATAGACAGGAAAAATCGTGTGACAAACTGATAAATAAATTTACTAAACTTAATAAGGATTTACAATAAAAATTGACCTTTCACCTCTCACAATAACAATTTGTCTTACAAAATTTCAGGAATGAAACCAAAGTTAATATCACAGTTAACAAACCCTCAAACTCATCCTATAAACAATCAAATAAGAATGAGAATTTAACTCTCTTTATCCTCTCTCTATTTGATATGATTTATCTACATCATAAACTAATAAGATAAGAGATTACATTTATCTAATAATGATATATCTCTATCCATGAAGATCTCCACTATCTTCAGCTAATACTCTCACATGATCATTATCTTTTAAAGCTGATGTTAATCTATTACGATCTTATCCTCCACATCATCCAAAATCTCAAAATTAGGTTGGACATTCAATAATCTCTCCTTTCAACTCAAATATGGGGAAGACAAGTTATTCTCCATCATCTACTTGAGATTCATCCCTACAAGCTTACTGTAAAACTCGTGCTTGTTTTCGAGAATCACTTTAGTCAGCATACCAACACCATTCAAATCCATATGAATCTTCTTCGACATTAATTGTTATTATTCTATCATAGACCTCAACCAATGATATCTGAAATCTTCACAAAATGCAACCTCTTGCACATTCTTAGACTCCTCTCTAGTAGTAAATAACAGGTAGTTAGAACTTGGATATTTTCTAGAAGGCCCTCTTCTTCCTTGTTGACCTTCAAAGCTCCGTTTCATCAACTATTGTATCTTATTGCTCTCCCTGCTCATTATCCACAATAGTACTATAGATATGTAAATGCACCAATTCTAATAACTATGACTACCTTGTAGAGCTTTTCTTGAAAGAGACTCTATGCTACATTTCAGTTAAACAATGATGACAAGGATTAAGCAGTTACGAGTTTTTGACTAGAATAAGGAGTTTTCCGGTCGATAAATTTAGTTCCTTCTCACTTATGTGTCCCAATCGTCGATGCCACAGATTAGGTGAAGTCTCCTTTTTGACTATGTATATTTCTCTACCACCACACACCTTTAAGTGTGTTTTGTATAGTGAGCAACAAAACTCTCATTGGGCTATTGTCATTGCGTCTTTGCATAATTTCCACTTCCTACCCCCAAAAGTGTGCTTAAATTTTTCTTGATCTAACCAATTTGTTGATAACAAATTCAGCCTTAGATCAGGGATGTGTCTTACATCTCTCAAAGTCAGTAAGCATCCTACATTTTTCTGAACCCGAATATAACTCATACCGACTATTTTAGTGAACCTTTAGTTTTTCATCTTGATGCTCTTAAAATCTCTACTCTTATAGCTTGAAAAGTACTATTTCTTTATAACACAATGATAAGATGCTTTCGTGTTGATCAGTCATTCTGAATTAACGTTGTTGACATGGAATCATTCAGTAGTCACACAAACTAGTGACACCTCGTCATCCATACTTGAAACAGTTGTAGCTATTCTTTTGTCATCATCATCCTGATGAGCTTCTTTTTTTTATCGCTCTTCCACTTATAATAGAACCTTTTAATATGTTCGGGCTTATCGCAATAGTGGCAAGTCTTCAAGTCATTGTTACCTTTAGACTTTAAACTATTTTTAGACTTGTCAAGAACATTGGGACTCCTACTCTTTCCCTCTCCCTACTTTTTGTCATGAGAGCCTACACATTGTCAACTTCAATCTCCTTTCTTTTAATTTGTTCATTCAACGCACTCTCTTTGATTACATCCAAAAAGAGCACACCTTTAGGAGCTGAGTTGCTATCGTCACCACTAACATTTCCCAGCTATCTGGTAAGAAACTCAATAAGAGCAAAGCTTGTAGCTCTTCATCAAGAATAATCTTCATTGTTGTAAGCTTGTTGATTATGTCCTGAAAATAACTTAGATGCTCTAACACTAATTTCTCATCCTTCAACTTTAAGTTCATAAGCCTCTTAATTAAAATTATGAGCAGTCTTTCTTTCACATAAACCTTCTAGCTTCTTACATAGCTCAAAATGATCTATTTCTTGAGACACATGATTGAATATGGTGATATTAATCCATTGTCAAATAGTTCCCATAATTTTCCGCTTCATCTTTTCCCATTCTTTGTTTAATATCCTTTTAGATTTTGAAAGAACATCATCCTTCACATCTCTGTCCATATCAATAGGATCAAAGAAGTCCTTACAATACAGAAGGTCCTCTATCATAGGCCTCCAAATCGAGTAATTTGATGACGTTAACTTGAACATAGAGTTAATTCCACATTCCATTATAATAGCTTTGATACCACTTGTTAGGAGACAAATACAAACAACTTCCTAAAAGATCAACCAAATATTAATGATAGGAAAGAACTTTCCTTGTTGCACTAGTAGAAAAAATATAAGAATGAGAAACTAACGATAAAACAAACATCAAGATTTAATGTAAAAAACAATTCAGTGTAGAGGGAAAAACCATGAGACAAATCGAAAAAATAAATCCACTAAATTCAATATAGATTTACAAGAAAAGTACATCTCTCACTCTCCACAACAATAATTTGTCTTATAAAATTTCAGGGTTGAAACCAAAGTTGATATCACAATTAAAAAAATCAAACTAATTCCAGAAACAATCAAAATGAAATTTCCAACATTGTGTAACCGTAATTGAATTTTCCAATATTCACATAAAGTTAATATCACTACCCCATCAACTCAAAATGAAACTCTTCAAAGGCAAACTAAAACCAAAATCTTAAAAAGAAAACATAAGTCTTCAAGACAAAAAAAAATTCCTACAATACTATTGTTATGTGCAATTTTAATTATGATCAATGTATACAATCCACATGTGTATATTAACATTCTAAGCCCATTGCACTTATGTAGAGGAAGAAGGATCTACCTCTACCTTATATGGAGATGTAGTTTATAAACACATGTGGATTGAATGAAGTGACCAACTATACTGCACTAATCTAACCTACAAATAAGAAAATAAATAAACTAGATTTGAGGGATTTTCCCAAGTATAATAATAAAGATATAACAAGTGGAAGATACAGTCAATATGGAACATCTCGTCATGCATGTGTAGAAAGTCCTAGAGAACAACGATGTGTATTTAACTAGAAGTTGTTGTGCATGTGTAGAAAGTCCCTAAAAAATAGCTAATAAACTAGAGTTTTTTAAAAGCTACGATGTATGTGAATTAAGTTGCAAAGAGTAGAAACTCCTAAGAAGATAGTCTTTTGTACTAAACTATATATAATTTTCTAAAGCTACGATTCGTTGCTTTAAAAAATTATATATAGTTTAGTACTGTCTTCTTAGGAGTTTCCACTTTCTGCAACTTGATTCATATGCATCATAGCTTAAGAAAAATTCTAATTTATTAGTTATTTTTTTGGACTTTCTACACATGCATAACAATTTCTAGTTTACTACACATCACTGTTCTCTAAGACTTTTTACACATGCACGACGAGATGTTCCATATTGACTGTATCTTCCATATGTTATATCTTCATTATTGTACTTAGGAAAATCCCTCAAATCTAGTTTATTTATTTTCTTATTTATAGGTTAGATTAGTGCAATGTAGTTGGTTAGTTTATTCAATCCATAAGTGTATATTAACATCTAAGCCCATTGATCTGTTAATAGTCACAAATAACATTCTTTTTCCAGTTTGAACTTGACGAAAGACATAACGGAAGGTAAGGTCACTTTTTCCTACCAGATGGGATAAGAGCCAAAGATAATTGTTGGGAAAAATTACTACAACTATGACAATAATAATAACAAGAGAAATAAAATGCAAGAAACTAAAACAACACACAAGCAATTTATGTGAAAAACCCCTCCCAACTAAAGGAAAAACTACGGTCTAAATCTTCACGGACTAAAATCAATCTACTATAATAATCAAGAGTACAATCGGCAACTAACAACAATAGTTTCAAAGACAACAATTATCTTTAAGTTTTAGTACAAATTGAAAAAACCTAATCAATTTAGTACTCTCTACAAACCTAAGAGATACCAACACTGAATACCTGTTGATAATGATCTACTTCCTCTTGATTATCTCACCAAATAGTTGTCGTCCCACACGCCAAAACAATAGAGTAGACCTCTCTTTTCTTCCTCCTCTGTTATGGCTTTTACGACAACGTCCCTATTTGGCAAACAATGGATTGCATTAGCTGTTAGCTGATTCTATCAGTTGTTAGCTGTTGTTGATTATATCAGCTGATTTGATCAGCAGATAACATTAGCTATTTATTAAAGATGTTTGATAAAATTAACTATGTATTATTAGTTGTTGATGCGTAAAGTGACTTATGAGGGCATGATTTAAAAAAAAATAAAGGTATGAATATTATATTTCTTAGTATTTCGTTAAATATTATTAAAAGAATTTAGATTTAGATATTTAATTTTACAAAATTAAGTTTATAACTTTAATAAAACATAATAACAATAACAATAACGACGACGACGACGACGACAACAATAACAACAACAACAATTCAATGTTAAATTTTCTATTAATATGAATGATAATATTTTTCGTATAATATGTATGATTTTTATTATTTAATAAATTAAAAAATATATAATTATAATATGATACAAATACGATATATAGTAGTTTTATATTAAAAATATTAATTTGATGTGACTCTTTATGTTCAAAAACTTAATATTATAGTATTTTTAAATGTAAACTAATATTATAAAATTAAATAAAGATTTAAAAGTTTAATTAACCCCTTTATTATATTCTTCCAAACTTCACGACATAATTGTACAGTAAAAAAAAGCTAACTTTAAAAACATGCAAAGCAAACGTAGAGTATAAAGTGGAGGGCAATACTGTCGTTAGGCAAACAGCTGAATCCAAAAGCTCCTCTTATGGAGCTTTTAAAAAACAACTTATTCGGGTTAAATAAGCTAACTGATAAGTCATTCACCAAACACATCAATAGCTTTTTAAGATGATTAAAAAGCTAACTTTTAGTCAATAAGCTAAAAAATAGCCGATAAGCTGTTTGCTAAATACCTTCCATATCACCAAATTTAGTATATGTTGCACGAATCCTCACACCAACTAAAAAAATATTCCTCAACCGTCCTTCAGTATCACAAGCAATTTTGTAAAAGAAAAACCCACTATCCTTCTCATGCTAATAAATATCTTATAAGCCACTTTTGTGTCACTTGCTTCTAGCGTCACTCTCCTCAACCGTTCTATATGAATAAGGTAGTCCTCAAGTAAACATGTGTGTTCTCACATCCACTTATAGTTGCAACAATAGTCTATATATTTATAAACGACCTAATCTCATAACAATCATTCATTTTCAATCCACATCCAATATGACTATTGGTAAATTGATGTTGCCTCACAAACCTCATATTACTTATATCTAGATCATAGTTATGCACATCTTTAAACTTGCCCATGCTCTAAATTCCTTTATAGAACTAACAATATACTTAAGAATTACACATAATTCTTCCACTACTAGGTTTCATTATATTAAGTTCTTGTGGTTTATGTAATCCACCTCTATGACACAAAAATTTTCTACTCTTAAACTCTTTATTCTTATCTTTGTTCCTTCCCCTTATAGCAACTACAAACCATGACATCTTGCATACTTTTAGTACAAATCAAAATTTATTTTCTAACTTTCAAACGTCATTCCTATGTCAAGTACCACCTGTATCTCTATGTACTTTGCCTTATTATGTGAGGTCGTCGCATCTAAACAACTTATCTCATTCTTTATTTTATTACTTATCTCTAATATACCATCTACATTATACCACAAATACTATAACAATATTCGAAATATATGACTGATTTTCACAAAATGTACCATTATATCATAGAAAATATATCAACTTATGTTAAATGGTCACAAATACACATCAATATATAGTACACACCAAATGGATGCTCATTAAAATGATTCAACACTCTAATAGAGATAATCTTCTTTCTTATTCTTGTTTTCCAACTCTTCTCTCTCCTTACTACACCAAATTTTACTATAAACAAATACCAATGAAGTCCAAAATTATTAATAAAAAATTTATTTTATATTTAATGTATATTTTCTAGCAAAACCATCTAAGCTTCTTCTTTTCATTTCTCACAATATTATTATTACTGCAAACTCTCTTACACATTTTATTGCATGTTAAAAATACTTGAGAATGCACTGCACTACAAGCATAATATTCTAGGTGGGAAATGGTTGTTTGATCCCACAAATTGCAATGAAATGGTTTGTATGCAACTTTAAAAATTGATTGATTGATACTATAAATGTCATTGATATTGTTTCTTCATTCCAAAAATGCAATCTGAAAATTTTCTTGATACTCATATCTTCCATGCTTGCTAAATAACATTAAAAATAGTTGATAAATAAGTAAAAAAGGAATACACAAACAAATTTTGAAAACTTGTATTGCATATTAGAAGTGGATGTTCATTTTCAAGCTTCAATAAAGCTTCAACAAAAAACCTGACAGTGTCGATATGAGGGTATAGGTATAAAGTAATTACTAATAGATGAAAATTTGTAGGGTTAAATGACATATTTTTCTTTTAAATTTTCTAACATAAACACAGGTCACCAAACTATTGCTTTCTTAACCAAGTCTAAGAACACAAATAATTGATACAGTTTTGTACATGAGAGTATAATTAATAGTCTTTAATAAAACCTTATCTCTACACAATTTTATACATGATCGTAAAGCAATCCACATCATTTACATTGTCCTTTAAAAAATTTAAACAAGAATGCAGTTGATCATAAGCTTGTAAAGTTAGTTATATTGAACAAAATAGTTAATGGACATAGTTTGATGCATGATCATATACACTATGTCCTTCACATTTTCTCTTTAAAATTTGTAATAACAAAACAATTGACCATAAGACCATGTAGTTAACCATGTCCAAGAATCCTTTAATAGACAACATTTGAAGTACAATTAAATACCAAAACGTATCCTTTATATTGTCCATTCAAAATTTCTTATAAGAGCAAAGTTGATCATACAAGAATGTAGTTAAGTGTAAACCATTAAAGGATATAGTTTATGGCACAAGAGTGCACTAATATATGTTCTTTTTATTGATGCTTGGTAATATTTCTATTGAATCATAGTATTCCTATTTTTCATTGAAGCTAGTACTTATTGTTGTCACGTTATAATTATTTTTGTACTTAGATATGGTATTGAATGAACTAAATATTGGTATAGTTTACGTAAAAGCATAGTATTCTTTCCATTCAGTCAAAATATTTCTATATAAAAAGGTATATATTGCTTATCTGTAATGAATTATGGTATTTTGTACATAAACAAGATATTAAATAAATAAAGTACTAGTATACTTTATGTTGAGGGAAGATATAATTTGACTAAAAGATGATATTCCCATTTTTCATTAAAACTGTCACTTATTGTTATACATCTTGGTTTTTTTTTACGTAATTATGATATTGAATATACTGAGTTTTGGTATAGATTGTATTGAGACATGGTATTCTATCTATTCAATTAATATATTCGAATTAAAAAGTGTACATCCTAATTATCTGTAATGAATTATGGTAATTTTTATACATAAGCATGATATTAGAAAATATTGCACTATTACAATTTTTATTGAGACAAGATATTGTTTATACTCAAAGATGGTATTCCCTTTTTTTTAATCTTTTACTTATTTTAAATGTCATGGTAATTTTTATTTACTGTTATGGTATTCAATAGACTGAGTTCTAGTACAGTTTCTATTTTAATATGATATTATTCATACTCAGTCATTTTATTCCCATTTTAAAATATAGGTCTTACTTATCTATAATGAATGATAAGATTTTTTTTCTATCCTGATATGGTATTGAATAGATAAAGTACTAGTATAATTTATATTGAAATAGGGTATTGTTTGTACTCAATGATGATACTCTCATTTTTTCACTAAAGCTAGTATTATTATTGCGTCATAGTAATATTTGTATATAGCTACGATATTGAATGTATCAAGTCCTGATATATCTTATATTGAGGTATGATATTCTTTCATTCAATGAACATATTCTCATTTAAAATTTTTGTCTTGTTTATCTATAATGAATTATAATATTTTTGTATATAAACATGATATTGGATAAATAGAGTAATAGTATAGTTTGTATTTAGGCGGAGTATAGTTTTTACTCATCAATAGTATTCCCATCTTAAACTGTATTTGGTACTTATTTTTAATAATCGACGGTACCTTTTATACATTATGCTAGTATTGCATGTATTGAATCCTACTATAGTTTGTGTAAACATGAAATTGCTTCTACTCGGCCATGGTACTCCAATATGTAAGTGAAACTGTTATTTAAAATCATTGGTGCTATTTCTCCTATATATGCATGGTCTAAAATGCGATGAGGCAAGACATGTTGCTGATTGTGATAGTTTCTAGTAGAATACTCATATATCAATACATAGTACACACTAAATGAACACGTCAAAATAGTTCAACGCTCTGATAAAAGACCATCGTCTTCTTCTTTATTCTTGTTTTGAAGTTCTTCTTCTCTTTTTCCCAAAGAAACAATAAATACATGACATGAAAATGATTTTGGGATAACTTACTAACATTCTTACTTGTTAGGTAACAAACAATAATAACTTATATCATAAAATATACAAACAATTTCTTTTTGTTATAATAATGAATTTATCTTTACTTTTTTCTATACAGTAAAACAAATTTTAACATTATTAATTTTAATTTTAGTTAACATTATAATATACAGCTTTTGTATATTAAACTTTGTTGACATTGATTAAAGTGGTCAACACTACAGAAGTGGAGACATTTAACATCTACATCAACAAATTGTCTCTGTTAAGAAGACAATTTTATGTATTCATCCCGTAGCCTCTGTTCGTGGGCATGCAAGTAATAGAAACGAAGACAACTTGTAGTTTCCTGAAGTTGGGGGGGCATTAATGTATGTTCGCAGGCAATGATGCCATCCACTTATTTGTTCAAACCACCCCAACACAAGCCATCGAATGGAAGCTGGGAAGATTTTGGCTGTAGAGTTAGTTAAATCAAAGAATTTTAATTTGTAATTTGCAGTTTAATTGCTTGTGTATTGAATTTCACGACCGTCCTTCAATTACTAGTTTCCTATCTTCTTTTGTTTTGCTGCTATCCAAAGAGAGAAATGGTTTCATTATCTTTGTTCATTATCTCACTGTACTGTAGCTCTTGCCGCCCTCTTCCAGATTTGAAGTACTTTCGTAAACTCTCTCTTTACGTCTTTCAATATATGCGGTGATACTGCCAACTGCCTTGTTCTAAGTTGTCAAACATACAAACCGTTGCCTTCTTCTGCAAATAGACAAGTACCGACTGTAATTTTGTCTTGTCGTTGGTACTTGGAACTCTTACAATTCCACTCTTTTTAGGAATCAGTTACTGGTCATGACACCTTTACTCTGCCGGACCTTGAGAGGGAAATTGGCCCGACCGGTATTTTCCAATGGCCTAATGACCGCAGTATTAACATCTAACCCATCATTTAATTTCAAAATTCACAAGTTGCAGATTCTTCAGCATTCCTCCAGATCTTGAACTACAGATGCTAATGAAGTCTCGTAAAATAACTTGAGATTAAAAAGTGCCAACAACCACATTGAAAGAATTATTTTCTCAAAACGTTTTTAAAATATATATATATAAATCATTTCCCCAAATATATCATTTTTCACCTCTCAACGCATTTTTGAAGTGAAGAGTTTCCAAATGTGTGCATTTTTCAATTTTTTTTAAAAAAAATCATGAATCTACTTTCAAAAGTTCAACCCCAATTCCGGAGGTGTGGGCGTATTTATCACTTTCATATGCCTCCAAGTTCAAACCTGATTTCGGTTTTGTGAAAGAATAAGAATGATAAGGGCAGGATTGTACACATCATGGTGCCACGAGATTAGATTCTCTCCTAATGCAAATTAATGAATTACATGAGGAAGTTCGAAGTCAGTGGACCAATGATATTGATTTACCATCTTTCTTATGAATTCTAACGACACTTAAATGACAATAAATGCAATTAAAAAAATAATATTTTAAGATGCAACTCTTTGAATTTATAAAGTTAGTTAATACATAAACCTAAAATTATTAGCTTCTCAAATTAATCACTATCAAACACACAATCTTTCAAAATGAGATTCTCAAAAATAGTAAAAGTTCTACTGGATTTATAAAACTAACAGGAAAGTATACACAATAGATTATCTTACAAAATACAAACAACAAAAATACCAAACAAAGTTAAGCTAGACATTTAAGTTAAAATAATATTATGAAAGGACAGAAATGTACTTTCTATAGTGTGTCGTTTATTATTAACTTCTTCGATATTAAAATTGTATTTTGTGCTTCTTTACCATAAAATAAATTAACACTTCGTTGAAGAAATTTAATTGCTTAAATTATAATTAATCTTCTTTTCATGTTTTAGGTTCTCAATTTTCATTCTTAGCGTCTCATTTTAAGTCCTTATTGGATGAATCACAAACGTTTTCCCTTCTAATTAAGGCTGGTGACATTACTTTTATTTCCGTTCAGAACAAGCAATATCAAGGATTGGATGCGCAGTTGCACCTGGAATATTATATAATGAGTGGTAGTTTGTCCGTATTAGAGAAAGAGAGAAAAGAAAACTAATATATAAATCTAGTAGGCTACTTCACCTATCACCAATTGGTTTTAGGATGGAACTTCACTTAGACTTATATGTAGTCTAGCTTTTCTTCTCGTGTGAGCCCGTAAGTCCATTGTAAATTCTAACATAGTATCAGAGCAGGTTGCTCTTATGTTATTCGTTAACACCTCAAACTGATAAATTATATCACGTGTTAGACCCACACGTGAGGGGGATGTGTTGAAATATAAAGCGTGAGAATTCGTCCCACATTGGAGAAAAAGATGAAAGAAGGCTAATATATAAGTCTAGTGGGCTACTCCACCTATCACCAATTAATTTTAGGATGGAACCTCACTTAGACTTATATGTAATCTAACTTTCCTTCTCGTGTGAATCTATAAGTCCATTATAAATTCTAACAATATCTTGTTTGGTTTACTTGCAGTTTCTTGATTTTGATTATAATTTTAAAAAATAAACAAAACTATGCTTTTGTTAAATTTTTGTTCTCAATTTTCGCTTATAATTTTCCTGATTTTATCACTTAGGGGAAACATAAAAAATACCTTAGTTATCAATAACTAATAAAAATTGTAGTCGTTCAATTTTAATTATAAGAAATTGAAAAAATACCTTAGTTATCAATCCCTAATAAAAATTATAGTCGTTCAATTTTTATTATAAGAAATTGTTTAACAATTTTAAAGTTACAAATATTCTTAGAATAAAAAAATCTTAAAATGTTTTCAAAATAAAATATCTTAATTATAGGTATTTCAATAATAACAATTACTTTAAAACTAAAAAAGTTTCTAAAATTAAAAAGTTTTCATTTAATAAAATTTTATAATTTATTTAAATTGCAAGTAATAAGTTTATCCTATAAAAAAAACACATATCAAGCCAGTTCGAGTTCCAGTACTTTAAAAGACTGGATAGGCCCTAAGCTACCTAAGAGACTTCATGCATGTACTAACAGTTATATCTTCGAAAACAAGATTCCTAAGCCCGATGATAGGACATCAATTCCCCTCACCTTTCAACATATCTGAGACCAACTGACCTAGCACTGTTAGACCCTCAAATACTGTTACTAAAATAATCAATCATTCATCCCAAAAGAGAAATAGACCAATAACTTCCCTTCATGCAGGATTGTGTAATATTAATGGAAGGATCATACAAATATGACAGCTCAAAGAAAAAAGTTCCACTTATCTGGTATATTCCATGCTCAGAGTGCCATAGATGATAGGACTAAATGTTTGATCATGTTAGCACCGTTCCTATTACACATGCTATCGATTACGCCAACCAGAAACAGTTTTTAATGTCAGAGAAGTCGAGGCTGCTTCTAACCTGCATCATATGCAGAAATTAATCATTAAAAGTTCCATCACAGAGAAACAGACAGAAAAAAAACAAACTGCATGAAGAGTCATAAGTGAATGAAAAGGAGCACTTTGATATTTCTTCAATGGCCTTCATAACTTCCGCAGAATTTGTTTCCAACACTTGACCTCCAAAAATTATCTCATCTAAAATAGTATGTAGCTGCGAAAAAAAGAAAAGAAAAGCTAAGGTACCTTAAATACATGCATCACCTACCAGCATGCATAAGTTTTAGACCAGATAAAATAGCCAGAGCCACTGTAGACGATAAATGCAGCAATGGACAGTTGTGGTGTTGAGCTCACCAGAAAAGAGTGAAATCATGATTCATGTAGTTTATCGCCATATTTGAATGACCTCATTTACATATATGATTTCTCATGCACTCTATAGATATATACCTTATTGTAATTGAATACTATGTCAAGCTCACACACGTCTGTGAAGCATTTGTCCAGTGTCTCCACAAAGACTGATTTCACAAGGAAGCACGTCAGAACTAGAAAAAGATAGGTGTCAAAGATATTTATATATTTAATACCCTACGCTGTCTCTATACGGTTAATCATTAAGTATTTTAAAGCAGCCACTGGTGTCATTAAATCTTTCAGCTGATCTTCCGCTTGATCAAAAGGCACTACCAAAGTCAAGAGACATGCCTCAAATTTTCTCACAAAAATATGTCCTACACTTTCAAGGAAGCGCTCCAATACAGATGTTGCATGAATCTTCAAATAGTCCTTGAGGATTAGTATAATGGTCACAGGATCCTAAAGCTAGGAAAATATATGTGCTCCAACCACCACAAGATTCTAGATTGAAAAGCTTCTTAACGAGTTCACTCGAAGTTTGTGCCATATTAACGAGAGAAGTACTGCTAACCAGAAATTATGAGTTTGCATTCTGATTCTGCTAGTGATCAAATCAGAATGCGAATTAAAGATCCATAATATTTTCTTAAAAGAAAAATAGGATCTTCCTTTAGCTGCCAGTAGCTAGAAATTAAGTTCCAAAATGTCACCTATATCTTCTACTCTGAATTACACACTCAGTAAATGACCTTGAATGAGATCAAGCATGGCGAGCTCGTTTTCACAACTATCGAACACAAACACAAAATACAGAGTGGCGTAGTGTTTATAAGCGATGCGGCTATCCTGCCAAACAGATTTAGGAAAAGAATAACAAAAAAGTTAATCATATCTCAAGAAACTCATAATATTTTTACCCAAAAAGAAAAAACAAGAACAAGTAGATTTAAGTTTTTTTTTAAATGCTTAAAGTACAAACCGGACCAAAGATCGAATCCGCATCAATGAAATTGCTTGCACTCTCCGCCCTACTACAGAGCACTTCACAGAAACTCAATAATCGGAATCGCAAATGGTTTATTAACAAAAACTGAGACATCTCAGGCAAGATCATCAATCGTTAATAGTTATCGATTACCTCCATAAACGCTGCGAATGAGCTCCCGCTGCTTCTCCACAGTCTGAATTCAGAAGTTTCAACTATATTGTTAGGATCGAAATGGAAAACGAATCAACGATCAGTGTACGCAGGTGGAGAGAGACGATTATTCACCAGAAAATCGTAGAATTTCGCGACGCGAGGCTTGCCTTGTGTGTTTATAATCATCACAGCTTTTATCATCTTTTCTCCCTTTCCCACTGGATGCCAAAATTTGATTACGGAAGAATCCTTTTACACAGACAAAACAGTATTTAGATGACCGTTCAGGAAATCATTTTAGCTTTCCCGTCCCAATTTATTTTAAAATTACATTTTCCACCCTAAAAAGTTGCATTTTGCTTTCTAGTCCACACTAACGGCAGTATATACGATAACAGTACTTCAAGTACATGTTGGATCTAGAAAAGTATTTTAAAACGGAGGACTCTGACTTTAAATATTTACCATTTGTGGTGAAAATGCCCTAGGTCGGGCTTTGTGTCGATACAGCTTCGAAGCGAAAGGACAGATATTCGGCGTGGACGGCGCATGATATGGCTACACCTCAGCAACAACCAGACGAGGAGGAGGATGAAATGGACTTGATCAAAATACTTTTACCGGACAACCATGGGAATGGTTTAACTGTTAGGCTAGCTAATGGAGTAGAGAGGCAACAAGTTCTGCAGCAATATGACCTCCCTTCAATTAAGTCAATGGTGGTGATCAGACAGCTCCCTTCCCAGGGCCTCTCATTCCAGCTATGGCCGGCGGCGAACACCCTCGTCTCGCTTCTTGAGCAACACCATCGCCAACCGGAGACCAGTCCTCTTTCACAGACGCTCGCCGCCTTTTCCAAATCCGGCGGCGGACATCTCAAAGTGCTCGAGCTAGGCTCCGGCACTGGACTCGTCGGAATAGCGGCCGCGGCGATCCTCGGTGCCAATGTGACGGTGACGGACCTACCGCACGTCATTACGAACCTCCAGTTCAACGTTGACGCCAATGCCGGTTTATTGACGCTACATGGCGGTACGGTCCACGTGGCGGCGCTTCGGTGGGGAGACACAGGTGACGTGGAGGCGGTTGGGCGGGAATTCGATATCGTGGTGGCGTCGGATGTTGTGTACCACGAGCATCTGTTTGAGCCTCTACTACAAACTCTGCGGCTATTGATGGGCTTGGATGAGAAAATGGTGTTTGTTATGGCCCATTTGAGGAGGTGGAAGAAGGATTCTGTGTTCTTCAAGAGAGCTAGAAAGCTTTTCGATGTTGAGGTGATTCACGTGGACAAGCCGCAAGTGGGGTCCAGGATAGGAGTTGCTGTTTACCGTTTTCTTCTCAAGGGTAGCAAGGTGGTAGTGGTTGACAAGAAGTGATCGTGTGTTAAGTGTTGTGCTAAAAATGGAAATTTCAACTAGTCTTCTGTTCACTGTTCATCTTTCTATTGCTAAAAATGGAAATTCATGGAGAATTGTGAAAACAAACTGCATAATATTATCTATGATCTGACAAATGAATTACATACTAACACCACTTTTACAACAGAGGGAGAACTTTCCATGTAGCTCCAACAAAACACCTAGTCACACGCACTCATTGTACGTAAATTTGATCTCAAGCTCTTCAAAAATGCAAGCTGAACTATAAGAAGAATCAGAACAAGCAACGCTTCGCAAAACACGCATAGAGGACCTAAGCTGAGGAATAACCTTTCCATCCCAAACTGGTGCAAGAAAACTGCAATTATGTAGAAGAATAATGCATATATATATTCCCCCTACAAAAAATCCCAACTCATCGTTTTCTAAGTGGCGAGCCTTTAGCCACAGCTTTCATACTTTGTGAATCCCTAAAGCAAACGAAGTGCACTAGGGTTTTGCCATTCGGATAGACTGCAAAAACACTCGTCCCAATTTTCTTGTGGCATAACGAGCACATACTATCACTGGTAATCTTCACAACTGCTTTCCTTTGATTGTATAATTCATCTTTCACCTGTTCCACATGACTGCTTGTTTAAATAATGAAAGAGGCGACAGATTTAACATCATGAAAGAGGCGAGAGATGTAAGTACAAAGTTAATTTGAAAATGGCCTAGACACGACTGCAAAAGCAACAACTTGTCAAAGGGACATGGAAAACCAGTTGGGAGTACCGAAGCATTTGGTGGAGCAGATAGTACACCTAGAATAATTAACATGCAGAGACTTGGAACAAAATTGACAGCTGAACACCTGGGCCTTGTTTGCTTTTTAGAAAAAAAGCTTACCCAAAGAGGTGTCAATCAATGGAATTGAGTACACTAGGGCAAATGTTACAATATCTATTATGAGCGCAAGTTTGTTTAGAACATGTTATGCAAAGTAGATGATAGAGGTTGATTGTTAAGAGCTCGCCTCTAGACATGTTTGAGTGAAGCTGTCCTGCTATTCAATGCCGTGCACAGGTTATAGATTCAGTATAAATCAAACTTGACCTCTACAACAGAAATTGTTAGTACTACAAACTAATAGGTCCAATCCATCATCTCAAGCAAATATAGATCCTCAGTCTAGTCAAATAGCTTCTGTGGTCTAAAATAAAACATCATTTCCTAAATATGTTGCATTATTCACAAATCCCCGTCAAATTTATGCACACTATAGCACCCACCTGTAGATTTTCGCTCTCCCTCAAGCTCTTGATCACTGACAGGTTCCGATATGCTTCACTGGATTTTCTTAGAAGAGGTCCAAGAAATGGTAACAAGTTCTACAAAAAGAAAGATGGAAAGATAATACATATTATAGTGCCAGTAAAGCAAATGTATCAGATATTGCACGAAATTAAAGAAGAGATATGTCAGTAGGCCTTTAATCTATTTATTAGTAGATATATCCACCTTGAAAGCATAGTTCTCAGGTAATTATATCTATTTTCAAAAGTGGAGGTATTCAAATTCCCTAAACTCGATTAAAATAATTAAATACATAAATGACTTGTGCAAGGACTAATTCAAGTAAATAAACAATGATCATGTCCTCATAGTTCACTCAGCTTCTACTAAACTAATACTACTAAAGCCATATATTCTACAGTTTCATACCTGCAATTTAGTTTCACGAGGTAAAAGTTTGAGGGCCTGTGCTCCATTGATTCTGTCCCATCTTCTGCTTAAAAGATCAAGGACCTCATCAAGCATAAAAGTTGAAGCTTCTTCATCATCAAAATCATCTGCATCAACATCGCTCCTGCTACTGTCAGTGCTATTAGGACTGAATCGCATTTCTTCTGCACCCTCTATTGCAGCAATTTTCTTATTTGCACGACCCCCTTTAGATTTAGCAGAAGTAGAACTAACCCTCGGTAGGCTTGTATTCGGAGAGGATATTAAATTAGTAATTCGCTGCTCAAAATTCTTATTTGTCTTCCTGGGATTCAGATAGATTTGAAGAAGCGTGAGATATATATTGGCAGAAGATTTTACAGAAGAATGGTGTCCAGACTCGTAAACCCGGTCACAATAAGCTAATGCGAGTTCAGGTACATGAAGCTGCAAGGAGGAAATAAAATTTTGTCAACTTCCATGGATCAACTAAGGAGACAGGGCTAACACATTATATTCCATCAGATTTGGTGCCTTATGTGGCTTAACATTTTGATTAAAGGTGAAATAGAAACATAGACCTTTCAGCCTCATAGAAAGTTTCCTTGCAATTGATATCTCATTTCATTCAGCCTCTCATTATTCCTAAAAAACAAACATCATCTGTTTATCTTATCAAAGAATACCTTGTGGACGTAGAGAGATAATGCAAGCTCATGTTGATTCATTTTTCCCAATAGAAGTGCACGTTCTTCATATAGTGCATCTGCTGGAAGGCGCTTTAGCAAAGCCTCAGGGTTATATCCTGATATGCTCTCCAAAGCAGACAATAACTTCCTCCTTGTTGGGGAATAAGTTTTCTCATCCCATTTCTGTTGAGAACTCAATTCTGAATGCCAATCAAGCACTTCGGAGAGATATATTTGTATCTGCGACCAACATAGTTTAAGATACAGTTACTCATAATAAACTTAACAGCATAACTTCAGAAACCTTAATGGGCTAGTTGCCCAATATACTCTGCAAATATAACATGAAAAGATTTTGTAAGCAGAGTCTTAAATTACAAGATTATTACCATTTCATTTTGAAGGTTCCCAGAGATCCCATTTTCATTCATTGCAAGCATCAGCTCTAAATATCTTCCCTGCAAGTTTGGAGCATGCTGCTTCAAATAAGAGTTCACCAAGTCTGCAGGAATATTTCCAGATAAAAAAAGCTCAATAGCTTGTGTTGGACAGCTTTCAAGAATAAGCATTGAGAACTCCAGGACAAGCATGGGATCGGTCCCACAGAGAGGCTACACAAGGCAATCCATAAAAAAAACTCATAAGGTATACAAGGTTGAGTGTCGATATGTATAACTATTTATTCAAGAGGGCATTTGGAACATTCTTCTTTATCATTAATATAACGCAAACCTTATATTACTTTCCTCCTGCAAATGGTGCTTAAAAGCAATAACAAGTTTAATATAAATATGTTATGAAACTCAAATTGTGAACCATAAAAGAATTCACGTCACAGAGTAAATGCTGGATAAATGAGGAATTGGCATCCCTCTCAATTAGAGCTGATAACAATATCCAATTTGTTTTTCTATTCCAAAAAGTGAAATAGTGCTGGTAAGTGGTATCCATTAGCAAAGCATGCAATGCTAAGTCAGCACTAGTTTGAACATCATCCTTCTCAAGAACCACAAAGAGTCAGATTCTAGAATGTGATTCACCTTTTATTCTTCTTTTCTTACTAGTTACATGTTGGTTTAGAAAAATTAAGCATGAAAGAAAAGAAACAAAAAAGAAAAGAACGCATACCTTGAGATATTCAATGACAGACTCGGGCTCAAACTTTGGGTTAAGCTCAGCCTTGGATTGGTTTGATCTCGAGTCTTCAACTAGTTTATGCAGGAGCGTGAGTGCTTCTCGGTGCATCGAATTGGACTTATAAAGTTCCAATAATGCAGTATGATGATTCCTTTTCTGAAGGATCTCCTCACATATTTTTAAGTCACAGTAATTAAGACCTTTCAGTAAATCCAAAGCTGCTGAAGACTGTCCAGTAAGAAGAAGGGCCTGAAGGAGAGCTGTATCCAGTACTGCCGCCATTTCCCTAGCACCTGAGTTAACAGTAATGTTACCACGCCCCTGAAGGGCCAAAGATAAATGAGTTCCTTAAATAGAGGTGGGTAAGTGGCCATAGCACAGAAGTTAAGTTAATCAGCATGTTAGTTCAAAAATAAAGGTATGTAAGGCTTAGTATGCCAAGTAATGCATTGTTCTGATAAATTGGGCTCTTGAACACTTCAGGAATCACATGCAAACAAAAATAAGACGGATAAATACAAACGATACGCATGTGCACAATCAGAAATCGTCTAACATATCTTAGCATAAAAGGAGGACTAATGCAAACAACCTCCTAAGAAAGGATTTACACCCATATATACAAGTTTCCATCTACATATGGAGCTTACGAACAGCAAAGTCCCACAAAAACTTAATGAGTAAAAAATGAGTAGCATACCTTATTAGTTTTCTTAAACCTACTTGAGTCATACGGTCCGAAGTTATCTCCAACAGCATCTAAAACTACCTCTTCTGTTCCTTCAGCAGTGGCCTTTTCAATTATATTATATCTCTTCTTTTGCAAGTACTTAATGAGAGCCATGAGAGTATTATGGCTTATCTTCTTGGACTCGAGCTCTGTATGTTCATTCAGTTCCAATAGCTGCGAGGGAGGCGATGATTCCATATCATCTGACAATCCAGATGAGCCCCGTGAGAGATATGCAGCATCTGAAGAAATGTCCATCAGCTTCTCTGGTTCAGGAACCATAAATGTTTTTGGAAGAACAATAGACGGGTACAAAGAAAGCACATAAGTGATATCAACTTGAGATGCTAAAAAGTGTTCCATAGCCTCCTCATAGCTCCCATTATCAAAAAGATAATGGGCATATCTGCAAGAGAAGAACATGTCAGTAAAAAAGTTCATCCAAAAAGGTCAATCTTGATCTTTGTAAATATCTTAACGTAACGGTCATATTAAGTTCTGGAACTAAGTTTTACCAAATGCAAACAGGCCCACAAAATAAAGAGAGATGATAATCTAACCAGATCATATACATATTTTATGGTTGAGCTAGGCTTCCATGGACAAAAAGTTTGATTAAATTTAAGAAAATCTCTAGCAGTAATCATTGCTCCACAGAAAATGTATAACCTTATATGAATTGACTGCTCCTTGGCAGCTCTAAGGCTAGAATCTTCTGAAGGAAGTAGCTTGCATAAACCTAAGGCCTCCTCGAAATTGCCAGATGCTGTTAACTGGACAATCTGAAATATAATTAAGGCCTTTAATTCCATGGTGTAATATCTTTACAATCTTCTCCAGGTTTGAACCAACAGGAAAAGAACAGGTTCAAGAAAATAGAAAAGGGAAATAATTAAACTGAGCAAAACGGTTTAAGGATTGAAAAAAATCTTAGAACGGTCCAATCTTTAACCGGGCCATATATACAAATTGAGGAAAGAAGTGAAGGAAAACAAATAAACATTAAGAGAATACCTGGGCACCAAGAGGAACAGGAAAGAGACCATATGCAGAATTGTCCAATGCAACAACTACTGCATTGTTGCTTTGACTAAGATGACGAATGTTTGGAAGAACAATAGTCTGTATCAGTGGATATGGTACACGTAGAGACCGAATCTGCAGAACATGAGTAGCACATTATCAAGCAAACAAACTAACCAAGAGGGAGAAAGAGATTTCATCCATTCCATAATTGTTCTACCTCAACACGCCTCGGAAGCAAAGCTATTGCATAAGGCTTCCGAATGACAACAACAGAGGGGGCCTCTGACCAACAAATCCTCTCTGCTTGAAGAAGCTTCCCATTTTGATCAACAAAGACCCCAATGTTCTCCTAAATTCAGGAGGAAAAGTTCAAGTTGGATTTCATTCTCTTTCATTATAAAAACAAATGAAGTGTTACAAGCTTAAATTAGAACAAACGGGAACAAGCCAGGACAAGTTATGAGTATTGATCAAAAATTAAAATGATGCAGAACTTTGAGAATCTCAGTTAGAAATGTTTCAATGCATGTTTGGCTACAAGATGCGTCTGTTCGCAATAACGACAAGATTAAAATCCGAGTTCTACCATTAGAAAGAGTCTAATCAAAATTAAACAGAAGAAGTAAGCTACGCAATGTCCTAAACTAACAAGCAAACATAGGAGATGAATATTAAAACAAGCAAAACAGAATAGTGAGTACCTTTCCAAGAAGAAGTTCCCCAGAAGGAAGGGACACAACTAAAGGAGAGGCGAGTCTCCCAGAAGGGAACACCTCAGTCAATGCACCATTTGTAGAGTTCAGTATCACATATTCCTTTCTAATTCCCAAACATATGTTTTCACCGCACCAAGACATGGATTTCACCATATCTGGTACACTAAATTCCTTCACCTCCACGAATCCTCGTCCTCCTGAAATATAGTTTATTCACTAATAACAACATAACTCTTTAACACCTAAAAACTTACCCAAAAAATTCGAAACATCTAGTACAAGATAACAAAACCCCGGGAATAGAAAGGAAGTAACCAATTCAAGTAATTACCATCGTGCCTAAAGATACAAACTCTCTTTTGTCTCGCGAAGCACAAAAACCCTCTTCTATCATCCCACGAGAACACATTGGCACCTTTCGCTTTGGTGATCACAGCAAGAGTCTCCAAATTCGGCAGCCTATGGAAGGCAATGGATTCAGAGAGGGAGAGAAGCAGTTCTCGCGAGGCAAGAACCTCCATTGATAAGATAGCTTTCTTAGAGAACCCTGTGACGGTTCTTTCAAGCTCGTAACTCTCCTTTCGCAGCTCCTGAACATGACCATGGTAGTCGGAGATCGGAGCTCGGTCGGAGACAGCGGACTCCGGTCCGTAAATTCTGAGAGCTCCATCGGAGCATCCGAGAAGAAGATTCGATCCGTAGGATGCAATTGCATCGATCTTTGTGGGACAGTTTGCGAGGAGCTGGAAGGAATCGTAGGCACTATGCACCATTATTGTTCCGGTTTTGGATCATTTCTCGTGTTCATGGAGCTTTTTCATCTCTCGTCAAATAGTTTGAGCGAGCTACGTCGTTTTGATGGGTACCACCTTTTTTGGTGACTGTGGGTGGGACTACAACTTGAGCTATTTTTAGGAAGGAAAAGTGTCACGCAAGTATTAGCTCGTTGCTTTGACCTTCACCTTTAATTTTTATTTCAAGTAAATAATATTTATTGACCTTAAAATACTTCATGATTCTAATTATTTATTAATTTTTATATTTTCAATTATCCTTAGCCTGAGCATGATGGCCCAATTGTATTTTGATAATCCATATTGATTTTTTTAGTAATAAACAGTTGTGCTCTTGTAAAATCTATAATGGAGATGTTTTCTAATTTTGATTTTGCAGGATATTTTTTTCTATTAATTATGCTTCTATGTGCAGCACTTTCACCATGTCTCTTGTAATATTCTTAATTTTGATGCCATGTCATCCATGGCAATTACCTATAAATAGTTATGATAAAATAATTTTGATATAATTTAGTTTATTCAATTCAACTCAAAATTAACATATTGAATTTGAGTTAAATAACTTTTGAGTTTAACTCAAATTTTCTAAAATATATCAAGTTTTAGGATAGGTTTTGGTTAAGTTTAGATTCTATGATACACTTAGTAAGTTTTATTCTTCACTTATTTGATGGACACTTTTGGTTTTTTTTTTCTTTTAATATTCTTTTCTTCTCTACTTCTTTTCAATCTTTAGTCTCTTTAAGTTCTTTCTCTGACCTCTTCCAATTCGTTGGTCTCTTCAATTTTCTTCTTTTCTCTATTCTTTTTCCACTTAAAGGTGTTGTATTATTATTAATTTTATCTAAGTTATATGTACTGTTCGCTTTGAATCTTTATTCCTTGCCTGTTGCTTATAAGTTTTCATAGCAATTGTTTTTATACTCCTTTGTTATTTTAGGTGACAAAAACTTCTATAATACTTTAATCAACTTTGGTTTGACAACTTTTAGATGGGTATTTGACTTTTGAGTTTTTAAATTAGTCCTTAATTTATCCCTTAAATTCTTTCAGATTTTCTACCTTTGCTTTTAAGCTTTCAAATTTAGGTTTCCAAAATTTTGGTCTTTAGTTTTGTCCAGATCATTAATTCATCAATTCATAATTTCAATTTCAATTTTTGTTGAGTTGGTCATTAACATTGGGGATTCAACGATGGAGGAGACCGGAGAGGAGTTTTGGGCTGATTGGTTGGATGGAATAGAGTTAGGTCAGGTTTTGGATAGATTTTGAGTAGCCTAAAACTTGATCAAGTTTGGCTCCAAGCAGCATAAGTCAAACTTGATTAAAATTTAGGTCAAGCTTCAGGTCTCTCCCTTAAAAGATTTAATCAGTTTGGGTCAATTATGAGCTCAACCCATTATCATCAATTGATCAGTACCCTAAAGTCTAGCATAAGTCCTTAATGTCGATTTTATGAGGGCTAGAACTTGGTCAATAAAAAAAAGTTATAACCAATAAGAACCTAAACGATCTTGTCTTGCAATCACATACCAAAGTAGGACATAATTAAAGCATACGAACCATTATACCTAGAAGTTGGTCTTCAAACCAAATAGAAGGTCTCACGGCTATGTCTCCTTCCTCACGACTATGTCTCCTTACTCATAGTTGTGTCTCCTTTGAACCAAATGAGATGCACTCTAAGGTATCCACTAAAATCAATTAGAAATCTCAATAGTTTCCAAAGTTAGATGGTGTTTCAATGACTTATCTTTAATCCTAGAAATCCCCAAAATAAACCAGTTAAATGATGATTGATTACTCAACATATAAGCTAGATGACAAAGCTTTTTATGTCTTGTAAGAAGGATGAAGATAATCAACTTGGAGGAAGACAAAAGAGAAAAGGAAACGACTTAAAACCAGAAGAAAACAACAGTACTTGGGAGTCTCTCCAAAAATCCAAAAATACTCTTACTTTTTGGACAAATTAGGGTTAGTAAAAAGGCTCTTTAATAGTCTAAAATGCCCTTTTGTAAATAAAGCCAAAACAAAGTAAAAGGGTTAACTTAATCATAAGGCTTTAAACACATCCTTATGTTCATTTCATGGACAACTCATGTTCTTACAAGGTTGGCCATGTGAATTTTCATTTAAAAAACCACTTTGTCATTTATCTCATGTTTCAAAATAATTTAAACATTTGACCCGATTGTCATATAACTAGACCATATAATTATATACATTATTTTGTTGAGCAATAAATTTATATGGCATGTCATACATATCAAACAATTTTATCTAAGATTAAATTTGTTATCTAATAACATTTATTCTAATATCATATGACGACCAAAATAATTATAACACTTATAATTAATTTTATAGTCATATTTATATCTCCATATGATATACTAGAATAATTTCTATTTTCTAATCAAATCTTTTTTGGTGTGACCCGTTGGGATCTATGTCATATTGACGATATAATTAAAAACCCTTTTAATTCTACACAACATAAGCGGTATCTAGCAAAATGCATTATAATTACTCAAATGATATAGAAGATAAGTATCATACACAAATCACAATCCTGAATCAATAATTGCTCGTGTCAATTCTCTTGTCTCATAATATCCTAAATAAATGCAAGATTGGAATATGTCATTCTTGCCAATTCATTCTTTCTTGATTTCCAAAGTAAATCGTAAATATGATTAACTCATTGATCATATTGCATGCATACAATATTACTTTATCAAGGGCCCATAGACATTATCGCTCATATTATATACGAGGGGCAATAATGTTCTTGACGAACATTTATCCTCTACATAAGTTATGTGTACTATGGCACTATCTATATAGCTACCTATTATGGTTAGCGTTTGACAATGCCAACAAATGCACATTTCTCATGTAAGAAAATGAATATCTCATATCATAGAGTTCAAGAGACGTATGAAATATTAATGACATAAACATAATCTATGAAATATTAATGACATAAACATAATCCTAATAATATTTCATTTAGGGTCTGTCAAATACTGCAATCTCCATTATGTATATGTGTGATTAAACTGATAACTCCTTATCAAATAGTTTGTAGAACATCATCATCATTTAATCCACACACTAATCTTTTAGTGGTCAATTAATATTTCATTTTAATTACTAAGATTAGAGACATTTTAGAGTAATCATTTTTTTTCATTACAGAGTTTTACAATCCGAGTCCTCAACTCGAATAATCCGTAAATAATGAAAACTCATGGAGCAAAATGATATAAATAATCCAATTCATGAACATAACTGTTAGAATATAATCATCTAATGATTGGTTTCTAGATCATAACACTAACACTCATGGAGCAAAATGATATAAATAATCCAATTCATGAACATAACTATTAGAATATAATCATCTAATGATTGGTTTCTAGATCATAACACTAACACTTAAGATCCAATGCGCCTTGCTTATTATGGTTAGCTACATTGAACAAAATAGCCACCATTGGCATACTATGATTTCTAAATTTGTACAACACATATGTCCTATGTAGGAATGACAATGGAACTAAGGATCGCCTTTTTTTCCAATGCCCTTTTACAGAGAGCATATGAAAAAGAATTAAAGAGAAGTGTCATTGGACATGGAATGAGATTTTTCTTGCTGTCATATTGAAAAAATTAAGAGG
>JANPWT010000247.1:8953391-8972313 GCA_024678245.1 Erythroxylum densum | reverse complement strand
TGGGCAGTGACAAGGCTTTGAAGCCTAACCCTTCTATTATAGCATTAAACTTTGAGGTTTATTTACCTTATCTCTGGAGATGGTAGCTTGGTCTTTTCCTAGGAATTCCCCCTATTATCCATCTTCAAAGTAAGTGCTATTAATGATAAATTCATGTAGGAAATCTTTGAACAATATCGTAATCTAAAGTGCAAGATTTCCAAGGCAAGTATTGTTGATACAGAGGCTTACTATTCTTGGTGGAAAAAAAGCTACTAATAATTGGTTATTCATTCAAATTTTTCCTTCCTCAAAGGTACTTCTTATTGCTTTGGTCTTTTAGAAATAATTTAATTTTTATCTCAACCATAAACTTTTGCTGCTTTAGATTTCAAAATTCTAAATGCCAAAGGTAAAGAAGAGGGAAATGTTACTTCTCATAAAAAAGCATGGCTGTAAACCCTACAATTAAGAGGAAGTTTAAAGAGAAGTCTCCATCTGCTTCAAGCTTTAAAAAGGTTAAGACGACTTAAAAATTAACTCGTTCCACCACTAAATTACTTGAAGAAGCTGGAACCACTAATCCTATTACTAAAGAGATTACCCCTGTAAAATAGACTCCTTCCACTCCTGAAAAGATTATAGAAGATATCAATGATGGTACCTCACTTTTCCTAACTTTTTTTACTTTATTCTCACCATAATTTTATATAATTGATTTTCTTTCATAGATTACTTGGTGTCAAACCCACTACCTCCTGCCCTTTCCCATGAACCAACATTTGGGAGAATCAAAAGTTCTTTTGAGCCAAAAATCAATGAAGTCACTTTTTTAGAGCTAAATTAAGAATTCCCTTCATTCTTAAAAAAACTCTTTAGACTTTTTATAATTCATTCCATATTTTGTACGCACGAGATGTTTGGACAATGCAATATCCTCAAAAGAAGCCTTTGATCTAAGTTTCTTAGATATGTCACTTGAAATTCCTTCCGATATTATGTCATCGATTAATTATGAGAAGTTGACAAGAATCAAAGAGTCCCTAAAACTCATGATGCAACAGGAACTCCAATTCTTGACTAAGTTTCAACATAACTCCATTTTGAGCATGATGTATTATATTGGTTTGTAATCTAATTGTTTGTTATTAAAGGACTTATGAATAAAAGTGAAAAGGTATTTTACTCTTTTAAGAAATCCTATCTTAACTACTTTTTATTATAAGAGACTAAGTCTCTCAAGAAAACAATAAGGGGATTATGAGGCAAAATAAGCCAAAGCCCAAAATATCTCAGCAAGAATTCAAGAGTTGAAGAAAAAATATAATTCCCTAAAGGATCAGGTTGCAAAAAACAAAAGAGTCATTGAGGTGCTTTGACAAAAATAAGAGACTCTAAAATAGGATGTTAACTAGCTCAATCAAGAATTTTATGAGCTCAAACAAATGGCTAAAGAGCTAGGAAATCACTAATATGGTAAAAGGAAGTAGTCGGCCTTTGGAAGCAATAAGTCTAACAGGCAAAAAAAGATCAAGTTTCCTATATCAAGCAGTAAGGCAAGATTTGGTCTTTCAACATGAATCAAGTTTAAATTCTTTATATTTTGCAAACATTTTATTGGTTATAGGTTGGTGTATTTGAATATGGATTTCTCATTTCTTTATAATAATTATTGTTTAGATGATCATTTTGGTTTTTTGTTATTTGATTTAGAGAATTTTATTCTTATTCTTTTATTCATGATTTTTCGTATAGAGTAGGAAAATAAGGTTTTAAATATTTACCATTAACAAAATGTCTATAAGGTTTACCTTCTAGGCTAGATCACTTACCTACCAAAACCCTATGAATTGAGAATGACCCATCCCAATAAGGGCGTCACTTTCCCCACTCTTTGTCTTTCATTACATGTGGCAAAATCAACTTCCACACTATATCAACTTCTTGGAATTCATAATTATGAACTCTTTTGTAGTAAAACTTTGCCACTTTCTCTTCTTGTACAATCATGTTATTCAAGGCCTAGAGACAAACTTCATCTAGATCTATTAATTCCATCATCATTGCATCTAAATATTCAAACGTATTTAAAGAATTCTGTTTATCCACTTTTAGAGATGGAACTACTATTTCTATATGGAGAATAATATCATGGACATAAGTCAAAATAATTGGACTAATCCTTGTAGTAGCATGTTTAAAAGTATGATATGCCTATAAGGTCTCAAATAAAATCCTATGCCACTCTTTGGGATTCTCCTATAACATCTTTTCTAGGATTTCAGTAAATACTTTTATTTGATGCCTCATCTTGCCTATTAGCTTGGGCATACTAGGGAGTCAAATTAAGTAATTGTATGCCATAATCTATAGTAAAATATTTAACTTTATAGTTAGTAAACATAGTTCCTTAGTCACTAATTATTGACCGTAGAATCCTAAATATATGAAGAATATATTCTTTAAAGAATTGCATTAAATCAACTTATTTAACCTTTTTCATGTATTGAGCCACCGTCTATTTAGTAAAATAATATGTTGTTAACAAGTAAAATCACCTTAATACCATACTGATGGCCTCCACATACCCCTTTATAAAATTGCTTTATTACTGTTAATACCTCTAGCATCCTAAGCCGTCTTGAAAGAAGTCCATCACTGCTCGCTGAGATAAGACTCTTTCAATCAATAAAAAATTTGAGTGCTTTTAAGTTAATTCTGAGAGGTATCTTCATATCGATGTTCTGTAAAAACTTTTTAATTTATTCCCTCCAATCCTAAATGGCTTCTTTATTAATGTTGAAGACATTTAAGGAAATCCCTCTTTTATAGGTAGATGGATGACATTTTCTTTATATAACAACATATTTATGAATTAAATCCTTAAACATTCTTATCCCAAAAGCAATTTAAGAATGTTCATTTACCCCAATTCTCTCCTCAAGGAATATGTTAGAATTCTACCTCATCAAATAATTTTAATAATTGAATAACAACTATATAATAAAGTGAATAAATTTATACTTACACATATATATTCTCCTGCCATTTTCCGTAATATTAGTTGGGAATATCATATAGTGAGAACTTCTTTAACTTTAAAATCTACCAGGAGTTCCATCCTAATTATTAGAACCTCATATTAAGCGTAATTATTGGTACATAGGAAGTCAATCTTAAGAGAAAGAAATTTTTTTGTTCCATTTGGTAAGTGATAAAAACCCCAATGCCAATTGACTTCTCTATCCTATAAACATCGAATTTTAACTCTTAAAGCTTCTTTTCATAGGAAACTACTAAATGCTCCGTGTCCTCTTGAATTTCTATTATTGGATGGCTTACTAACACTTGTCCCTTTGCTGATTTCTAAGGATAATATATCAAATTAACATCTATAAGAGTCATAAGCCACTTTCCAATGTTCCCTGAAATGACTAGTTTATTCAGCTTATATTTCATCAAATCGATTTACAAAACCACATATACCCTATTTTGAAGCAAATAATGCCTTAATTTTAAACAAGAAAAATAGAGCGTCAATCATAATTTCATGATAGGAATTTACTTCCTTTCTATTGGCATCAACATTTTACTCAAATAGTAAACAATCTACTCATGGCCTGCCTTATTATTTTGAGTTGGCAGCAACTAATAAATTTATCTATGGTAGAAATGTATAACTTCAAAGGTATTCCCTTCTATGGCACTATCATCACTGGGGTTTAACAAGTTATTTCATCATCTTATCAAATACCATCTAATGTTTTTCTTCCTATCAGAATTCCTTTAAAATTTTCAACTTTAAGAGATATGAGAATTCTTTCATTTTATCAACCAAATTAGCAATAAGCCCTTCTGACATAATTTATCTAGCCTAAAAAACTTTAAAGTTTTGTCTTATTTTAAGGTAGTTTTGCTTCAAGAACTGCTTTCACCTTATTTTTTTCTAGTTCATTCCCTTTTAATAGACTAAGAACCCTAAGAAGTTTCCTACTTTACCTCTAAAAATGCACTTCAAGGGATTTAACTTCAACTTATGTGTTCTCATCCTTTGGAAAGCTTCCCTTAAATTATAGATATAATCCATACTTTTTTTTATTTAACAACAATATCATCTGTACAAACTTCTAATGTATGGCATATTAGATGATGAATCAAATCATTCATAGCCCTATAATAAGTTACTTTCACATTTTTAAGTCAAAAGGCATCATAACCCATTCAAATGTTCCTGTTGATCTAGACATTTGAAGGCTAATTTAGGGATATCGTCCTCAACTATAAGAATCTGATTGTAACTAAAAAAATAGTTCATAAAAGAAAATAAGGAATGTTTAATTTTTGCATCAATTAAACAACTAAAAATTGGCATTGTGTACACATTTTTGGGGGTATTAACATTCAAATCCCTAAATTCAACACACACTCTTAACTTGCAACTTTTCTTTACTACAAGTACAACATTCGTTAGCCACTCAATATATTTGAGTAGTCTAATAAAACCAACTTTACATAACTTTTCAGTCTCTTCTTTAATTTTAGTTTGACTTCTTTGGACCAACGTTTAGGAGGTCAATGGTAAGAGAAAATTTTGACTTTATTGGAAGTTTGTGCTTTACTAACCTTCTACTCAATCATAGTATCTTAGTATAGTCCTATGTAAAATAGTCCTTAAATTCCTTCAAGAGTTTAACTAATTAGTCTTATTCTTGGATTTATGTTTTACTAATAACTCCCCCTTCAAAATTCTCCAAAGAAACTCAAATTTACTTTCTTAAGTGGTTATTAAATTTGGCTCCTAAAATCGTCGATCTTCCTTAGAGCAGATTTCAAATTGTTAACTTGAACCTCATTCTATATTAAGAATTCTTTCTCATCAAAAACTAACTCGACATTCTTACACCCTTCTAATTCCTTAGAATTCTCCATGATTTGTTGCATCTGACATTTGATTTTTGTAGTTGCAGCTACCGCCACTTCTCTTTATGAAAGCATTTTTATTTGGTTCCTCTATAATCGGAACCTCCATCAGCCTATTAGCAGGAAAAATGGTAGTTTTTTTACCAACATTTCTGACTTTAATGAAGAAAAAAGGTACCATAATAGTTATTTTTACCAACATTTGTGGATTTGATCTTATCTTTTCTTCATCCTTATGTTTTGAATGTTCTCCTCAATATAACTTTCAAAGTTGAACTGGCTTCACTTGATCATTATAGAATTTTGTCTCTACCACATATACTTTAAAACAAAAAGGATGAGAATATGCCCAAACAATTTCCACTTTGTCTTCTCTCAACAAAGGCAGAAGTTGATAGAGAAACGAAGGAATGTATAAATTGGAGTGAATCCAATCTTTTCCAAGCAGAATTTGATAGTTCGCATGTGTGTCTATAATAAAGAAGGTTTCCAATGAGGAATTCTCCCCTACTATGACACTTGCTGGGAGAATTTCCCATGTCTTAGTAGTCTCGCCCATAAATGAGACAATAGAAACTTCAATTAGGATCAAGTCCGTATCATTTTTTACCTAAAACTTCCATCATTTTGGTCAATATAATATTTATAGTTGACATATTATTAACCAAAACTCTTGAGGTTGATCTATAATTAGTATGGGCTTTGATGTACAAGGGTCTCATATGTTAAGCTATATTATTAGTCGTTTCTCTAGTACTACTTTTTTTAGAATTCCTAAACTTATAGCCATTATAGATATTTTGCATTCTATTTTCTCATGCCACGATTCAACTTTCTTCCCATAATTTTTGCTAAACGAGGTAAGAAGCTTTATAAAAGAAACAACATAAGACACCTGTATAGGAATTTCCCCTGCTATGAAGAATTCACTGGGATCTTCTTCTTGACTTTTAGACAAGGGTGATTTCCTATGAAATCTAGGATTGTGTCTTTCCTTTATTTATTTTGTCTTTTAATGATAACTTTTACATGTTCTTTTTTATTCTTTGGGTCTAAATACTTTCCTCAAAAGGATTAGGTCTTCTAAAAGGTGACTTCCTTGATATGAACTTCCTAAAAGGTGATGGATAATCCCTTTCTAATTGGCAACAACTCTCTATCGTTAAGGACTTCTCTTTTGAGTTTTAATTAATGGCGTTGGATTTTTTAAATGCCTGAGTTGATGCCATTGATAGGATGGGGACACCCAAGTTGGTACTCTAAGTTAAGGTTATATACATTGAAAGCTCGAAGTCTAAACATCATACTTTTATTTGAAATTTTGAGTGAATTCTATCTTGTGATTTTGTCATGTAATCTCTACCTTTTGTTGGATTCTTGGAATCTTTTAATTCTCACATTTAGCATTAGCATCCAAATTATAGTTAGGCATGAAAATATCAATACCTAAATTTATGGCTAATGCTAAATGATCTTCTACAACCTTCAACTTCTTCTTAACGTCAAGCTAAAGTTGCAAATCAAACTCAATGGCTTTAACAATTACAATCAGTGGAAATGGATCTTCATCTATCAATATAGCCTTATCAACTTTAGCAAACAAAAAAATTCTCTTACTAATCTGATCTTGGACAACATTCTTAAATCTCCAGCATGCACTTGTTGGGTGACTCTAAGTATATGGTACTTGTAATTTTCCTTCTCTTGAATTTCCTCTTTTATATGTATATTATATTATGGTGGTAAAGTAATGAAATTTTCCTGCAGTAAAAAATAAAAAATTTCTTACATTTTGGAGGTGTCCAATGTATTCAATCTAAGTAATCGGTGTCTAGATCTACCTTTTGACTTCAAGGGATTTTCACTCCATGGTAAGACAAACACAAGTTTTAAGGATATTGACTTCAACTATTGCTGAGCTAAATGGATTTATTTTCATATAATAAGTGTTATGAATTCTTTTTTCAAATGCCCTTCTTCGCTAAGAAGTTCTTTATAGTCATATACTTTTGTTGCTAATTCATAAAAATCATGGAATCTATACCTTAATTTTTTTCGAATTTTAATACCGAGGCTCCTTTTAGCTGACTCATATATTTGATCTTTAAAAATACAATTTGATATCAACTGCTCATTTTCGTGAATAGAGTGATGAATATGATTACATTCTCACCACTTTTCTAAGTCATTCTACTACATTGACTTCAGGTTCAGTATGAGAAAAATGAGTATGAAACAGTCTTTCCATTTCTGTCCATAACATGACATAATTCTTAGGCAACAAAGTATACCAAAAGAAGGTCACGCCTATCGACAAGTTTCGAAACAAACTAAAGTTGAAATTATTGAAGTTATCGTAATTAACCAATTCACTCTACTAAATAGTGAACACGATAATGCACTTAATAGTTGACTGGCTATCTTCATTAGAAAATAAATTAAATTCAAGAATTCTTTATCCACGGGGATAAGAATTCTTATGGTCAATATGCTCCAAATAAGGCTTATAGAATTCTGAGTGGCCAATCTATCTCAACTAGGCTCATCTAGTTCTTAACATATTCTCTAATGACTTCTATATCAACTTGAAGTCTCATTTGTAGAGGAGTAATAATGGGAACAAGATTATGATTTATAGCCAAAAGGTTGCCCTCTAAGTCATAAGTTGGTCTATTAACCTTAATTTCAAAACCAAACCCCTATCTTTCAGGAGCTTGAGGCTTAACCACTTGTCAACCATTTCTAGGATTAATGTGCATAGGCGCATTAGGAATATCTTATCTTTTATGAGGAAGAATATACCTTTCTACCATAAAGAAAGAAGCTAGAGGATGACTACACTCACCAGCTTCAATTGTATTTACTGTAAGTTGTACCTCGAGCCCTTTGAAAATATGTCTTGCTAGAGAAGAAAAATTTTGCCCAGCAACTTGCACTAAAGCGACAGATAGTTTATCCATCTTCTCTATCAGCATTTTCGTTGCTTCAGCCATAGAATCTGAATTGGAATTCAACTTTAAAATATTATTTGCGTAAACAACGTCATTTCTTGTTGATATCTAAGTTGATTTCAAAGCCTCACCGGCTAGAGACTTAGCTGAAGGTGATGTTGCCTTCTTAAGATTTTCAATTATTTAGGATACAAAGCTATCATTCTTTACTATAGTAGGCACTTTTTCCTTTGGGACTAAAGGTATAGCAATTTTCTTTTAATTCCTTATATGGGGCATCGTGGTCCATAGGGCATGCCAAATTATTGATCGCTTTTATGACTAACCTGAAATTTGAGTGTGTTAGGAGAGAATTCTCCTAAAAGTGTACTTGACTTTTAAACAATGAAATAGGTGCGCTTTAGACAACTTAAGGAACATATTTCTAAGTAACCAAACTACTAAAAAGTATTGAAATAAAATTTAAGTTAAAAGGATAAATTTATTTAAGTATAGGATAAGTACAAAATGCAAGAAAAGGTTAAAACAATGATATGTTTTGCGTGTTTGAGTAGTCTAATTGATGCCTGTAAGATATCCGAAATGGATTTATGTTAAACTTCTTAATTTTTATTTTATTTTAAGTTAAATTTATTAAAATAATTATTTGGTATTTTTTATTTTCTATTTTTATTTCAAGTTGTTCTAGAGATTGCCTGGATAGAGCATAAGATGGTTACATACTAGCATTTCAATGACACTTAGTCTGTTATTATCATGGGTCAATCTCTAGAAATTGTTGGTGTGATTCCTTTAGCTGATTACATTTCAGTGTTGGTTGTCAGCTCAAGAATGATGCCTTCGATTGATGGTCGGAAGTTTACTAGGTCAAGGTTTGAAATGCATGCGGTGTTCGATCAGCAACTAAATCAGCTGATATTATGCACCACTTGAAATCCATTACTACCATGCATTGAACATCAATCTCGGATTGCGATCTATAAGAACCTGATTGTAGTAAAAATGGATCTTAAACTTATCAATGTGCTAAGAGGAATCACTAATGCAGTAATTGATTTAAAGAAATGAGATTGAAAGAAAATGAGATACTGTTTCCTCCGTACTTGTCTCTGCAGAAAGTAAATGGAGCTCATGTTGAATGGTTTCAACACATCTCCAATCCTTCACCCAGGAAAAATTACAAACTTTGGAGCTATAACATTTAAATTCATTACAATCTTAATTTTTCATGACGTCTAAAAATAGGAATGAAAAGTATAAACTACTGATGATTAAGTTGCATTATATCAAACATCGTTTGTAATGTTTACAGGAGCTTGGATAATAAACTTAATGCTAGTTGTTTACATTGGTGTACTTGGTGAGTTAAAAGAAGGTTCTAACATCAGGATGCAGTTCAATTGGATTGGTGCTCCAAGTGCTGAGAATGGCCATCAACAATGTTGTCAGGCTTTTCGTCAAATCCCCAAAACTTGGCAGTCTTTATATCGTCCTGAGCCATTAACCGTGAGAACTCCTCGTGATCATACTTTAGTGTAGCCTTTCCTCCGAATTCGCTTGGGAGGTTGTCGATGTCAAAGTAAGATTTCATGAGCTCAACGCTTTCCTTGTTTTTTGGGTACACAAACTTCACCTTATGAAAGGTTCTTGGATCCAGGAAATACTTGACTGCCTGCAAATGAAAACGAAAGATTAGAAGACTCGCAGCCTGCATAATCTTGCAAGAAATTTACTTGAGCACAAACCTTCCAAAAAGCCTCGAAAATCCTAGGAGGATTGTAGAGAAATGCAACATTGAGCCTCTCAGGATAGTGGTTCTGCAGAATGTAACTGATATCACGGGCCACTTTAACAGATATGTTGGTGTTTAATGTCCAGCCACTGAAGTCTATCAACCATGACATCTGTTCTTGACCCTCACCGAGATTAAGGATACTATTTTCGATAAGGTAGATCAAATGGGGAATAGTGCTTTCTGTACAGGCAGCTTTCTGGCATAGTAGATCGACGTTACGGGGAGAGAGACAACCATCAACATAATAATAGGAACATAAGGATCTAGGTGGTTTGTTTCAGACCTGCAATCCCGGCCTCATTATTAGCACAGTCCTGCCATATCGATCACAGAAATTTGCTCTGGAGACTTTACCGCACTCTCCTTCCTTTGCAACTTCATGCTGGTGAATTGACTTGTCTTTTTTGTTAAATAGATCGACCAAGTAGAACATGAAGATACAGGATAACCTTTTAATGAAAATTGCAAGTAGAGGTATGCATAACGAAAAAGTCCTGAACTGGCCAATATTAGTCTCCCGGTAAATTTAAATCCCATTAACAGAGGGAAGGTACTTCTCTATTATTTCTTTAAATTTAGCTTAACTCTCTGAACCAGAAGGTGGATTACTTGGATTGAAGTGATACTTTACCATAAATAAAACGCAGGAAAAAGATTATTGTCATACCCAGTGGATTTCTTCAGGCTTGAAATTGGCCCTCCATTTGAGTGTCTCTTCCAACATTTTCTTTGCTTTGTCAACATTCCAGTTCCGGGCTTCCAGGTATCTTCTCAAGCAAGCATCGGTGCAATATTTCAAGCTGCGTCCTGACAGGGGTCCGATGGCGGCCTTCAGCTCACTAACCTGAAAGTTGTACAAGAAGCATTTAGTGCCCTTTCTCCATAGTTCGAGTTAAGTGGCAGTGAAATTGAAACAATCAGAATCTTTCTTTTTTCTTTTAATTTTGTAGGCTGCAGTTGAAACAGAGTGAGGGCTAATTGAGAGCGGTTACGTTCTATATCCATTTTCTGACTACCTTTGCATCTCGCTCAATGTGTTCGTCCTCTCCATGGTTTTGCGATTTCTTTCTTCTAAGAAACATGTTTGACTGCTGTTTGTCAACGGGAAAATTCAGACGCTTTGTAGGAAATACCTGTTACCCTGTAAAACCAGAGAGAAAATTGAGAAATCATTACAAGCAGATGTATTGAAAGAGCTAAAAAGCAACGGAAAGACAGACGATCCCTGCCAAAAAAATCTGCCAGATTGCAAATGCCCACATGCAAAGCCCTATCTTGTTTGTGTTTACTGTTCCAGTACAAAAATTAAATGACTCAGACAGCAGAACTATTGGCCCAAGAACATGAAATTCTTCACCTCCATAACTAAGAACAAACATGAACACAACGAAATTACTGATTAAAAAGTAATCTTTCTGAGGTACAGAGTCATGACAGAAAAGTCCAGGACTCTAGGATTCCCGATGTCTGACCAAGTATCAAGGTCCAAGGACCTTTTGTTTTTTTCTTTCTTTTTACATTTAGTTCTGGAAACAGAACTGAAGGACAGATAGAATAAAAACCTGAAAGAAGCAGACAGCTAATGACAGGGCATATAGGTGATGAAGTCTAAAATGAACCCATCAGCTCCTTCAAACTAAACCAGTGTTTGCAGCTTCAGCTACTCTTAAACAAAAGATGCAGAAGAAGCTCCTTAGTCCCGAGTCGACAGATCCAGGCTATACTTTTAGTTTAAATGTTCTTACCCTTTTATTTTGTTGTTAAAAGAAAAGGAAACAACAAAAATATACACGAGATGCAGATATACCTAGACTGCCAAAGCTGACCAAAAGGCAGAAGCAGCGGAGAGAATGGAGAGAAGTTTCTTGCGACAACTGCTTCTCTGCCAACTATACGAGAGAGCTTTGGCTAGTCATAAATATGGGAATTATTATATTATACAATATTATTATTTCAGTATATTTAATCGGTAAAATTGGGCGAGAAGAGTTACGATACAAATTAGAAAATGATAAAAACAAGACTTTTTAATAATTATTAAATTGCATCAATCACATAATAAGTGTAAGAGTGCGGTGGGTTCATACATGAATGGAGATTAATATAATAAATAAAAAATTGATATAATTATTATAACTACGATGATTGTTTAAGATAAATAATTAATTATTATTATGATTGGTAGTGGTTGATTTATTAAAAATATTTAAAAAATAAAATTTTGTTAAATTTTTAGAAATAAAAATATGTTAAAATTTTATTTTATATCAATTTTAATATATTTTAATTAATTATATTTAATTGTTAAAAATATAATTAATTAAAAGAAAATGTATGTCACTGGCATAACAACATTTGTCCTATTATCATAATATAAAATCAAGCAATTGTATTATTCCATACAAATTAATTCAATCCCAACGTCAAAACAAGCATCCCCTACACTTTCAACATGAAGACGAGAGGCCGATGCATCGACCTTTGAATTGTATTCATGGTATTGGAAAGTAAATGTGTTGCATATCAATGTTATAAATATCATATCAGATTTAATGTTGGATTAAATTTTACTAAGATATTGTACCAGTCAATACCAGATATTATTTTGGGAAACTTTTTAAATTTATAAAATAATCCCTAACTTTTTAAAATTGCAAAATAATCCTTTATAATCTAAACTAACATGTCTCAAAAAATCACAATAATATAAATTTAAAATATTAATAATTTATTTATTTTCTTAATATTATTTTCATGTATTTCACGTATAATTAATAAATGCAATTAATATGAAAAAATTATTTTATCATGATAGAAATATAAAATTAAAAATAATAATTAAATTAAAATATTAAATAAAAGAATAACTATTATCAATAATAAAACATAATTTCTATCTTAATATTTACTGGTCAATAGTAAAATATATATTTTTATCTTAATATGTAATTATTATTAATAATAAAATATTGTTATATATATTAACATTTTTTTAAAAATACAAAAATTTGAGACCAAATGTCCCTTTTTTAAAAAAAAATTTCGATACTGGACAATATATAGCTTATATTTCAAATACTGACGGTACCTATCACCGACAGGCGAAATAAGCTGATACTAGTTAGTATTTAAATCCGTACCACAAATACAATACGGCACGAAAATCATTACAATTGTCTTTGTAGTTCTACAGCCACCATTTTTGAATTCTAATGGCCTTTGTAATTCTACAGTCATCATTTTTGAATTTCTAATAGTATTGGCCCTGAATTCAAACAGCAAGTCTCTTTTGTGGACCAGATTCCTTAAATTTAAAAGTGGTGGAAACGCTATTTTAAATTGGACCATATTCCATAAATTTATGTGTACTGGAAACACTATTTATTTGGGACCATGATATTTTATATCAAATAATAACAAATAAAAAAACAGAAGGGAAAAGAAATTTTACGGTGTATGTTTTTCCGACTTCCATGTTCTAGAAACGAAAAGACAGTGACCACTTTTTCGTTTCTCTTACTTTTCAGACAGTTAAATTAGTGATACAAGTCATTATAGTTTGTATAACTTAGATTTTTTCTTACTCTTAGATGTGTCCTTAATTTTAGTAGAATTAAGAGTTTATTGACAGTAGACATTTGCAAAAACAAATTAATCCTCGAATATAAATAACTTGTTAAAGAATCTAACAGGCCTAAATTCATGAATTTTTAATAGACCAATTTATGAGTCAAATCAGGCTCATATCAGTTTGAGACTTAATTTTTTTAAGCAAAACAATAACATTTTGTTTAAATCTCACAGCGCAGGTGAGTTGATAAAGGATTTTTCTAGTTTAAGTGAGGTTACGGATTCGAACCATCATTATGTATGCAGTCGTTTAAAATTTATGGTCAGAATTTTGTCTCTCACAAGGGACCTACTCAGCTTGAGCAGAGATTAGTCTGGATGTGGATGACTTAAAGATATATTTCCATTATTAGGATCTTCCTAGGACATCTCGCGAGCAAAAAAAAAATTTGTTTGAAAGAATTAGGCCTAAGGAAGATTGAGTAATCTAAACTTCAACTCAATTAAAAAAAACATTATTTTATACATTTAATTTTTAAAAACATTATTTTAAAAATATCTCAATTCAAGATTGTGTAAGTAGTTGTAAAGTCATACTTCGTATTGTGTTTCTCACATTAATAAAATAAATCTATTTCCTTGAGCGTGGCCTTGACTCTTGTGGGCTAGCTCGCATATCGGTTAAACTACATTAATTGGGTATTTTTTGTTTTGTTTATTTTATTCGTATTGCTGCTGTTTGTGCAATAAGAATTTACTCTTCACAAGTTTGATATTGAGAAATTTAATGAATGGAATGATTTTGGCATTTTGCAAATAGTTAATAAGACTCGAGGTTGTTGGGTTGTTCACAACAATCTCAAGCATGCCTAACTTTACACTCAAAGGCCAAAAAAAGTCCTTTCACACAATCTCATCATCGTGGTGCTTTATTATTCCTGTTATTTCTTTCTCTGGTTAATATAGATCTCCAGACGGTAGTTAACCCAATCGTCCATGCACTATTATAGTTAATACTTACTATATTAAATTAAACACTAAATAAAGGTTTCGGATGTGCCATGAAAGGAGGACAAGATCCTCTTTCTTCTTTATTATGTCTCAACTCTGCTTCACTTTATTTTAATAATCTATTTATGTAAGTCTCGTATAAATATATGGTTAAAATAAAGTAGAACAGGATTAGGACAAGGTAGAAGAAACAGAGAATCTGAAGGTATAAAAAGGGAGGGAAATCACTTTAGTTTCACTTGTAACCAACCTTTGAGGTTGAGAACCTTCGTGACTGAAGTGCCATTAATTATCATTGTAATCCCTATCCTAATCTATAAATTAGAAAAATACAAGTATCGGTCGAGTTAAGGCCAACTGATTAAGATGGATTGAAAATGATCTTAATCAAACAAGTTCCACAGTTGACTAGTTTGAAGATTAGTGGCTCACTAATTTCCCTTATCATTCTATATTACCTTAAATGGAGATTTGGTACTTGGTGAGCCCTTAGCCAATAGCAGCAACCCAACAAGTGATGAACCTTGAAGAATACAAAACCTAGACAAACATAAGATGTTAAACAAAAGAAGGGTGATACAGTAAGATTGCCATTTGTTTTCTTTCATTTTTTATCTGTTTGAAATCAAAATATAGCATTGATGTGTAAGATATATCTTCTATATGTGTACGAAATAAAGAAACAAAGTGGTGAGTTGATATAGACTTCGCTAAATTGCCCATGTATTTGAGTTATATAACATGGTTAACTCTGCAACATCTTGTCCTTCAACTCAGAACCTAAATGGTCACCATTGGTGGGGTTCGGCTTCTCGTCAATTCCCCAGAACTTGACAGTTTTAATATCGTCCTGAATCATTAACCTTGAGAACTCCTCGTAGTCGTACCTCAATGTGGCCTTTCCACCAAATTCGCATGGCAGATTGTTCTCATCAAAGAAAGATTTCATGAGTTCCAAACTATGTTGATTGTCTGGGTACACAAACTTCACTTTCTGGGAGGTCTTCGTATCCAGGAGAAACTTCACTGCCTGCAAATGGAATTCATTTCTTGCATCACTATATATTATTACAAGTTAAAATAGGAGAAAAGTTAAATGGACAGGCAAACATTAGATAAACAACATGGTTTAGAATTTGGGAATTCCAAATTAGACCTAATGGCAAGAAATTTGTTGATATGTCTATGCTTCCTGATATATAAAAGATCAGGGCGAGTAGTTTACCTTCCATATTCCCTCAAAAAATCTAGGTGGATTATATATAAACGCAACGGCAAGCCTCTGAGGGTAATGATTCTGTAAAATTGTAGTGGCCTCGCGAGCTATTTTGATAGGGAGATTGCCTCCAAAGGTCCACCCTGTGAAGTCTATCAACCATGACATCTGTTCTTGTCCCTCAGAAAGGTTTAGGATACTATTTTCAATCAGATAAACCAAATGGCGGATACCATCTTCTGTCCATGCCGTGTTCTAGGAATTGTATAACAAGAAAAACAAAACCAAAGTTCAATCCATCCACAAAACCGCAGTGAACATAGAGATAATGGTTATGAAATCAAGATATACAGTTCAGAGACCTGAACTCCTGGTCTCAAAATAAGCACAGTCCTCCCAAATTTGTCCTTAAAGTTGGCCCTCGAGACTTTGCCTGTCTTACCTTTATGTGCGACGTCACTCTGGACACGGCAGATGTGTAAATAACTAGATTAAAATCAACAAGAGTCAGTGGAAAACAGATGATACATAAAAGCATATCGCACCCAACGAATTTCTTCAGGTTTGAAGGTTGCCCTCCAAATGAGGGTAGCTTCAATCATTACTTTGGCCTTGTCAATATTCCAGTTCCGAGCCTCCAAGTATCTCCTCAAGCATGAGTCGGTGCAATATTTCAAGTTGCGTCCAGATAGAGGTTCAAGAGCAGCTCTCAGTTGGCCAACCTAGAGGTTGTTGTACAAGAAGCATGAGTTCATTCTCTACATGGATATAATTCCATAGTTCGAAGTATATGTTCAGACTAATATTACAACGCAATCTAATGATTGCACTAGAATAAGGATTTATGCTTTGGCATGTTAAGAATTAAAAAAAAGGGCTAGCTTGTCAGATCAGTATCAAGCCTTACTCATATCCTCATTGGTTAGTAATTCAGTACCTCTGAATCTGAATCTGGATTGTCACTTCGTCGATGCTTATACGATAGCCTTCTATCAATAGACATGGTGACTGCAAAACATCCAAGGCACATTAAGTACTTTGAATGAAAAAATTCAATCATCTTCAACATAACTTTAGCTCTTCTTCCTCATCACTTTCTTTTGTTTTCGCAATGACTCATTTCGTAAAACTAATAAGCCAAGATCTGAAGATATTAAAATCTAAAAGAAAGAGCAAAAGGGTACAGAATGCCAACGTTAGAGGATTTCTAATGCCCAAATCAAATACACCAAGTCCGGCATAAGCAAATAATGTATTGTTATGTCGAGTTCAAATTTCTTCTTATTTTAAAAGCTTGTTTTATTCTGAAGTTTTGGGATTAATAAACAACTAAAACTTGTTCAATCCTAATCTTTTTTTTTTCCGGATGTAGGAGATCATGTCCAAATTAATAGTATGGCAACTCAAATCTGTATCTCATTTTCGTGCATGGGCATTTTAGATAGAAGACTATACTAGTTTTCGAGACATAAGCTGGTCACCAACAACAAATGCTGATAAAAAAGCAGAGCAAGAATTATAAAAATGTACAACAGCAAACCTGATAAAACAGCAGATCAGGGAAGCGACGAAGGAGAGGGCTTACTCGTAATGCCTTCCTCCCGGTTATGACTTGGTTTATTGGTTTGTTTTGTTACACAATTACGACTTTTATATATAGGCATGCACATCTGGGAAATGAAATAAAACGCCAGAGCAAGCATCCCGATACTCCCTAGCTAGTCCCAGCGAAGTGTATAACTACTGTTGAAATGCGGTATCTCCTTATACCACTACTCGGCCATTTCTTCTTAGATGTATTCACTCTCCTTTTCACACATTAAAAAGACATGATAACTAATTTGTTTCACTTATTTTCTCTAAAATAAATAATTTGTATCGTTAAGTCGCATTATAAATTTTTTTTAGTGATTTTCTTAACTGTTTAGAAATGAAATTTAACCTATTCCCTTTTTATGGCCCAACAGGAAAGATTCTACAAGCACTCTAAAAGGCAGAGTAACGCCAAGAGAGTAATACAAAGTAGGGAATAAGTGAACTATTCATCGTAAATATGACAATCATTGTTATTATTAAGGTGTTGCATTAAAGACAAACTAAAATATATAGCTAAATGATGCCAAGAAAGGAATAATAATTTTGATGAATATTTTAAAAAGTAATGAAATACTAGCCCTAGTAGGCAATCAGTTGATTATATTAGATGTTAGTTGATTCTATCTGCGTTGAGCTGATTTGATAAATTGATAACATTAGCTGGTTTGATAAGTAAAAAACATTAGTTGTTTAATTTAATACTTTTTATAATTTATAAATCAATTAAACAATTTTGGTAAATTAATCAATTTTTTAAATTTAAATTTCTTGTCTTATCCGTTGTCTTTAAAATATTGGTGTTAAGAATTAGAGTTCAATTTGTAAATTTTATATAAAAAATAAAATAAAATTGAAATGATAGAAAAACCAAAACACAGAAAGTAAGTGAAATTACAGATGTGACAATTCTCGTAATACGCGTGATAGTTATAATTTTAGAGTAAAATAAATTAGAAAGTAAATGATATTTAACAATTACCAACGTGCTTTTTGTTATTAATATTCAATCTTTATCAGTTGAATACCAAATCGTTCCTATAGAAGAGTTTTTTAAAAAATTAGTGGAATGATTTGAATCAACCAAGTCAATCCTCTGGTAACGAAATAAATTTATTAGCTATTAAACTGCTGACACCTTCCAATATGTTAAAGTACTATGACTTAATTGTGCCCGCAGGGATAGTTCAACTGATGATCCGAAAGAAAGTTAAGTGCAAAAATTTCAGGTTCAAGTCTCAACAGCGGTAGAGTGAGAATTCATCCAACGTGATGACTCCTTGTATGCACTAAATGATAGGTCACTTTTTTGATAAATTAAGTAAGATTAAATTATGATTTATCTCCTCACAATTCTATCAAGCTAAAGTATGGAGATACCTGAAGTGAGCGATTCCACATTTGAGTGCAAAAGTATGAGTTAAATGTCATCTACTTTTAACACAAAGTATAATATATTATGCGCGACTTCTAAAGCATAGCTATTTGTACTAGGATTTGAGATGTGACACATCTTTAAAGAGAAGTTGGGACAAAACAATAATTATTTTAAATAAATATAATTATAAATTTAAGATATTATCGTTCTAAATAAATAAATTTATAAAATCAAGACACAATATATAATACATTTGAAAAAATGAAGTAGAATTAAATAAATATGAAAATTACTTTATACATTAGCGAAAAAATCCTTTTGATTTCATAAAAGTATTTAATAAAAATATAAAATAAACATATTGAATGAAGATTTACGATATAATATAATATTTTTATAATTATTCAAAATAAAATTTGAGAATAAAAATATATAATTATGTTAAATAAATGCAATCATAATATTAAAATACAATATGAGTATTTTATTGTTATAAAGTGCGAAAAGTT
>JANPWT010000247.1:8821933-8832588 GCA_024678245.1 Erythroxylum densum | reverse complement strand
AAAAACAACTTTGAAAATACATAGAGCAAAAGTAGAGAGTAAAGTCGATGACAATATTGTCATTAAACAAACAGCTAACTCCAAAAGCTCCTCTTATGGAGCTTTTAGAAATCAACTTATTATGATTAAATAAGCTGATCAATAAATCATTCACTAAACATATCAATAATTTTTTACGATGATCAAAGAAACTAACTTTTAGTCAATAAACTAAAAAATAGCTGAAAAATTGTTTGCCAAATACCCCGAAACCATTCTAGTCTATATCATAAGTCCCTTGCTGAGCAGGATTCAGGAACTCAAGAAGCACCTGAAACTTCTCTGCAAAAGAGGGATTTAACGCAACAGCAAAATATCAGGCACTTTGTATTGGAAAACAGTATATGGATATTTTACTAGCTCTTGTAGGAAAATGAAATCAGAAATTGCAAAGAAAAATTCAGAATTTCTATTTAAGCTTTAATTTTTCTGAGCCTGAAGCGTTTTTTATTCTTTTTTTTTTCTTGATAACGAGTCTGAAGCAATCATTAACTCGGTGCAAGAGACTGAGTGTATGATACTATCAACTTTGAGAGACCATACATCTTTAATCTTATTACAATGTCTTTTAAGATGGCTTAAATGGTAGACTCATCATCGAATCTCCAACATTTAAAGTATTGGTTTTTTTTTATTTGGTTGTCTTGGATTAAACGCATGGTATGACTTTGAATCAATTGTTTGTCTAATTATTGAGTAATTTATAAATAATTGTCAGTAACTTATATTAACATATATTCACGTAATCTTCATTCAGTCAACTATTCATTGTAATTATTCTTTATTTTCTTCTAAAATTATGTACATTAATACTGTGAATTATTTTGTTGATTTGTTACTTTAGTTAGAAACATTTAGAGTGTACGTATAAATAAATGGATGTATATCACATTATATGTACACAAAAAAGCAGAGAGTATTTCTACATTTTTTTTCAATATCTATTTCTACAATTGTGTACGTTAAAAATTTAATAGACGTTAGAATTTGGTGGGAGGCGGTCACTTTGACTAATCGAGTAACCTACTCATCGCTTTTTCTGAAGAGTCCGTAGCTGTTAGCAAACAACAGACACAGTCCACTAGTCCTCAGTCCTCACAGACAATAATCCCAAGTACTAGACAATACACTAATGCCTGTAAATCCACGCCATCCAGTTGGTGTGGGTGATTGGCTTCTTTTTCTTCCCATGAAAGTGATGTTTATATCCGTTTTCATCTTTTTAGCTTTAGACTGAAGAAATCATAGCTTCAGTCCCACTAACTCCATTTTCAACGTAAATAGGCGAAGACCTTACTTGTCATTATTAACCCCTGGAATGCTAATGGTCAGTGAGTGTTCAAAAGCTCACCGAGCTACACGAATCGTCTTTCATGTCACTATTTCTAGCATCCAGAGCCCAACGTACAAAAAAGTGGATGACAGGGCAGATAATCAAATGGCGTAGTTGGACTCTGTAGTAACTACTTGTTTTGATTTTTAAATTCAGTAAAAGAAATCCTTAATTGAACTTTTAAATTATATTTTTTGATTTTCCTTTCTTCTTATTTTCGTAATTAATAAAATTATAAGAATTGACTTTTATTTTTGAAGTTATCAAGGAACACACGAAGTTTCGACTTACGAGCTCGATTATGGGACAATGTGTTGCTGTTAAATTATCGAGTTTTTTGGGAAGGACGATTGCTACCCTCAACCAGTGAATCATATACCATACTAATGGTATTGCTGACACAGACAAGAGAACGGCCACGAAAGCAAACAACAAATGGTTATATATAAATACAAAATCCACAGTTTAACTGTAGAATCTTGGAATATTAACATTTCCCGATGCTACAAGATCGTCAAAATGCCTTGCATTGCAACTGCATACAACCAATTTATTGCATCCGCTTGTTTCTTATTATCAGATAATCTGCAAATGCCAATACTTAAAATTTAACGGCATTAATAGACACGGGCCTTAGGTGGGAATGTTTCAATCTCATCATCTAAGGTGTTCATGTGAACTGGCCTGTAATCAAGACGAACTTTCTCGTTCTCCCAGTATCTGCAAAATGCAAGTCAAAACACTGAATCCAAAATTTACCAATTGGCTAACAACAAACACAACACATAACACTTTAGGGAACACCCACAAGAATCAACTAGGTATCACTAATATTTCATCCCAAAAAGACTTACCCTAATGTGTGTTTCATCCAGTTCTCGTCATCTCTTTTCTGCGATAATTAACCATCTTATTTCGTAAATAAGATGAAAACAGGCAATAAAACAGAACAATCAACTGATAGCAGAACTAATACAAACCGTGAAGTCTTCGCGAGCATGTGCTCCTCTGCTTTCTTTACGGGCTTCGGCAGAATGCATAGTGATACATGCATTTATCAAAAGGTTTTCCAGCTCAATTGTCTCGATCAAATCAGAGTTCCTACCATAATTCATCAAAATTTAAGCTTGAAGAAAATAATAATCCAATAATTTGATAACTTGACATTCTCACAAGTAGCACACCATATTAAACTTCGGTCTTTCAATTTTACATCATGAAAGCTCTCCCATGCCTTGTCAATCAGCTGGCACCCTAAACAAGTAGCAAAGACAGTGACAAGGACAAGTATAAATTAGATACAATCAATACAAATTGTTTATCATAACAGTTTATTAGATTTAGTCCATCTGGAAACACAGCAAAGATAACAATTATTGCCTTAGAATGTCAAGAATGTTCTACATTGCCTCCATGCTACTAAATACTTATTGGTCTGTAATAGAAAGGCAACCCCTTATTCAATACCCACCTGTCCCAATCTTCTGTCCAGTCAAAATAACCCCAAAAAAAAAAGAGAGAGAGAGAGAAATAAACCAAAGGAGAATGGAGAAGAAAATTAGGCATACAATAATAATGAAAACCACATGGTTGTGATTTCGAGGAATATGAAGTATAAGTGGCTGTAAGTTAGGGTACCTTCTTCCAATGTTTCCTGTGTACGGAACACAGCAGCATTATTTTGCATCACTTTCTGCATTTTCAATCGGATTTGTGATGTAGGCAATGATCCATTTGAATTTCTTAGTTTATCAAGCCACGCAATTGTCTTCTCCCCAGCATCCTTTTCTAAAGGCTTCTGATTCTCTCCTGCAAGATAAGAAGCACTGGCTTTTTAATCATATTAAAGCAGTGAGGACTTTAACTCTCTATCAGTTAATATCATATAGATGTCTACAGCTGTTCTGATCAACTACGGATCAGGGCCTTCATTGCTCACACATAAATGGTAACTCTCAATTAGCCACAAGTAAACAATCAACTTGCCTGGTCTATGGATCTCTGCTACTCTATTAGCACAAGCTCGACCAAAAACTACAATGTCAAGAAGAGAATTTGCACCAAGGCGATTGGCACCGTGAACTGATGCACAGGCTGCCTCCCCAGCGGCCATAAGTCCAGGAACAACAGCATCTGGATCATTGCCTTTGACAGTAACTACCTGAACAATAATTTTCAATATGAAATCAGAAAGCAAGATTCCAAGATTGTGCAATGAGTCGCTTGTATGGCAAGAGCACCATGAAATGAGAAGAAAACTGTACTCTATGATCACCAAAAAGTAACTGCCTTGTCTAGTTGCTGTTTATTTGTCAATTTCTTTGAAAAACAATCTTTTGAAAATTAGCCGAATATTCAATCGCACGTTCACCATAGTAACCAAATATTCAATCACATGTTCACCATAGTAACGTATTAAGTGACATTTTAGCTTCCTATACTTGTTTTATGACAGTTAATCATGATGAAAGAACCCAACATATGCAAAATCTTACCTCTCCATGATAATTTGTAGGAATTCCACCCATGTTGTAATGCACAGTAGGTAAGACAGGAATGGGTTCCTTTGTCACATCAACACCAGCAAAAATGGCAGCAGTTTCAGAGATACCAGGAAGCCTCTCCTTTAGTACTTCTGGTGGCAAGTGATTTAAGTGTAAATATATGTGATCCTTCATAGGTCCTGCAAGATATTAATAACTCAATCAAATCATAAAACGTAAGTGTTGAAGTAAAATTAGAAGGTACTGTTAACTTTATGTATAGCTTTTCTGTATTTTGTATAGTTACATGTATTGTTTATTTTAGGTAAAGTGAGGTCGTTTTGTAAACAGACGTTAGCCTCTGCTTTTGTTTTCTAGTTGTTTGTATATAAGCAAAAACTGACTAAGTCCTTATTTAGCTTCTCTCTTCATTTACGGTGAAATCTTTCAGGTACAACCTCTTGAAATTTTGTGGATAGTGATAGCATTAGTAAGGACAAAATATATAGATAACTCTCATTACCTATCCTCATATACTAGCAAAACAAAATACTCTTCTGCATCATGCCAGAAACTATGTACAGTTCTGAGGAACTGCCGACACAATTTCTTCACAGGACCATTATTTAGCTCAAGGATTGGTGAATAAGTAAATACTCATCTTCTAATTACGTGAATTATCTAAATATGGGAACCAATCGTACCTACACCACGACCCTCCCGAATTTCTATTGTCATAGACCTGGAAACAACATCTCGTGAAGCAAGATCCTTTGCAGTAGGTGCATATCTTTCCATAAACCGTTCACCTTCACTATTCCTAAGAATACCACCTTCGCCACGAGATCCTACAAAAGCAGATAAAGATTTGGAATACAAATTTTTCTTATCACCTGAATCAAAATAACTTAAGTTCACCAGAAAAACAACTAAAGAGTTGCAACTCAGTATGGTCTAATCTGAACAGGACACCAAATGATCATATGGTTTGATTAGCATATAAGCAAAGAAGAAAACAACTATCAACTTCAAAAGCTCTTACCTTCAGTAATGAGACATCCAGCACCATATATGCCAGTAGGATGGAATTGAACAAACTCAAGATCCTGGAGAAGATATTGTGTCCATAAATGTTAATGTATTTTTGTGTAAACAAGAATACAATTCCCTATAAGCATTTCAGGATCAAGAAACAAAACCAACCTGGAGCGGAATCCCAGCCCTTGCAACCATAGCATTGCCATCTCCAGTGCATGTATGAGCAGAGGTTGCAGAAAAATATGTCCTGCCATAGCCCTGAAAGAAACAAACATCTAAAAGACAGATAGATACACTAAAATGACACAATTTAATTCCAGTACTGCTTGAAATAAAACACATCCATTAACAAAAAAACAAACTATACCCCTGTGGCCAGAATTGTTGAAGCAGCACGTATTCGATGTAATGTTCCATCCTCCATATTCATTGCAATTACTCCTTGGCAACTACCTGAATATTGGATATCACGAATTTTTTTCACATTCACAACTGTCTTCCAAAAACAGAATTTGTAATGTAGAAGTAGATAACTGAGTTAATTTAGATTAGCATAAGTGGCCAGTAACCACACCATGTCTTGGATATGACTAGCTTACCATGATATGAACAATGCATACTGCAAGACAACTAGCTAGCAGACCCTAAAGTAAAGATCTGCATCTTACTAGAAGCTCACAACAAGTAGATAAATGCTTTTAATTTGGATTAGAATAAGTGCCAGTAACCACACCATCTCTTGGATACGACTGGCATAACATGACATGAACAATGAATACTGCTAGACAACTAACTAGTAGACCCTTAGAATGGAAAGATCTTCATCTCAGTAGAAACTCACAACTGATGCACTAGTGAGTATATACTTTTGGCACATGGTGAAGGTAAACTATGTGGAGCAATTTCACAGAAAAAAAGTCTGAAAGTTTAAGTAGCCGTACTGTCCAATAGGAAGGAGAAAATCCTCAAAACCTTTAAATTCTGCCTGCTAATATTTATATCTCTAGTGGGGCCAATGTATAACTTCCATCAATTAGAGTGAAGTACAAAAAAGATAACTGACAAAAACAATTATAAGCTTCATTTGGAACATACCATCATTGTTCATCAGTAGATCCAAGGCAAAATATTCAACAAAGAACTGTGTATTATGTCTCATAGCTTGGCCATAGAGAGTATGTAGAAGAGCATGCCCAGTTCTGTCAGCAGCACATGCACAACGATACGCTTGGCCACCTACGGCAATTGCAACCAAGAATCAAATACAGAAAATTACTGGTGGAAACCTATCATCTGATTATTTGATTTCCGAATTTAATGTATTAGTTCTTACCTTTTCCAAAATCTAGACTTTGACCACCAAATGCACGCTGATAAATTTTTCCGTCTTCTGTTCGAGAAAATGGTAACCCATAGTTCTCAAGTTCAATAACTGCTTTTGGTGCCTCCCTGCACATGTATTGTATAGCATCCTGATCACCTGTAGAAAAATCCTCAAGATTAATGCCCAAGCAATGAGTTGTGAGTTGTGACATTAAGAAAGAATAGTAACATGGTAAAATTGCGAACATGCAGCTGCATAATTTAAGTTGAGCTACATGGACAATTAAGTATTGCTCCAATGAAAGTAACACCTCCACTTTTATATCTCCACAACTACAGAAAGTTTAATGATTACAAACATCTGAGCAGTCATGTTGCTCTACTGCACAAGTTCAACAAGTGTAGAATGCAATAAACCTTCTGTTAGATAGTCTATATGCTTTAGAATAACATGTCTTCAAAACACTAGGTAATATAGACCAGATAAGGAGCACATAATCCAAGAGCAGAACAAGAAGCACACCTAACCAGTCACTTCCTTTAACAGTGTCATACATGTGCCACCTCCAATCATCTTCTGTCATATTTCCTAGAGCAGCATTAATACCACCCTGCCAGATACAGAATTGCATGTCAACAAAATTTCTATCCAAAGAAGATGGAAACTTGTAGGGTTCTCCTATCCGTTGAGTATTACACCAGTTATGTCTCCAATAACCACAAAAATTCAAAAGGCTGAATCCTTCACTACAACGTCATACAGACACAATTATCATTCATGCCCAGTTAATAATCATATTAAGCACAAAGGACAAACATGCTCCCAGGATTCCTATCAACAACACCCAATTGCTCCAAAATGAATTACTCCCGACCTAAATATTTCTTGAAAGAGAAAGATGACTCTAGCACATCAAGAACCTCAATGAATTTCTCAAAAGGATGTTTCTTTTACTTGTCATATTCATTCATTTCCCTTCTTTCAGGATCAAAATTCAATGCAAGTTTGGACAATGTACATGCTATATTCATATGAAAAACAAATACTTGTAGCATCATTCGATCAAAATACTCCAATCTAACATGAAATATACCTGTGCTGCAACAGTATGAGAACGGGTTGGGAAAAGCTTGGTAATGCAAGCAGTTCTGAATCCATGTTCTGAGAGTCCAATGGCAGCCCTCAGTCCAGCACCACCAGCCCCTACCACAACTGCATCATATGTATGATCAACAATCGTATATGAGGATCTCCCACCAGTCTGCCACAAAATCATTGCAAACATCAATACCAAACACTGTTTGCAAAGGTAAACTATATTCTCAATTGGAAGTAAAGGCAAAGTTATGCGCCCACAAATATATGCTAATGGATTGAACAGAACAAAGAAGAAATGGCGAAAAACAACACCTAAAATATAATTAAGAGAAGAGCACAATGTTCCAACTTTACAAATCTAGAAAACAATGATAGGAAAAGTTTTCGTTGATACAAACTTCAACAATTTAGATACCATAGCAGTTTTTAGTTATTTTTGGAACTTCCTCATTAGTAGAGCCATTGACCTCAAACTGATACGTAGAACAAACCGTATCGACTTCGTTAAATTGAATATCTCCATTTTCTACATTAAACCGAATCTAATTCGCTTTCTCACCCTCCAAAGTCCAAAGAGATTTTTAGAAAATGAAAAACTGCATGTGGACACATAACGGCAACGCCGACCTGAGCAACTAGCAATAGAAATGGCCAAATAAAAAAAAGCACAGAAAAGCCACTGGTACCTGATAAGATTCTTTATTATAAAACAAAGAGAGAAATTATCAACTAGCAACTGCTACTGCTACTTCAGAAAATTGGAAGAGAACACGAAATCTATTAAACCGATAACAATGTGAAAACGTGAACAGAAAATAGTAGAGTAACAAAAAAGAGGCTGACACTTACCGAATCGGTAGAGAAAAATCTGGAAATGTGAGATCTAACAGAGTCATTAGCGATCCATCTCTTGGAAGAAGAAGAAGGAACACGGAGGCCACGAGCCACGCACCGCCACATCACTCTCGTCAACTCTCTATCTCTAGGCTTAGATAGTGGATTGGTTAATAAAGCGCTTATTTCAGGGAGAGAGAATCAGTTGTACGAAAAGTCGAAAAGGAGACCCAAAAAAAGTGTAGGATGGGCGAAACTGGGAGGTTTTATTGAACCGAAAGCCACCACGTTCCTGGGTTGTCGACCTAGAAATCAAATATGCTGATGCACACAAAGCACTTAGAACTGCCCCGTGACAAACTACTAAAACGCCACTCTCTCTGTTTCTCTTTAAATAAAATCTCCATTAAAGTCGTCCTACCAACGCACAGGATTCAGGTCAAAGGAAGAGCACGAATACCCAAGAACGTAGGGTATGTTTGATTAAAAATAAGGCATTTTGAAACAAAATGAAATGAAATTGAAAATAATGGAATAATTTACAATATAATATAATATAAATAAATCTAATATTAAAATATTATTATTTAAGAAGAATAAAAGAGTTCACAATATAATACAGTAAAGTATTATTTGAAAAAAGATTTATAATATAATATTGTAAAAATTTGTTTATTATTTTACATTTTATCATAAACTCTTCAAAAGATAACTTATTTTTACTGTTTAGGATAAAATAAGATGTAATGTTAAATCTTCTCTTTCTATCTTATTCTATTATATTATATTATAAACCCTCCTCTCAAATTATTAAATAATATTATAGTTCATTCCATTCTATTAATAATCATCCTCCCAAATTATTAAATAACATTATATTCTATTTCATTCTATTAATAACCATCCAACAAAACATATGCTTATGGTAAAAGATAAAAACATCCCTTGTAATTAGAGAAATTAAATAAAAAACTCCATGTAGTTTAAAATTCTCGAAAAAGGTTCCTCTTGTTTCACCTTCATCGGAAAATTCCTTACGGTTGACTTTCGTCAAAAGCATCAACAGAAATTGTGGCATATCAATGTTAAGCCACATAGGCCAATCAAAACATGCTAATGTAGCAATATTAGGTCATGTATATCAATTATTTGACCTAAAAACTAAACCCACCTTAACTGACTCAACCTAACTCATTTAATTAATATTTCCAACCCACCGATTTGTTTCCTCCAAATTCCTAGATTAAATAGACGAACCACATTCAAACTCAGATGATTCCAGGCAGTGGCAAGGGATGTAAGTGGAAGTGGCAATGACACCAACAGTAGGGACGCAGGCGGTAGCAGAGACGGCGGGCAGTAAGGACGCAAGTAATAGACATAGAGGTAATTCATGGTCCCTTTTCTTTTGTGGTTCCTTTCATATGATGACTTCCAACTTCATCAACACCATATTCTCTTATATGGTATGCAAAAAAACTTGGTAAAATGGTATCATCACAAGTTGTTGATTTAATTAGAATCCAAAATTAAGTGAACCAATAATAATTTGTTAATGTGATTAAAGCATTGGTGATTTCTACTTTCATTGTCAAAGTCCTGTAGTCTTCTCGCTTCTCTTACTATCTCTCTTTTAAGGCCTCTCTTTTTGACCGGATTGTGTCTTTTTCGTGTTTGAAGGAGTTCTTTAAGGATGAATTGAATGCCAATAGTAAAATATGTTTTGTTTTTAGTTGATGAGACCGATGTAGAATTGGAGTTGGAGAGTCGTTGTTTATTTGGGATTTGAGGGGACATTTTAGGATTCAGATGGTTATGGAGGAGTTGCAAAAATCTCAAGAAATTGAAATTATTATATTAATGTTAAGATCGTCTAGTGCTTTATTATGTTCTTATTTAGTATGGCCAAGTTAAACTGTGTTGGGCGCTGAAAGCTTCAGTCATCCGTCATGTCTTCTTAATGATACTTGGTCTAGTGAACATTTACACTCTTCTTTGTAGATGTTTTTGCATTCTAAAGTTTTTTTCCTATTTCTCTTAATAAGCTAAGTGGTTCCTAAGTTGTGAAATTACATTTTGAATATTTTTTTATTTTTATTTGCATGTAATTTTTTAATTCTTATCTTATTTTCTTAATTTCTTCTTTTTATGTATATCATGAAATAGTTCTCCTTGATTTACGATTTTACCTCTCGTCAATATCAATTTTTGTTCGTCTTTCACTCTTATATAATATATCATGATTTGTGGGGTTATCTCCTTTGACATACTATTATATATGCTTGAGGAGTTGTATCTAGATTCTTAGATATGATTATATTCAACAAACGACTTCTTTAAGATTTTAAAAGGCATTAATGTTGTCTTTCAAAATGTCTTAAATGAGTCAGTTGAAAATTTTAAAGTCATTGTTACTCTACTATAATTTATGTTAGTTCGGATAGTTAGTTTGTTATATATTTGAAATAGTCAATTGTTGATAATAGGTGCTAACAGTTAGTTTTTG
>JANPWT010000247.1:8727375-8744326 GCA_024678245.1 Erythroxylum densum | reverse complement strand
GTAATTCAATCTAGAGAAGCCATTGAGTAGCTCCTAAACTATGAGAACGTTATCACTAATATGACGATCATTCATCCAAGTAACCTGATTCTCACTGATCAGAGGAGCGATAGCATATTTCAATTAGTTAGTAAGGATTTTTGAGATAATTTTATAAAGAAACTTGGTACATACTATGGGTTTGAATTCTCTAAAAGTGGAAGGGTTGGAAGTTTTGGGTATCAAGCATAGGAAGGTAAAGTTAATTTCTTTAATGAGCACTCCATTTGTGAAGAATTTCTAGACTATATTCTTCACAGAAGGTCTAGTAATATTCCATGAGTTTTGAAAGAAATAACCATTGAAGCCTTCAGGCTTGGGGACCTTCCTACCATCCATGTTGAATACAACTTTCTGGATCTCATTATCATTAACAAGTTTAGTTAAAAAGTCTAGATCCTAAGGAGATACTTGCTTTAGAGAAAGGGAGTTTAGAGTAGTGAATGAAACACCCAAAGTTCCAGCAGTACCAAGGAGAGAGCTAAAATAACTTATGAATTCATCTTGTATATCATGGAAATTCTAGAGTGGTGAGCTAATTGTGGAAGTAATGGAGTGGATCTAGTTATGGTGTTTCCTTACTAAGATGGAATTGAAAAAGAAACTAGTGCTTTGGTCTCCATCAGTTAGCCAATTAATTCTAGCTTGTTGTTCGAGCAATGAGTTATGATTGTTGAAGGCATGCATGTAATTAGAAAGGGCAATCTTCTTAAAATTTAGTAGCATCGTATTAGTGAGCATCAAGTCAAGTTTTAATTGAATATTTTCAAGAATTGATTTGGTGGTTTGAATATCTTTCACAGTAGAACCTTTCACAGCTTATAATAAGTTCATGTCTAATGAACTTAAGTTTTTGTATATAACAAAATTGTTTTGTTCCAACACATAGCTAGCTTGCTCCTTTGCTACAAGCTTCATAAAATGTAGGATCATGAACTAGGTAATTGTTGAAATGAAAGGGATAATATATGATCTGTTTTTGGGCAAGTTGTCAATAATGATTAGGGTATGGTCCAAAAATAGAGGGTCTTTGAAGTTGACAAAGTTTTTGAGGAATGTATTTAACCAGATATCATTGATAAGTGCATGATCAAGTTTCTTTCAAATATTCCAAGCAGATGTTTGCTTATTAGATCGAGTGAATGATTGTCCAATAAATTTTAGATCAGTCATTTCAAGTTCATGAACACAGTCTTTAAAGTCAGTCAAACAATTCTTCAAGTTTCAGTGGCCTTGAATTGTAGGATAAAGAACTGAGTTGAAATCCCCACATATAAACCATGGTTTGTTTATGTTACCTCCAATGGTTTGGAGGTTATTCCATAAATATCTTCTCTGAAAGTTGTAGTTGTTGGCATAGATGAAGGATGAAGCAATAGCCATATTGGTCTGTAGAAAAAGTAAATGCAAATGTATAGCTTGGTCATTGGTGTCCACCATATTTACCTTTATCTCATCCTTCTTATAAAAAATAACAATTCTTCCAAAAGCATGTGACTATGGTTTGAAAGTGCATCCCATTGAGGACCAGTATTTACAACTCGTTCATGTTTTCATATTTGATTTTAGTTTCAAGCAGAGTTACAAGCAGTGGTTTTTCATGAAAGATAAAGTCTTTAGAGCCAAAAGTTTTGAGGGACAATTTATTCCTCTTATATTCCAAGTGAGGATTGACATATTAGTTGGAAAGCCTAGTGAGGCATTTATGTTTGCCCTTTTTGGAATGCCTTTGATTCACTGTACTAAATGATTCACCATAGGTTGGTTCCTGGGTGTAGGAATCCTCAATTGATAAGCTAACCATTGGAATTTCAAAAGGTGTAGTGTGGCGTAGAGTGTCAATTGACTTTTTGGATTCAAGGTTGTGGCTTTTAATGAGTGCCACAGATGAACAAACATAGATGATTAGTTCAAGCCTGGGTTCATTCTTCTGGTAATAACTGTGCATATGCAAAGATTACCTTTTGCAATTTGATGTGGGAGTTTCCAAGGTTTGAACATCATCCATTAAGCATGTAGCTAATTTCAAAGATTGTGGGGTATCTCTTCCATAGGCAGAAGTAAGGACAAGATTAGAATTGATATCTAGTATGACAGTATGTTCCTGAGGTTAAACAATTTCTTCCTAGACAGAGTCATCAAGTCCCATTATTTCTTGGTAGTTGCCCGTTTAGAAAATCTTTCTCGTGGCTTTCCAAACCTTACTCTAAGATTTAGAAAGGGGCTCCAATTGTAATATATAGCAATAGTGTCTTCCTATAATGTATTATCTTTGCCTAACTACATGACAAGTATTTCATTAAGGAGTTCTTGACACATATTCAGGCATAACCTGTTCTCTTCTTCCTTATTGTATTCTCATCCATACACAATGATTTCCCAATATAACTTGCAAACTGGCTCAACCCCTGGGTAGTCTAATACTCTAAGGAACATTATAGAAATGGACCCAAAAAGGGACATTATGCTCTTTTTTGGATTCAAATTGTAAACTAGGTTGCCATTATTATAAGAAGATAGGCTAGTTGCCTAAGTGCCATAGACCTTCTTTAAGTAGTTTGTGTGCTTATGAGATAGAGGAGAAGGTAAAAAGGATAAGGATGTCCTCTGAGAGTAAGACATCAGTGAGACCTCTGTGTTTCCATAATTTGTTGGCCCAGTGTTAGATGAGGGGAAAGACTGGTCAATGGTTAAAAAAGAACCCAACAATTTTTGATTCCCAACTCTTGGCACCCTCTTGGAGTGTTGCAATTTTTGGACAAACTACAAGTTTACCATCTAGGTCCTGTGGTGGATAATAGGTAAGAGTGGAGATAAGTTGGTCCCTGACAACTTGCTTCCATGTTTTTTGGGTATAAGGTGTTGATGGTATAGGAGAAGAAGGTGAGTGTGAGGGGGAAGGGCCAAAGTTAAGGGGAAAAGGTGGGAAATCAGATGGTGTGAGGGTGGTCATATTGCCTGAAAGGGAAGGGGGTAGGTTGACAGTAGGGTGGCACTGACAGAATAGTTGAAAGAAAATGGTAAAAAAAATGTGAGGCAAGAAAAGAGGTGTGAATGAGAAGTACCAAAAAATCCATAGTAGAAAAATCCAGGGACAAGCCGAGATGAGTTAGAGGGCAAAGAAATCTAGTGGGGAGAGGAAACAGACACAATCGAATAGGGTAGAGCAAAGAAACCAGAGGAAGTGTTAAGAGAGGCTCTCTCTCTCTAGCCCATCTTTTGTTTAGAAGTTGTTGTTCAAGCAAGGACTTGGTTACTTCTGATTAAGATTTTTTAAGGAGCGGGAATAAGCACGTGGTGCAATCCTTTACTCCATATACTCCATATAGTGCATTACTTAGCCAATATCCTCATCATCAATATTCTTTGAAATTGTTTATGTAATTTTTCCATGAATGTCTTATTCTTATATGTCAAATTTTGATTGACATTACTGTAAGAGGTACAATATCTATTAGCCCAACAAAACCATTTGCATGCCTCCTTATATCTGTTTTAAATAAAAAAAATTAAGATTCGTTTTCCTCCACATATTTATGGTTTATATTAAGGTGTAACTAAAACTTTTAGGGAGCTGTACATTTGTGACATGATATGACCATTCATTATTTCTTGAAGCTTAGTCTCCCTAAAAATTGCTAAAAATCGTTGAAACCTTAGCTAATTACTTGTCAAATAAAGTTTTAAAAGGAAAATTAAAAACTTCTTTTTATAATGTTCAAGCATCTTTATACTTAGTATAACAAATAATGGATATTTTTAAATAGGAAGATGTTGTTGAATCAGGCATGGGCAATAGGGAGGCATGTTATCATTGCTATATGTATTGGCATCCTTCCCAAACATGTATGAACATGGAACATACCTCAAATTATTATAACGTAAACTATATGGCTGACTATAGAGGAACAATTGTCAAGAATGATCTTTTCTCTAATATTTATAATCTAGGTTAGAGAATTCACCCAAACTTTTCTTGGAAGGAGTAATGAGTTGGAGTAAATAGACCTATTGGACTATTTGGGTTGTAACAAAGGCCTCAATTTTAACAACTACCATCTTCAATGGACAAGGGGGTGGAAGAGATGCTTAAGTAATATATGCCTTCCATTTATTTTGAATTAGATAACTTGGGGAGACTGGTCTCTCATATGGATCTATTTGATAAGGTGGTGTTATCAAGTTCTACATTTATTCATAAACTGGAGTTGCTAGTGAACCAATTGGCTAAGATAGTAATGGAAAGAGGTCAAAACAAGCTTCCTAATAATATAAAGGTAAATCCAAAAAAGATAATGTTAGACCTCATACTGAGGAGTGGCAAAATATTTGATATTACAACCACTAAGAAAAAGGAAATGCAAAAGATAGATAGGCCTAAACACGAGGATGATATGATTGAAGTTCACGGCTAAACTTGTTGAATAGTATAACACTAGCTCCTAAACCCTCTATCAAACCCTATATACTACCCATTTTACACCCTTAGAGGTTAAAGAAGATTAAGGAAGAGCAAAATTCAAGAAATTCATAGATATTTTCAATAGGTCACATATTAACATCTCATTTAATGAAGTATTAGCTTAAAGATCGTCACATATAAAGTTTTTGAAGCAAATCATCTCCTAAAAAAAACTTGAGGAGTATGCTAAGATACCTTTAACTGAGGAGAGTAGTGTAATTTTGCCAAACAAACTTCCTCAAAAGTTAAAGGATCAAAGGCCTTTTATTATTACATGTCATTTTGGAGCTTCTAATATTTATAATCATTTTGTGATTTATGGGCAACTATTTGCTTTATGCTTTTATCTCTTTCAGAAAGTTTAGTATAAGAGAACTCAAGCCTACAACTATATCACTCCAACTACTTAATATGTCCACCAGATACCTACCTAGGGTAGTGGAACATCTATTTGTTAAAGTAAAAAAAACCTAATTTTTTTACAAAATTTTTTATAATAGACATGGAGTATAACATTGAGGTTCACATCTTGTTAGGGAGACCATTTATGGCTATTGGAGGGGCACTAATTAATGTGTCAAAGGATAAGTTAACATTTAGAGTGGACAATAAAAAGGAGGAGTTCAAAATTTCAAGGCTTTGAAAGGCCCTGCCTTTGATTGCATTTATTATAAGATGGACGTTATTGATTCTATTATGCATGATGGCCTAGTTAAAGTTACTTATGTTAACCCTTTGAAAATATGTTTAGCTTTAGATATAATGAAGAAAAGAAGCATCCTAACCTAATTGGGTGTGCTTTTAAGTAAAAATGAGAGAACTATAAACTTTGATGGTCTAGTGTTTTTGAGAATTTAGGAGAAGAAAAATCTAAACCCTACCAATTACTAAAGAAGCAACTAGTCTTAATATAATGCAATTGCCTTCTCACTTACATCATGCATGTTTATAGGAAAATAATACTTATGATGATATTATCTCTTCTTCTATAAGTTCTAACAAGAAGATAAGCTACTTATGAAAACTAATAAACCCTTAACTAGGAAGAAGAATATTATGGATTCGTCAGGGTGAAGGACTTAGTGACCATGTCAAGATGTAGGATTCATAAAGAAGCGCTTGTTGAGAAGCATCACAATGATTAGATGGTTTTGTTTTAATTTGGTAGTTTTACAATCTTTAGCAAGAATTTTAGTTTTTTTTTTGCAAGATCTGAAAGTTTATTGCATGTACTTTTAGTTAGGAACAATACTAAAGTCTTGGATATTAGATTATGATTCTTTTATTTGAGATTGGAAGTGATATAATTTTGCAATATTATATTTCATTTTCGTGATGGTGTTAGCTAAGGTGGACAATTCTTATATTATTAGGGGAGTATTAGTTATCCTAATTTCCTTATTTCCCTTATTTTCTATGTTTTTCATTACTCTTTCATATATATATATATACATATACATTAAGGATAACGTGCAAATTAAGTGTAGGGGAGGGAATTAACAGTTGTGCTTATTATTTTTGTTATAATTATTTTAATAAGGAACAATTCTAGAAATTTTTAATTTTAAACGAATATTTTTCAAGATAATTTATTATGAGTTTGGTTGTTATTATTACTTGATTTGCTAAGGCAAATAGTAATGAGTATTGATAATTAATTTAATTTTAAATTATTTTAATAATTTTGTAAATAAAACTTAACTTATGTTATGATACCTCTTGCATAGTTTGGTAATCTAATTAAGTTAGACTTGAATTCTTCAAGCATGTTAACCATTCCACTAAACATGTGAGATAAAATGAATTCACTTAAATACCTTTAAACTAAGTAAAAAATCTGAAGTGTGATAATGGCGCTAAAAGCCATTTAATTATTCATGACAAGGTGTTTACTCTCAAATTAAAAGCTTATTTTTTGTGTTAATTTCAAATTAATATTTTATTTTCTTCATTTAACAAGGGTTATGAAAATATTTAAAAGTTTAAGCATCTTTCTCATATATGTTCACTTTATGATTAGGTTAAATTTTGTGAGTTAAGTTAAAGTTTGAAGGATTATGAAGTTAAGTTTAATTGATTTATGACTATATGCAAGTAGTTAAATTCCTAACAATTTGATTAACTTTATAATTAAATTACTAATAGAGAATTTTAATTAATGTGATTGATTGGTTAAATTCATATATGGAGTTGTAACTTATGCTTGGTTAAGAGTAATGAAATTTGATAAATGTTGTTAATATAATTTTGAAAGTATTGTTACTTGTATTTGGATGATTTTTATGGGATCTGGTACCTAATATGGCTTATATTTTATTTTCAAACTTTAATCTAGCTCTCTAATATAGAAGGAATGAATTTGGGCAAGTTGGATTTAGGTTGTAGAAGTATTTTAACAATTTTATAAGCATATGGCACCAACATAGGCCAGTGTCCAGGAACATGAAAACAACACGATATCAAGTCCATCTTATGTTCTACTCCGATACATTATATTCCTTTCACAATTTTTCACATAAAGAACATGGGTCAAATATGTACCCATTTTCCCTAACACGACCTAAATACAAACTCGTGTTTATGGACATCAAACCTATTTTCACCAAATGTTCCCTTCGATACACAATTAAGGAACTAATAACTAAATATGATTTAAATACAACACCATATTCTAGACCCATGTTGGTAATGATTTGTTATAAAAAAAATCCAGATAGGAGTGTTAGCAATGATTTCTTATAAAAATTCTAGATAGGGGTGTTAATGTATAGTGGGCTAACACAAGCCCATGTTAGTCCCATATTAGCACAAACTTTATAAAAAATTTAGGATTTTATACTATAAAAGAATAAAGAGGGTTGAGGATTGATGGGGAAGAAGATGAGCCAAATTAAAGAATCTTAGAATAATAAAGGGAGAACCTTGGAGAAAAGTTCAAGATTCCATTAAGATTTAACAAAGAACATTAAGATTCATGAAATGAGTTCATGTGTTTTGTTTTCTTTCTTGTTTTATGTTGATCTCCTTTATTCTAGTATGAACTAATTCCCTAGTTAGAGTTAGGGATGTAACTTATATGGGATATATCAATTATTAATGCATGACTAGTTATTTCTTATATTAAATTTATTCACTGTGATCTTGATCCTTGAATGTATGCCTAGTCATTATAGATTCAATCTTAGAGATTGTGTAAAAAAATTAAAGAAGAAGTATAATATGTATATATAGTCGTTATAGATTCAATCTTAGAGATTGTATAAAGGAATTAAAGAAGATAATATGTATACGAGAAGAATAAACAGTCTAGATCTAGTGAAAGAGATATCTTAGACAATTTAATAACTGGTAGATTAAATATTCTTAATAAAATTATTTAGTTTAATTATACTTCGAGAGTTGGCAATTGATTAATTAGATATAAATGTATAACCTCAAGAGAGGGTATAGATATCTTAGGTTAATTGTTATTTTAACCTTAATAACTAATCTTTCTTAATAATTGGAATTCTTTATAAATGAATCCTAAACCCTTGAAGTTTTATCATATTGCTTTCTTCCTGAGAGTTAATCACATTGCTTTAGTTCATTAGGTAATTTAATTAACTTTCATAAAATCTTGTTTAAATTAATTTACTGCTTTACTAGTATTAACAAACATAAAAATTAATTAGTCTTCAGGTTAACGATGACCTGTAATGCTCCATATCTAAAACTTGCTAAATTCGGTTCTATGCACATGTATATTTGACTTATCATAAATAAGAAAAAAGTAAAATTTTAAGTAGGCATAGTTAGGACATGTCCACAGGCTAACTTGTGTTGGTTATGATTTTTTTAATGCCAATAGGTATGGTCTAAGACAAGCTCTCATATAAGACTGTGGATCTCTCTATAACTTTGTGAAGTTAGACACATTCTTTGATATGTTAGTACTTGAGACCATGGATCCTTTTATAACTCTTTCAAAATTGAACACAATATGGGACATGCCTGTGCATAAGCACACAATGAACCACAGATGAATATTTTTCCTCTAAACTTTCTCTAATTCTATCTTTTGCAATTGGACCAATCCTGTATGTAATGGATCTCTTTTTTTTTTTTTGCCATTTGTGCTCACACCATCATTATTCAAAAGGATTTATCCTTAAATGGGAACCCGCATCAAAAGTAAAATAAGCCTTTTTTTGTAAAAAGGTACAATAATGGGCTAATTAGTATAAAGAGGACTCTTGATATTACCCTCTTTTTCACCTTCTTACTCTTATTTTGTTCATTCTCTCTTTTTAATCTTAATTGGACGTCATAGACTTGCTTAGGTATTAAAAGTAAAAAAAGTAATGGGTTTTCATCATTCATGAATGTGTATCAATTCTTAAAGTGTTCATGTACAATCTTTCTATCATATTGCCTCAAATTTTCCTTATAACATATGACCAGCTTACAAAGATATGACATCACATAGTACCTTATTTTAATACCTTTCAATAAAGTAAATTCGTGTCTACTTGTTAACTTTGATCTTCTAACATTCATTAATCCATTGAAACTTGTATGACTTTAGATGCTTTACAGTAGGCAAACCTAACTTTTTCACATGAGTAGTGATAACCACATCAGTGAAATTTTCTTCATCAATAATCATACTACATACCTTGTCATAAACATGGCATCTAGTAGAAAAGATGTTCTTCCTTTACAACACTACTTTCTTTCCTTTTTCTAACAACTATGTGAACAATTAGCATAAACGACACAAAATGAAGGAATTGAACAAATAAAAAAGCTTAACACAACAAGAAATATAGATTTACCCTAAAACAAGATGGTAAAATAATTTGGTCTTTTTAACTAAAACTTTAGAAACAAGAATATGAAGTTTTAGAACAAAAATGAATCACAAAGAATATGATTTTTTAAAACAAAGGAATATGTTGAGATTTGAATGATATGAAAATAAAGATGAAATGATAACCACTCCTAGTTTATAGTCAAGCTCTAATACTAACAGATGTGAACCCATTTAGGAATTTACACTAGAGAAGTTACGAACAAATTTAAATCACACCCAAGAAAACTAAAATAGATATATATAAAATTGACCTATTAAGTATAAAGAATTAAAAACCAAATTTATTAAGTATTTGAATGCCACAAATAAAGAATTATATGATAAGTTTAAAGTTTAATAAAAATCCAAGAAAAGAAACATTCATAACTATTAAATAACAAAGATATCAAAAATTGTCTTCAATTGGAAAGAAGCATGCCTTAAATACAAAATTGAAAAAACTAAGGTCTTAAGTAGCATGACCTAAGATATGACTGTAGGTTAGACTATTTTGGTTACAAACTTTTTAACATTACTGGGCATATTCTCAAACAAACTCATATCTAAAACTTTAGATCTCTTTATAACTTTGCAAAATTAGATATGGCTTGACACATTTATGCCTGATATCGTGGGTTTTTCTTTAGCTTTATGAAATTGGACACAGTATGGAACATGCCCATATGTGATCCCATATTCATCCAAAGATGAATGTTTTGCCTTCTCCAATTTTAGTTGCACAAGCCTGACCCAGCTCGAGGCTCGATGGTAAAGCAAAATAATGTCGTTTTGCTTTTTTTCTAAAAATAAAATTCGAGCTCAACCCCGCTCATTGCCATCCCTACTTTTATAATTGACTCTAACCTCCATACAATGGATCCTCTTTTTTAACTAGTCGTGCTTACATAAAATTCTCTTCTTAACTCAAACTATTTTGCTTACAAAAGTAACAATAACTAAAATTAATTAAATTTTGTAAACCAACCACAGTAGATGATGCATACCAAAAGGCTTTAGATGTGAAAATTTTAATAAAATTCGTATGTATGATTGCACAAACTATATCAATAATAAGTAATGTTATATCTCAAAGTTTACATTTTATATCATTTTGGTGATGAAGATGATCTTACTGTAGGATTTGATGAGAATGATTGTATTACTGTAGTTAGAAACATGTTCTCCACTAATGCGGATAATAATAATTGGAAGTGCACTAGTATTTTTCACACTTTCACTAAGAGTAGGGATATGAAGTGTAAGCTAGTTATAGATGGAGGTAGCTCAATGAATGCTATTTTTAAAAATGTAGTTAATTTATTAAACTTGAAACTAAAACGCATTTACATTCATTTAAGGAAGAATGGGTGACTGAACCACTTTATTTATGTCTAACAAATGTCTAGCTTGTATTCTGATGGGAGGTTATAACGATGACATATATTGTGATGTTTTGCCTATGTATATTGCTCATATTATTTTAGGATGCCTTTAATATGGACAAATTTAGTAGAGAAAATACTTATCCATTTAAGCATAAGAGAAAGAACGTTATTTTGAGACTTGTTAAGCCCAAAAAAAATAAGGGTAACCCAAAAAAATAAGGGTAAACCTAACACTTGTAGAAAAAAAAGTTTAAGTAATTTGTTTATCTTGAGACTTATTAAGTCTAAAAAAAGATTCTAAACTTGATAAAAATTCCACACAATCTATCCATAACTTATATATAGGGATGGCAAAACCAGGCCAGCCCGATTTTGGCTCAGCTTGAACAGGCCACGGTCGACCGCATATGGTCTAGTTGGTGGCTCGATTATTCCTTCAAAAACGACATTATTTCTGATTTTTCCTTAAAAATTTATATATGGCAGGTCGGGTTTTGCCCTGCCCGGTCAAACCCTTGGTCGGGCCGAGCTACGGGCCGATCACATAGGTTGGGGGTCGGGTCGGCTCGGGCTCGATCATGAACAACCCGAGCCTAGCTCAACTTATTGACATCTCTACTTACATATTGAGATTAGTTGAAATATTGCATTAAGTGATGAGAAGTATATATTTGTTGTTGATATGCATCATAAGTCAACAAAATTTCATGTTGATGACCTTGTTATGGTTCACATTCATCTAACAAAGATTCCAAAATACTTTTTAAAGCAACTTCACTAGTCCTCACACTATCATCCATAAACTTAGATTTAATGCATATTTTTTAGACTTGTCAAATGAAATGGATATTAGTTTAATTTTTACTATAGAGGACTTGATACCTTGTAGAGAAAGTTTTGAACCTTATGCATTACCTTTTAATATCTTTGCATATGGAGTTGGCAAAGGTATGCCTTTAATATCTTCACTATAACACCTTGAAGAAGTGGATGAGACTATTCTTGATGATGAGTTTGTGACTTTAAAAGAAGGTAGTTTCATTGCTTTTTTGTCAAATAAAATGGTCATTCTAATTTTGATGCTAATTGGATTAAAGAGAAAGAATTTTGCCATTTAAATTCATTCTTAGTAGATTTGTATCTTTTATCTCATTTTTTAGAATCAAATATTTTTGGTCCAAGAAGAATGACATGGAGAATGGAAAATTTTCACTTCAAATCTTGTATGGAACATCAAACTCAAGTTCAAATAGTATCTAATATTATTGTGTTAATATCACTCGGGTTATTGATGATCAGAGGATTCGAGGAATACCAAATCTCATACTTCATGTACTGCTCTGCGGTTGTAGATATCACTCGGGTTAATGATGATTAGAGGATTCGAGGAATACCAAATCTCATACTTTATGTACTGTTCTGTGGTTGTACCTTTGAGACCACACTGTTTCATATTAAAACTTTAGATGGTTTCTTTTATTTTTAGATGGTACCAAGCTGTATTTTTTTGCTACATATAAAGTTGATTTGGTTCAGATTATTAAATTTCAAACTTTTAATCATTCCAGAACATACGGTGGTATATAACATCAAACTAATATGAAACTTAATTACACAGACAGCAACCCCACTACGTTCTATGATGACTTTGGTTCGCACGCACCGCCCAAGACTTGCAATGAAGAAAGTTTATCGAGGGCTTTGTTCGAATGTGTAACATCCTTATATCATGCTTCCAGATTTCTCTCTCTTATCATTATTGTGAATGCATTGAAATGCGCTACGTACTATTACTTGCATAATATATTATAAGAAGATTTCCTTGCAATAATCGGAAATAGGAAAGCAGGATAGACCCACTTAAGCGTGTAGCTAGGTGCCATCTTGTTTGAACAATGATAAAAAGAGACCTCAGTGATTGCTTTGGCCTCTCTAGTATAGTCTCTTCAGGAAAAACAAATGAGAAGGGCTCACAATCTTTGACCGCTTCCTGAATCTTTAATTCTACACACATATTGTCCTCTCTTTTGGCTAGTAGTTTCATATGGGAATCAAAGTTTTGGATTATAGAAGGCACTCTAGATAATTATGGATGCCTCTCCACATATCATATTTGTCGTAACGATAATGAAAATTGACACGGTCAGAACACAGTGACACAAATTGAGATTATTTCTAATATGGGAAATGAATCATTGCTTGTGGACCGGGATGGATCGATTTTTAAGGTTATAGAAAAAAGTATTGGCAAATCCAAGTGGTGAATATCATATAAAAACATGAATATAGACAAGTCTACTCTCAGATAATAGTGGATAGAACAAAGCGAGTTATCTTGCAAGAGGTGCTTCAGAATCACGTGGTGTCACTGTTTCATCTATTGTCTATTGGTACAAAAGACCATCCTTTTATAACATACATTATCAAGGCAAATTAGACCTAGAAAGCTTGATGTAGTTATTAATCATCTGGATTCAGGCTCGTTATAGTAAAGGTCTTTTTGGCATAATGAATCAAGTACCTCGACAACCACCCTTGGCAAAAGCATGCTTAGACACAGAATAAACTAAGAAGAAGAAAAAAACCTTTTGTTTGAATGCACGAAGATGAAAATCCATCTAAGGTTCCTGCCTTTCCCTCTTTCCTTTCGGCTATTTTCCCAATACTCCAGCGACCAACACTTGATAGTAAGTGGCCGAAGTTGCTTAGTGTGACAGCAATATTCGCATTATCCCTTATTTGTGCCACAGCAATTACTTCTGCTCAAGAAAAAGAATTAATATTTTGGTGCACAATTGGAACTTTCATGATGGGATTAGGCTAATGTAACATTAAACAACACATGGAGTTTTACAATTATTTCGACTAAGTGGAAGAGCATTGATTGATTGGCCGAGAATTTCGGCCTTTTATGTGCCTAACTGTGACAACGAGATGAAACAATTGTGTCAGACTCTTTGATAGGACCAATTGCTACTCTTAAAATAGCTATTATATTCCTTTCTGGATAGATCTCCAATCTAGTGACTTTGTTCACTTCCATACAGACAGCACATTTCGTAGACATACTTTCTTGTGCCACTAAAACTCACTTTTTCCTACACATGGAAGACAATTCCGTATGTCATTGGCAGTTGCAGCTTGTTGTGGCAGTGATTAAATCTTCTTCTAACAAGCCTCTTATATCCAAGTATAATTAGTTGATTACAGGTCAAGATAACGTACAACTCGGCTCGAAGAATCTAACTTTAGTTTTCAATATCTTCCATGTAATGGAAACAAAAGCGCCTAAATTACTTTGATAAGGAAAAACAATACCTAAACTAATATAGCAATTGCTATATATACAACAATCAAATAGCCATTAGGGAGATCAACATTAATCCTTTGAAACATCAAACTGCAATTGTCCATAAGCTCCTATTGACCAAATTGTTACTCGAAGCATCATAAGAAAACCAAATTAGTGTTTTGAAAGAACCATAAATCAATATAAAACAGAGAACAAAGAAGCTAAAAGGAAAGAGGTACGTTGTATTCCTTGTGGAGGTGAATAGTGGTCACCTACTCATTAATTTAGAGCAAATTATGCATCCGTGTGCCACACATTGCCGTTGAGTTTTGATTTTACTCCCCTATTTCTCTCTTGTGTACGTAACTCATGACAACTATGTTAGAACAAACCGGTCCCCCAGGGACCATGACCTGACAAGGAGTTTAAAAATCAAAAAGATCATGAGCATGCGGCCGAACAACTACTTTGCACTTTCTATAGCAGCCATGTGCTTGTAACCCATATGGACTTCTTTAATTGATTTGAAGGAGGGTCTCAGTACAATATAAGCAGAACATTCAATTGAGGCAGTTCTGTAATAAATATTCAGTTGTCTAGGCATGGAGTTGTAGCAATCGTTAGGGTGTGTTATATTTACAATGCAGTGAAAGTAACAAGCGATTATCAGTATCAAACTTCAAACAACTCAAGAAAGGTTAAATTTGAGAAATGTTTTTCTTATTCAGACATGAACACTATACCTGGCTGTTAATAGATTATCGTCCAGCTATCTAAGATCAAAGTTTTGTTAGTTTAACTTTGAACTTACATGGTTGCTTTCGTGATGAAAGAAGTTAAAATTATGATAAGAACATAATGAGTTTATGATGATGCGTTGGAGTTGGATGGTTATTTCATAGTGATTATTTTGTTGAAACAATCAATAGGCTTAGTATTAGACCACTTAGAATTGTGCGGACATATTAGCGAGCCTTGATCAATGTTTGAAATGCGGAAAAACAGAACAAGGCAAAGACTTGCAAGAAGGCAAGAAGAAAAAGGTTCAATGTCAAGCGTTGGCTTGATTGGTGCATATTGGTAGAAATCTTCAACAAGATGCAAGATTTGGATGTAAGATAAAAAAAAAAGGCTTGAGATGGACATCAGGTGAAAGGTTAGTTGGATCACACACATGATGGTGACATGCGAAAGCTCCAAGGTGACTTAACAAGTTAGATCAAGCTTAGTGTGAGTTTTGGTAGAGTTTCAGACCTTGTACAAGTTGACTTCACTAAGGCTAGATTCTTAATAAAATAATGACTTAGTGTGTGCTCAAATGAACAGGCCATGACTAATAGAATTGGCATGGAAAAGCATTGGACTGACTAATATACTATTGGCTTCGATAAATCATCATCAACGGATAGAGATGAGGAGTTTTTGGATAATATGGCGGATAAGATTACAGTGGTGATAAAAGCAAACAAACGCAAGAGGGGGTGAATTGTGTGTATCAAAAGTTTTTACAAATTCTTTCAATTCGTATAATAAACTTATCCTAGTTAAAACAATTGGAGCTTGTCATACAATAAAGCCTTTTTAAACGACAGGAGCTTATTAATCAATAGGAGCCATATGTGGGATATTACTCTGCTTAAACGAAACGAGTCTATTAAATGATAAATCTTGTTAAAACAATTTACAATCAAAAGGCTTTTGTTTAAACTGAAAGGAACCTCTTGCAAGTTGAAAACAAAATGAGCCTTTTATAAATGTGAAGGAATCTCTTAAAAACAACACACACACATAATATAATGTGAAAATTTAAAAGTTAGAGAGAGAGAAAAACGACATAGTTGATTTATGTTGGTTCAGTTTATAACCCAAGCCTACGTTTAGGCCCTAAGTATCTAACTTGAGTATTTCACTATAAAAATCAAGTATTAAATTTAACCAGTCTCTCTAAGCTCATAAGTACATATTTTGCAAGGTTCTCTATCTTTTCACATTCAAAATATTTTGCAAGGTTCTCTATCCTTTCACATTCGAAATGTATAACAAGCTTTTAAAAAGCTCACAGAAATACAAAATAATAGTTTCTCTCTTGATATAATGATTTCACTTTCTAAAGCACAATAATAATGATATGATTCTCAAGAATATAGATGCTACTCAAAATATTTCAACAGTTTAAATATGTTCGTTTTGCTTCATAAGTGATGTTGCTCTTCCTTAAATAATCAATTTCTTTAACTAATCATTGCTTCACTCGCATATTTAGTCAACTGAATGGACTTAATCTTGAATAATTTCGATGTCATCTTTGCCAAAAATCTTCCAGTAATCACAAAACTAATATATGAGCTTCATAATTAGTAAGATCCTTTCGGATAAACCATTTTTAATAAGGTAAGTTCATAAAGAAGGTTCATACAAAAAAGAAAGTATATTTCTTATGATTTTATTTCCTTTTTGAGAAATAGACCGTTAATTTTACAATTATCATCACAATCATTCAATATAAACCTTGAGCTAACAATCTCCCCCTTTTGATGATGACAATCAATAATAGATATATTATTCAAAATTCAAAGAGATAATAAATGATTTCGAAAGTTACCTGTGACTTTTATATATTTAGTCATAATTAGCAGGAGCTTGTCTCTTAAGAAAGGAACCTATTGTCTATGCATTACAGATTTTCACAATTTCAACAGTATAATCAATAACATATATATTTGAGCAACGTTGAGAAATATGCATTTAGAAATATATAATCATATATGCAAAAAATAAAATATGCAAAAATATATCATATAAATTATCCCCCTTTGTCATTATAAAAAATAAAGAAGTTAGGGAGGAAATAGAATAGAAAAAAATAGAGGAAAGGAGTAAATGATGCATCAAACAAAACCATCAGTATAAATAAGCCAAGCAGAAAGCAAGTATCAATA
>JANPWT010000247.1:8682902-8695685 GCA_024678245.1 Erythroxylum densum | reverse complement strand
AATGAATAAATCAATTCAATTTAATAATCCAACCCTTTAAAAAATAAATTAAATTTCAAAGTATTCTTAATAAAACTAATCCCTTTGAAAATATTTTTTCAAAAATTAGAAAAAATACTTTTCCCCTGTATCTACCTCTCTTTACAAGTTTCTAATTCCTAATCCTATTCATGATAGGACAATTAAAGAAAGGTGGTCGTGGTTCTGTTGTTGAGAGAAGAGTGACTGTTTTCAATTCACGTAAATTATAACGTGAATTGAATTTATAAAGGGAGTGGGAATTCAATTCACGTGAGAATTCAATTCATTACTTTTGTTTGGTTCCAAACAGGTGAATTGAATTCAATTCACCCTCTTCCAAACAGCCTGTTAGAGTAATTACGTTAGAATTTTGCATTTTATTAATTTACAATTAATTATTTTTGATATACACACCGAAAACTCATATGTTAAATATTATTTAATCCTAATAGTAAATTCTAAGTTACGACGCTTATAGCATTTTACAAATGTAGTTTCTTGCAACCTTAAAATTTCCGATCTAATATTTCAAGTGATTCTCTTGTAAGTTTACTTTGTATTTTTAAGGTAATTTTAGATTGATTTTGTAACTTCTATCACTGATGTACTCATTATATGGGTTTATTAGTTTGACATGAGATATACACTCATTTGTCATACAATTTCATAATATCAATAATAATTGTATTACACTTCTAAGTTTAAATTCATTACTAATAAAAAAAATAAAAATCGCATTTTGTTGGATGTCAAATCAACCAAGATTAATTAACCTACTTAGAATATTAACATAACATAGTAGAATAGGGTCGTCTCCTAAGGAAATTATGGTTTATCTCTTTTAAGCAAATAAGTAAAAAAATTATTTGAAAATTATGTTAAACTGTAATATTAAAATAACAAAAATGAGCTGATTTGAAATTTAATAAAACAAACTTCTAGTTAAAAGAATTTATTTTCACCTTGATTTATGCAATTGATCGGTGATGTAAAAGTAATTCAACATATTCATGAATAAATTGGTCCTAGCTATTAAAAACAAATCTATAATAATCAATCATTCTTTATCTTGTATAGTAATCACAAACAAATCCAATAATTACTCCCCAATTAAAAGACAACTCCAGAAGCAACTTATAGGATTTAGTGTTTTGACAACATTGAGATTTAGAAAATTTTGATTCTAACCAACAAACTCAATAAATGATTTATTGCAATCAGATTAATTAACTTCACTACACATATTAAACTTTTTGATGAGGAAATAAAATTATGTCAATTTTCACTTATTAAAACCAACAAACAATTACAGATTTGTAATTTTAATTAGTAGATTATTTTATGATTATTAAATATATGTATCTACTCAATAAAATCTAAAGTCCATCATAAAACTAGTGAATTTAGGAATACTCATGCATGATTAAATTCAATAAAACCTATTCGATCGTACAATTAATTTATAATCAAGGCTTCAATATAATCCTCTAACTAGAATTAATAAATTAGTTACAAGCCATAAAAAAGAAAGAATAAATGAAAATTATTGAAAAGTAAAACTATTATTCCTGAGGAAATTGAGAGGAAAACCCAATGTTAGAGAACCAAAAGGTGAATAACTGAAACTGACTCACATACATACTATCTTCCAAAAACACCTTTGGCGTCGTTAAAACTTCTGGAGACTTAAAAATGTCTAGAGTCTTTTGACGTCTCCAGTCTGCTGCTTTTTTCTCCTTTTTTTAGACTTCTTATCCAAATCTTTTAAAAAATAAGATTATATCCTAATAGACTCCTAATTGGAATAAAATTTCCTAATAACAAGGATTTCCCAAAATTGAATGGTAAATAGTGGCTACAAAAAGGTAAATAAGGAAATAATTCTCTTACAAAGTAAGAATTTGATGCGGTTCAAAATTTAGGTAATAGAGGAGATTTTCAGCTTCATTATCCATGTGCCCATGTGCTCTTAATCACTTATGGCCGACCTGTCATTGTGGCTTCCTAAATTTCTTGTACAATTCCTCTCCAATTTAGCCAATTTTAGCTTCTTTTCTCCAAAACCAACTTTATATCTCCTAACCTTCAAAAGCAATGTAAAAACGCCATAATCAGAATAATATCCATCCAATATGTTCTAAAAATATCCCAAAATGATATGTCAATTAATAACCTATCAAATTTGTTATGTATAAAAGCTAATTGACATAAAAATATTTCTTATATATTACATGAGATGTGTTAAGTAACCGTTGCACCACAATAGCTTAAACGGTTGTGTGAGGCCAACTTAATTAGTTTATATATTCACTAACACACTTTCTCAAGTGAAAGCCCTTTAGGCTTGAAACTTGCACAGGTTCAGTCTAGCTTGTGTTGAATAATAGGTGGGTGGTAGGATTTGAACTCACGATCACTTTGTCACAAAGTCTCTGATACCATGTTAAGTGACTATTTTACCACAATAGCTTAAGCTGTTGTGTGAGGCCAACTTAATTATTTTTATATATTCACTAACAAGATGAGGATTAAAATATATAATTTGCAACTTGATACATGATAAGTATTATTATAATAATAAAAACTAATTAAAGTGTAGATAAAAATATAGAAATTAATTGCATCCTTATAATAGAAAGTTAATTAATGTGTAGATAAAAAAAACTAATTTATAAATATCATTATCATAAGTCCTTACCCACCAAGAAGTGGAAGTTTAGAGCACAGATAGTTAATTTTCTTGATTGGCAGGGGCCTGGTAAATATATCATTTAGATAGTCTTTTGAATTGGCAAAAGAAACATTGTGTATATCACCTACTTCCTGTCCCTTACAAAGTGATAATCTAACTTTATATGCTTCATTCTCAGATGAAACATTGGATTGGAAATAAGATAAATTACTCCCATATTGTCACACTATCTCTGACCTTGGAAAATTGAAAAATCGAGCTCTTTTGTCAATGATTGAAGCCAAATTAATTTGAACGTTGTATTTGTAATTGCCTTGTACTCTCTCTTAGTTGATGATCTATCTATTGTAAAATGCTTCTTTGCTAATCATGATATTAAAGATGAGCCAAAAACATACCATAACCACTTTTAGTACGTTTGTCATCTAGATCACTACCCCAATCACTATCTACATAACAATAAAGAACTATAGACTTTGTAGAAGATAATAGTAAACTATTTGATACCACGTCCATGAAATAACACAACAATTTCTTTAGTACTTTCCAATTAATATCACTCGGCATATGCATGAACTTAGTTTGTTGATAGTAATGCAATATTAGGTCAAGTTATGTTAACTTATTGTAAAGCTCCAATAAGCTGCCTATATTGGTGCGAAGATTCAAATGACTTATTTATGATTTTAGTTAAGCTTGGTGACATAGATGTTGGAGTAAAACAATGATTATTGAAAAATCGAAGGGGGTAGTAGTTTCGCAAACTTTCTGATTTGCTTCTTGCCTACATTTACAGGGCCCTCACCCAGCTTAATTACTTTCACGAAAGTATAATAAATTTATTCAGGGCTTTACTAAGCCGACACCACTTAACACTTGACACTATCTCTCAGCCTCACTTTCCGTTAAAGAATTTCACACCCAATAGTACTACTACCTCGTACTAACCTCAACAGAGGATTTTCTCAACAGTATTTGATAATAAAGGTAAGAAATAAACAACTCAAGTGATCAATAAACTAAAAACAAAATAATAATACAATTGAGATTAAAAGAAAAGAAAACTTCTCGAAAGATTAAGCTCTACCAAAACAAATTTGGAAGTCGTCGCAATAATAATGAGAAATTAACTTCACCGTGGCAATACCTAATGCACTTCACCCTTGGTTGCTTTACCGTGGCTTCAATCACCCTAAAGTATTATTTAGCTATTGCACTCCAAAACATACACACCACCCCACTCACTATTGCATTGAACAATTAATACCCTCACTTTAATGTCACACACTGACCACCTTCACTTTAACACTCACGGCACACACACGTCATCTTCACTTTAATTAATGCAACATCCACGACAAAGCATATATCTCCTTTTTAATTTAATTAATTCCACAGTGCATCGTTTCTTCTATCTCCAATTAACGTATATAAACTCTTTTTCCTATACACATAGAACTCTCTATCATATGTATATATACTCTATGTCGCACATACACGCCCTCTTCGTTTTTGCACACTAGCTTCTTTTATAGACTTTTGCAGTGTAATGGACAATTTACGCACCACACATCTATGCCACACACACACCTTTTTCTCAAAAACCACACACACACACACAAGCTAGATTAACTTCTACAATAGATACCAGATGTGCACAAATCTTTCACACAATCAGAGTTCTACTTAAATTCAAACATGCAACAACTTTATCCTTTTTAATTTCATCAATTCACAAAATTCGTAAATCCAACAGTAATTTCCAAGATGTCCAGTCGTAAGATAATTCCAATATCAACATGATGGTAGACTCTAATGTAATGTAGAATTCCTATAAGTTGTATCTTATATGTCTATTTAAAATGTCAAAACTAAATAAAACATATATACAATATATCCTAACAATATCCCCTTTTGGCATTTTTGTCACAACTCTTGAACTCCACATAAATAATCATAATTGGACATATAAGTATCAAATTCATAATTTATATGAAAAATACTCCCCTTTATTCAAACATTAAGTTCCAAAAAACAAAGTTTATCCAATCATTCAAAATTTTCCCCCTAGGGACAAAAAGATCCCCCTGAATGGAACATTCATCATAAACAATTTGATGTCTCCTCCTTGGGACAAAAAACATAATCATAATAATCATCAATAGATGCAGCAGAAGAATCATAAGCACGTCAAGAAAAAAAATTACCACCATTCAAAACACTGAGAGATATGCCCGAAAGAGAGAGAGATTCTCGAGAGAGATGCCCATACTGATGAAAGAGTTTAGGAGTCTTCGATCGAGCCAAATAAAAATCACAATGCAAACTACTAAAAAGATGGGACAGTGATGGCAATATAAAAACTAAAGAACTAAAGAAGATTTTTTTATGTTTCCTCTTTTTTTAAAACAACAAAAAAATATTTCAAAAATGTAACACAGTCCCTGTGCCTCTTGAAGAAATTCAAACCTGGTCTTTTTCTTAATCTCGAATGAAGATGTGTAACATAAGTAGCCTGCAAGTTCTCAATAATCAACCCTTTTTCTTTCTCTTATTTTTCTTCTTTCGTTGACATCTCCATTGACGTTTTCTACTGGATGATTTCTTCGGATTCAAGACGAATAATCTCGGTTCAAATCAATTTCTAGTGTTTTGGGTGATTCATCATCTGAAGTAACTGAAAGTTCTTCAGTTCGCACAGTTACTTCCTCAGCAGCAACTAACTGCAAATCAGTTCCTGCAGTTACTTTCTCAGTAACAACTAACTACAAATTTGGGCAATTCTTCAATCTCATCTCTTTGCTTGTTTGGGATGATTCGGATGGTCGGTTACGTTGATTTTATTCTGCCACTTGACCATTTAACAAAGATACATCATTTATCACAACATTTATGGACTCTTCCACTTTCTCTGTTCTTTGATTATACAATCGATAAGCTTTACTGTGAGTTGAATAGCCAATAAAAGTTCTTTCATCACTTTTTCTCTCAAAATTTTCAAGTTGTTTTCTAATTTGACATGCACTGCAAATTGATTTTCCTTCTTTGTTCGTTTTAACTAGACCCTTCACAGCCTCCAATTTTGTCAATTTGCTAATGAGATCGAAATTTACGTGCCTAAGCCTTTAATGCCATAAATCAATGCCATTCTCATGAGTAGCTGACTTACTTGTGGTCATGACTTGCAACATGTAGTAATTGTCAGCTGATCACTTGCTGCTCACGATACATTCTCCTTGTTTGATAAGTACCCTGCATTCATCACTTGTAAATTTAACTAGCAAACCATTATCACAAAGTTGACTTATACTTATCAAATTTGCTTTTAATCCATCGAAATGGAGCACATTCTTAAGAGGAGGCAAACCATCCACGCATAATGTTCCTCTACCGATCACGAAAGCTTTCTTTCCATCTCCGAAAGTCACATGATCATCCATACAATTCTAATAATCAGTTTTCACTCATCATTTGGTGTAAGCATCAGCTATCAAAATACCAACCATATTGCAAAGTTGCCTTCATTGATGTACTATTGGACCCACCGAAATTTTTTTCAATTATTATCGATTTATTTGTTTAGTTATTTATTTATGCTTTGTTTGATTGTCTATTTGTTTGAATATTTTTAGAATTTAGTCATTTATTTAGTGGGCATAAGTAGAGATTAGAAATTAGATGGAAATATTAGAATTAAGTTAGAATTAATACAGTGTTAAATGGATTAAAGTAGTTAGAGACATAAAAGACAAAAGAAGGGGTAGAATTGGAAAAACAAAGTAAGTGAAGGGCAAAATGGGAAAAAATGAAAATAAAAATGTGTCTTGACATAGAAGAAGAAGAGAAAATATCATAAGAGAAAGAAAAAGAAGAGAAGAAAATTGAAGAGGGAGAAGAAAAGAGGAAAATCGTGGGAAGCTTGGAAGGAAGAAGAAAGAAGAAGAAAAGAAGAGGAAATCAACTTGTTAGAGGTAAGTTTATCATCTTTCTTCTTGCTTTGTCAGAAAAGGGATTAGAGAAATAGATTTGTGTAGGGTTTATGTCAACAAGATGAACCATTTGTGATTTTCGTGGGTTTTTGAGTTAGGGGAAAACAAAAAGTAATGTGGTATTGTGATATAAGAAGAGTTGGATGAGAGAAAGATGGGTTATAAGTGAGATATGAATTAAAGAGTTAGAATTTGGAAAAATTGGAAGACAAGTTCTGTGAATGTTCACCGCAGCTAACTACTTGGTTCAACATGGCCAACTCTTCGATTTTTCGCAGTCAATTTCTAAAAAATCAAAGTTCACCACGACCAACTTTTATTGGTTTTTCGTGGCTAAATTTTTGGTTTGCTGCGACAAAGTTTTTCCTGCACAGCTTGAACATGCTTTGGTATTTTAGGCATAACTTCTTATGTGGTTATCCAAATGGAGTGATTTTTTATTTGAATAAACTAGAGACATAGGAATATAATTTTTCTGAAGAAATTGAGTTTTAATTCAATCTCTAAGAATTCCAATTTTTGGATCGAAGTTGAGCACAGAATATTGTTTCGGTATAAGAATAGTCCAAAAATATTTGGGGTATAACTTTAAGAATACCAAACCAAATTAAATGATTTTGGTTTCATTAGAAATTTAATACAATGGGAAACATTTGTCTAGAAGAAATTATTATCAAATTTCTTCATTTACCTAATCATAATAATCATGAAAAAATTGACTCGAAGATCTAAATTTTTTAAAGGGTTATAATTCAATTTTAGCATGTTTTGATTATTAAAGTTTTATGAATTTTCATTTAAATTTGAATTGAATGAGAAATTGTTTGTGTTTAGGAAATAAAAAAAACATTACCCAATAGCAAGAGGAAAGGCAATCTTGAGCTTAGATTTTAAGCAAAATTAGGTGGGTAACATATTTATACTTATAGTGTAATTGGGCAAATTCTTTCTTATGTGTGTATGTTGAATTGATTGGATTTGATTTGTTTGAAATTGACTTGCTTGTAGATGTGGAAACTAAATGATGAATTATGACTATGTTATACTTTGAAAGAGGTCATGACATTTTGTATTAAATGAAAAGAAGAAAAAGCTTGAAAGTATGAGCATATGAGAAAACGAATACGTGCTTTTGTTTGGCCAAAAATGGAACCATTCTATTCGTCACATGCACGTTGATAAAAGCCTTCTCCTGGCTACCCACTTGTGGCATATGAGCTTCAAAAATGGACTCATTATGTTCATGGTGTAAACTTCGGTTTCTCCATTCTGTTTCTATGGAACCCTTGAGCCATTTGTTTGTGCATTGCATCTTTGAATTGTCAAGTATGATGCATTTGAATGTTATGTGTTATGTGTTAACTTGCGTAATTATGAGTTATTGAACTATATTGGTTAATGATTGAATTGCAAGAATAAATTGAGAATACTTGAATTGCTATATATATATATGTATACAAATGCTTGAATTTGTGTTAGTTACCGATGGCTATGAATATATTAGCCACTGAGTTGTGTAGTTCAACCCATTATTTTCCTATTATTTTCCCTCCTCAACCCATTATCTAATATAGTTGATCTTTGCAAGGCATTGGAAACTTCAAAATAGTTAGAGACATTTGTATTAAGTTAGTGACTATATTAGATAGCTTAGTAGGCATACCAACATTAAGCATCCTTATGTATTTTGTTTTAAGCTTTGATATGTATGATGTTATGTAAGTGAAGCTTGTATGAACTCTCTTTGGATTTAGTAATGAACTGAAGCATTGAAGTTTCTTTTGTGTATGTTTATATTTATCTTGTGGCTAAGTTTGGATGGTTAGAATTGAATGTATGTGTTTGTCTAGAATGTTTGAACGTTGGGAGTATGGGTTTAGGATCTTAGGAGTTCGCCGTGGTGAAGCCAGAGGTTGGCTGCGGCAAACTTCTCCAACAAAGCATTCTCCACGGCGAACATTTTGTTGCCGCAGCGAACCCGCCACCTTATACACTGCCAATCCTTTGAATGTGAATCCTTTCGACCCTACCCTCGCATGATCCTTACCCGATGGCCTCGAGCGGTTGCCTCGAAATAAGGGATAAGACCCGAGCCTAACATTGTTTGATATTAGAGAGAATGTTGAACTTTAGAAACGGGGTCCACCCTTGTTAGTTGGAGTATTTTTTAGAAACTTTTTATGATTGAAAATGAATTCTTTTTTTTGTATTGTTGTTTGCAATATTATAAGTATCATTGATGACAACATGAAGTTCTGATTTAATAGTATAAGAATACATTTTATTAGTAGTAACTTTTTCAATAAACTTTAATATGAAAGACTCTAATTATAACTTTTATTGTCACGTAACAATTGAACAAAGATTGCATTTAATTCGGGTATTGTTTGAAATATTGAGGTATAATAAACCCTTAGGATGGTATATAAATTGGAAACCAGTGTTGTATCTCCACTTAGGCTTATAGGTGAAAATTTCCGTAAGTCTAGGATTGACAACAAAAACTTGCTTTCTCGATTCATAGGTATAAACAAGGCCACATACCATATTGTTTCTTTACTTTCGAAATTTTTCAACGAACTTTAATCTAAAAGACTTTAATTAGTAGAAACTTTTATTGTCACATAATAATTGAACAAGGATTGCATTTAATTCAGTTATTAACTTTTTATTGTATAGCTATATGGATAAAAGTTGGATGTATCATCTGAAATAGTCCACTAAATATATAGAAGGATTTAAGAGTTTTATGCAATTTGTACATCATTAAATGGGTGATGAATGTTGTGTTTATTGTCCTTGCATCGATTGCTTAAATTTCGACTTTCAAAGTCAAGATATGGTATATAATCACTTGCTAATCTGAGTCACAGATAAATTCTATAGTCTATGGCTTTATCACGGTGAACGTAAGGAAGCAAGTTGTAGTAGAAGTGGTGGTACAAATTATGATGATATTAAAAATAATGATGTAGATGATTGTGATGTTAATGATGATGATGATGGGATTGATGAGATGTTAGACGATTATAAGAATTATATGGAGACTATGAATGAAACAGACATGCCTAACATAATTGGTAGTATTACTGAAGATAATTTTGGGAACCTATTGAAAGTTGCTCAAGAAGAAATATATCCAAGGTGCTCAAATTTCTCACAAATATCTTTTGTTGTCAATCTGTTGCATTTGAAGGTCTATAATAAATGGAGTAACAAGTCTTTTGACATGTTAATTGACTTACTGAACGATGCATTACCTGTTGGACACAAATGGCCAAAATTTTACCATGATGCAAAGAAATTGTTAAGGGACCTTTGATTAGGATATATTTCAATTTATAGATGTAAGTATGATTGTGTTCTATTTTGGAAGGAAAGTAAAGATGTTCAAGAGTGTCCGATTTATGGTACATCAAGGTGGCAAGTGGATGATGGGAGAGGGAAAAAGATACCCAATAAAATCCTTCGATACTTTCCTATTAAAGCATGACTACAAAGACTTTTTATGTCAAAATAATAGCCATGGATATAAGTTAGCATCATGCGTCATCCAGTAAACTCAATACCATGGAAAGAATTTGATAGAAAGTTTTCATAGTTTGCAGAGGATTGTCATAGTGTTCGACTTAGATTGGCCTCAGATGGATTTAATCCTTTCGATAATATGAGTACTTCATACTCCGTTGTAGTTGTCTAGTGATGATATTGTTTACCAATTATCACATTTGGGTAACATTACACCTAGAAAACACCTAAGTAATAGAAAGAGAAAGAGAAATGATGTTGAACTCAATTGGACTAAAAAAAAGCACATTTTTTAATTTGGTATATTGGAAGGAATACTATTAAGGTATAATCTGGATGTGAAGCATATTGAGAAAAATATTTGTGAGAATATTTTAGGAACTATGATAGGAATTCATAGGAAATCGAAAGACACAATTAAGGTTAGACTTGACTTAGAAGACATGAATATTAGAAAAGACTTGCATTTGAAAAGAAGAGATTGTGGGTCATATATTATTCTCCTGCTTGTTACAACATGTCAAAAAATGAGAAACAATCTTTTTTTCAGGTTCTCTAATCAGTGAAGTTTCCTGATGGATATGCATCAAATATAGGTCGTTGTGTGAATGTTAAAGAGGGAAAAGTATCAGGTTTGAAAAACCCTGGTTGTCGTGTACTTCTGTAATAAATGTCATGCACTTTTGCAACGATTACTTCCTGTTGGAATATATGGTTGTTTGTTGAATGAAATGTCTATAACTTTCGATCAATTGGGAGAGTTTTTAAGAAATTATGTTCCAAGACACTTAAAGTTGAAGAGCTTGACAAAATGGAAAAAGAAATAGCTTTGATTCTATGTAAGCTTGAACTAGTATTTCCCTTATCATTTTTTGATGTTATGGTTCATTTAGCAATTTACTTACCATATGAAGCAAAACTTTATGGACCGGTTTAATTTCGATGGATGTTCTGATTGAAAGGTAATTCATATTAACTTTTACTTTTTTCAAAGTTATTTGTTATTAACAATTCCTAATATTTTATATTTTTCAGGTTTTTATGCTCTCTTAAATGTTATGCACATAATAGAGTTCGACCTGAAGGGTCTATTACAGAGGCTTATATAGTACATGAATGCTTGACATTTTTTTCAATATACTTAAGTGATATGGAAAAGGTGAGTTGTCAATTCTCTCCCAAAAAGTTAGGCCACATGTGGGTAAATATGTGGAGTTAACTAAAGACGAATTCCAAATCACCCATTGGTATATTTTGAACAATTGTGAGAAAGTCAATATATATATGAGTATGTATATTCCTTTTAATTCAAACAATCATATTAGAATTATTTTCATTGAATCTCATTTCCTTACAATCATTTACTTTTTTAAATAGAGAGCACACAGAGTCCATTCGCAGTAAAGGGATTATTAATGTTAAAGAAAGACATAAGTTGAAGTTTGTATCATGGTTTAGAATTTGAGTAAGTTACATATTGATTACATATTATGAACATATGACAATTTATATGTTAGAATAACTTCTAATTTCATTTTGTAATACAGATGATACGCTTGCACAACCATAATATGCAATAAGCGACAACAACATTATATAGTTTGGGATGTAGGCCTCATATTTGTGGGATAAATACACAGTTTGCATTGTTAATGGGGTGAAATTTCACATACGAGATTGAGATAGTCGGCTTAGAAGCCAAAGTGTGGGATTGTTATTGAGGGATGTCATGATCATGATTTTATTAACTTCTATGGTTTCATCTCTGAAATAATAGAGTTGCACTATATCAAAGATAAGAATGTTGTTCTACTTAAATGCAAATGGTTTAATCGTACTGACATGAAAGTGAACATGAATATTACTAGCATGTTAGTGAGATATGGTATGATAATGATCTTTTTTTCCTTGCAAGTCAAATGAAGCAAGTTATCTACCTCAATGATACTGTATTCGGTAGTAATTGTAAGGTTGTTCAAAGGTTTCAACATTGAAATGTCTTCGAGTTTTTTTAAAGGGATAATGGTCATTTCAATGAGGATGCAGATGAAGTTTATCAAGAGATTGGATTGGAGTTTAATAACGAAGCCATTCGAATAGAAGATGCAGTTATATCATCTTTCCATAAGAGAGATGTTGATCCCAACATAATACAACTGGATGAAGTTCAAGCCAATTTTATCGTACAAATAAATGAAGACTATACTCAGGATGAATTAAATGAAAATGCTGATTCTTTGGCCTAGTATATTAGTGATGAAAAATCCAATGATAATGTAATTAATGATGATGATTTTCAAAATCTCGATCATGATGATTAAATGTAAATAAATTGTTTATATTGTTTGAAATGTTATGTTCATATTTAACTTAGGTTGTTGATGTTTAACTTATGTTTATTTAGGATGAATCAATGTGTATTGTTAATGTTTTACTTATGCTTATACATAATGTTGGTGTTTGATTTATGTTTATGTCGAATGTTTAGTTTTGACTTGTGTTTGACTTATATTCATGTGGAATGTTGATGTTTGAGTAAAGATTATATGTTAT
>JANPWT010000247.1:8665942-8682802 GCA_024678245.1 Erythroxylum densum | reverse complement strand
TGATAGTGCTGACAATTGAGCAGATAACTGAGTCACTTGGTCCACTTCAAAGTGATGAATCCTATATTGATCACTCAATAACCTCTATATAGTTCATGTTACATATAATGACTATCGACTGAGCTCTGCTTGACTAGAATAAATCATAAGTAGTATCAAAATATATCAATCCCTATACAAGATAACTTTGGAGATTTCAAGTCAAAGCCTCACTTATACTATATTCATAATGAGAATTTTCATGTACACGTAAGTCATGTTCCAAATTGATTTCTTACATAAGGTCAGTTTAGTGAACTTGTTCTTTAACAAGCATCCATACGTTTATTTAAGTATCTCCAAAATTTAGTCTGTGAGATCAACTACTTGCTTCATAAGGAAAAATATAACATGCACTAGTTTTTTTTTACATTCTATTAATGTTCAATATTAATAGAAAAATGATTAAGATCAATTTAGGGATAATACATAAATACAATATGAATCTCATATTATAATCTTATTATAATTTCATTTGCGGTGTAAAATTATCATATGGACTTTATGATATACATCTGAATATGTACAAGATAAAGAATGCCCTTAGATTATTGTTTCACTAAACTACAACCAACCGATTAGCTACAAGGCATAAACCAACAATCCCTCACTTAAACTAAGTCAATCGATTAAGTATTCTGTATCACTATATGTTGATCATGCCATTGCTAGGACAAAGGTTTAACGAGAGAATTATAAAAGAACATCTATAGTAAGAACTTGCTTAAATCTTACAACCTTCAGCTTAATTATCATCATAATTAAGAAAAATGACCTAAATACATCCTTGGATCTTTAATGAGACCTAGCTTTTTTATATGTCCAATGGCTCTAATGTTCTATAGTACATTACTTTCTTGAACAATGTAAGGAACTATATCAAGTTCTTTAAAGAACTTAATGATCCAGTTAATCATTTCCACTAAATAAAAATTTATTATGGCTTAATTAATAACCTTTGCTACATTGAAACATTTCCAATCTCTAAATAATACTGTTCTAAGTAAAATATAATTTAATCAGGATTTACTTCTAAAGTTAATTTCCTTATCACTTTGAACTCAAATATCAACTCATACATAGAATAATGAGTATCTTTAATACTTCACATGATGGGTATCTTTAATACTTCACATGTATTAGATATCTCAAATACTAAACATCTTTAATACGTTATCTATATACTTCAGCTTATAATAGGTAAATAACTTCCAATCTATCTCTATAGATCTAATTACGAGAATTAAGTTGTTACTTTTTATATTCAACAACAATTGTTCTTGAACAATTATATTTTCAACAATTAAAAATTAGAATTATTGTTCTCTATGAGCAATATGTCTCTATATACTCCCACTAAAGAGGATAACTATACTCTTATCAACCTTCTTGTAAACATGATAAATTCAAAATAATCTCCAAAACAAACTCTTTGAATTCATTATCAAAGTGAATCTTCATCGTCATGTAGCCTTCTAACTATACATCGGATATATCAACAAAGACATTAGTTCCAATTATATGTATTTTCATAAGTTTTGAACTTTTTAAATTTCATTTTACTCTCACTACTTATCTTGAGAATCATTATCCTATCATTATACATTGAAACAAACAATTTGTTCAATAGGTTTGTAAGATTATATCCAACCTTCTGTATATCTTATAACCTTTTATTTTTCAATTTAGTTCTAAACTTAGTGGGTAATACATGCTTCAACTAAGCATCACATTCTTAAACCATTAACTTTGACTCTTTTAAAGTCTTCATGTTCCATATCCAATATGAAATCTTGTTAATTGATTTAATTGTACTAGGCATAATTATAGAAGAAATAATATTGCATCGTATAATATCTCAACTATATTTTTTTCCTTACATAAATCTATACTCTCATAGAATTTTATTATAAAGGTATTTACCAGAGAATCTCATTCCCTATATAAAACTAAAAACTTAAAACTCATCAAATTGATCTTATCGAAGTGCTTCAACATTCTCAACAGCTAGTTTATACTTAGATTTAAACAATTTGAACTTTTCAAAATTTTAAATTAATATTTCATGTAATATATATGACTATATCACATAATGTCTTTAGTAATCTAATAAATATATGTATCATTGTTTTATGAATTATTATTCCATATAATAAATCATACATAAATTTAACAATTCAATACCATCATCATCCTTTGCAAAAGGCTGATTTGGTTGTTCTTCAACTTAACAAGTTTCATAAATTTCATAAGACTCATAATAAAAAGATACATATGTTTGTGTATGTAACTTTATGATTTTGAGCATGCTGATTTAACCAACATGATATAAAAGGATAGTCTTGGTTACGGATGGTAGTAGGTTTTCAACCCGATTAATATCTGCACTGCCCGACTTGAAAAATGGACAAGGAGGCTAAAAAATGAATTTTAAATGGATGCTGAAAAGTGAATGTGGATATGGATTTGGATATAGGTCTAGTGATAACCAGAGTTGATGGATACCCATATCCTACTTATTTTTATTAACTTTATTTTTCTATTTTTCCTAAATATTTATGATTAATATAATAAAATATTAATATTTTCTTGAAAAAACAGTTTTAAAATCTTCACTTTACTCCTCACTCCTCACCTTTTTCATCATATTTTAGTTTCTTATAGGATGATAATAATGCAAACGATATGGAGATGGAGTTTTGAATTTTGTGGAGTTCACGTAAAGACAATTTAAAGCTTTGGATATTTCAATCTTTGTTCCAGTTCTTGATTATAAAAAATATATATTGTCTTTGCACTAGATATTATGATTTTTATTATTCCAATTTTATAATTTTTTAAGACATACAAATCAAAATCTTGACTTATTATTATTAAAGTAATTTTGATTTGGAGCGTTCACAAAAATTTGTTCTTTATATTTTCTATTTAGAATTTATATTTTTATGTGCTATACAACCTGATGGATATCTAAAAACCCAAACAATTCAATGAATTTGGATATGGGTAGTAAATCATAAAAACTGATGGATATGGATATAGATATAGATATGGATATGGATATGAGTTGAGTCATAAAAATGGATATGGATATGGGTTGAGTAATACCCAAATCGAACCCTACCCATTGCCATCCCTAGGTGTAAGGTGATGTCTAGATATGAGAAAGAATGATTAAATGGATTGTTAGAGAAGAAAATGAAAATGCAGAAAAATGAAAGAAGAAATGCAGAAAATGTGAAGAATGTATGTGAATGTGATTCCGTTTTTAGTGTTTATTTTTTAATATGGAATTTGGATTTGTTTTTTGATGGTTTGAGTTGAATGGAAGCTGAAAATGGGGTTGAGTTAAGGTAGAGGTGTTGGTCTGAGTAGAGGAAAAGAAATGAAGAAAAGGAAGAAATTGCAGAGGTTCGGAAGGAGAAGAAAAATCACGTTTTTGGAAGAGAAAAAACGAAAGTGCGATCATGCTTCTGTACAATTGCGACTTTCCTTTAACGTTTAGAAAGTTGCGATCATACTGGAGCACGATCGTGACTTTCGAAAGGTGAATGAAAACTCGTGATAGTGCTTCTGCACGATTGTGACTTCTTTGGCTAGAGAAAATTGAACATCCTTCAGTATTTTGGATATATCTTCTTTTTCTGATATCCAAATGACATAGAACTTGAACCATTGGACTTTTAACACACTAATCTACATCTTCATTGAAAATCTTAGCCATATGAAATTATTTGTGAGAGAATGAGCGGAAAATGTGGGATTAGTCTGATGAGGTGTGCACGTGCGTTGAGGTCTTATGGCTGTGATTTATTTTTGTTGGTGTGAACGGGCGTGCATTTTGGTTGCACGCCTGTGACTCAATTTTGTTGTGATGCACAGCCTTGAGTTTATGTTGCACAACTGTGACTTAATTTAGTAAGGTTATTGGATTTAAGATGAAAATGTTGAGAAGTACTGGAATATGATAACTGGTATGATTTCACTGAATATGCTTTGATATTTAGGTTATATCTTGATTTGTGGATTTACAAATGAGATGATTTTTGATTTGAAGTAAACTAGAGGTATAGGGATACAAAGTATATGAAGAAAACTAATTTTAATTCATTCTCTAAGACTTTCAATTTCTGGATGGAAGTTGAGTATAATGTACTGTTTCAGTATAATAACATTATGAAAATGTTTGGGGTATAACTTTCAGATTACTAAACCAAATTGAATGATTTTGGTGTCATTAGAAACTTAAGACAATTGGGAACATTTTTATAAAAGAAAATCTTATCAAATTTCTTCATTTACTTGATCAGAATGATCATGAAAAATTGACCCGAAAGTTTGAATTTTTGAAAGGGTTATAGTTCAATTTTAGCTTGTTTTGACTATTAAAGTTTTATGAATTTACATTTGAATTTGAATTGAATGAGAAATTGTTTGTGTTAGGGAATCAAGAAAACCTTACCCAAAAGCAAGAGGAAAGGCAATCTTGTGTTTGGATTTTCAAGCAAAATTAGGTGGGTAATGTATTTATAGTTATTGTGTGATTGGGCAAATTCTTGCGTATGTGTGTGTATGTTTAGATTGCTTGAATTTGAATTATTGTGAATGTTTGAAAATGCATAATGAATTATGACTATGTTATACCTTGAAAAGGTGATTACATTTTTATATTAAATGAAAAGAAGAAAATGCATGAAAGTATGAGCATATGATAAAGCAATTATGTGCTTTTGTTTAGGCAAGAGTGGAATCATTCTGCTCGTCACGTGCACGTGGGCAAGAGCCTTCTCTCGATTGCCCGCTTGTGGTATATGAGCTCCGAAAATGGACTCATTATGTTCATGGTGTAAACTTCAATTTCTCCATTCTGTTTCCATAGAACCCTCGAGCTATTTATTTATGCATTGCATCTTTAAGTTGTCAAATATGATATATTTGATTGTTATGCGTAATGGTTAAAGCTCATGTTATGAGTTATACATTAACTTGCTTAATTATGAGTTCTTGAGCTAAATTGAGTATGTTTGAATTGTTTGATACACACCTATATATACATATGCTTGAATTTGTGGCAATTTACCTATGGCTATAAATATATTAGCTACTAAGCTATGTAGCTCAACCCATCATTTTTTCACTCCTCAGGTGTGGAATAAGACGACAGTTAATCCTTGCAAGGCATCGGAACTCCAAAATAGTTAGAGATTTTTGTACTAAGTTAGTGACTTTTTGGATAGCTTTATAGGCATGTCAACATTGAGCATCATTTTGTATTTTGGTTTAAGATGGTGATGGGTATGTTGATTTGTAATGAAAGCTTGTTCAAACATTTACTTTGTTTAGCAATGAGTTTGAGAATTGGAGAAAGTTCTTTGTGCATGTTCTTATTGATGTCTTGGTTGAGTTGTTGCTAAATTATCAAAAGAATAATAAATAGCATTCTTGAATCCATGAAATATATACCAAGTACATAAGCAACGAAAGCTACATATATTTTATTTCCACCTATATTTGTTTTATTCTAGTTACAAAATTATAATATATATACATGATATAAATTAAAATGAAAAACAATCAATATACTACATGTAAAAGCAAATATTAATATTGTTTTACCATTGAACATAATGCTTTGCCTTGACAAAATTGAGAATTTATACTTTCAATCCCTACTAAATTATCAAAAGAATAATAAATAGCATTCTTGAATCTATGAATGAATCTTTACACTCTTTCCACATCAAATATATACTAAGGTCATAAGCAACAAGAGTTAGATATATTTTATTTCCACCTATATTTGTTTTGATCCTATTGCAATATTATCATACAAATATATTAATACAAGATATCATATACAGATAATTTATTATACCACTTACATGTTTCCTGATGCAATAAGGGAATGCCACAATGGTGTGTAAGTTAAGCCAAAGGACCACTATGTATGACCATTATATCTAATGCATATATTGAAGCCATGGTGCACACCCAAAATTTTGCTTTCATAAAAACACCATGCTTTAATCACAAAGCTAATCACTTTTGCAGTAAAGACAAACTATATAGTAAATGCAAAGTTCTCTAAAATCATGGTCATTCACATTGCCTCGTAAGCATGTACTTTATCAAGAACTATGTTCTATAAGTACAACTACATTCCAAAATTTTCAACTTTTGAACATGTTTGATGTGCTCACTTACTGTGTTATGCTGGAATTATGAGTGTTTTGTGCCAGTTCTTAATTTAATGTTTAATATCATTTAGAGGAAGTGCAAGTCTGAGGTATGAATAAATTACAATGAGAAGTAACATCTTAAGCAGCTCTACATTTCATATCATATAGTCAAAACTCTTGAAGCCACAAATCTCCTATAATAACATAAAGAAAAGCAAAAGGAAGCAGGATATTGAGTTAAGAGTGTTAAAATTTGAGATTGACAAAAGATAACAACAAGTCGAAGTTAGATAAAGTCACAACTAAAACGATGGAATGTAAACGAGAAAAGTAGGAATCTTATAAGAGTTAGGGCACAGATATATCAATACGTAATGTAGCCTCCATAGTAGAGAGTGGAATTAAGATAATTGAAAACAACTTATAAATTTATATGAAATTAAAGAGTAAAGTGTTAGAAGACATCTGTGGATAAATTACCTCTTAAGAGTTTAAATTTCAATATCCTCCAATGAGAAAAGTGATAAGAAGACAAGCAAACTGTCATCGCTAGACGATGGGTAGAGGGTGGGAAGAATAAAATGAGTATGGTAGAGAGGATGGTTTTTAGTGGCGGAAGGAGGTATAAGCATGGTAGAGGAAGGGGGTAAGGTAGGTTAGGGTTTTTTGTTGTTTAATTTTCTTTAATTTTTAATATTATTTTATTAAAATCCTATGTGAATTTTGCATGACATATATCATTCTAAGTGTACCATAATATAACTAATATGGCTTGACATGGCTTGCCATGTCAATATTGTTAACAAAGAGACCAACGTTAGGCTATTTTTTTGAAAAATTAAAAGTTAGATATTTTATTGTTACTTTTTGAACTTCAGGCTAACTTTCCAAAATTATGCTAATTTTGAAATTTTTTAATAATTACCCTTTAGAAATCTTTGGAGCATTAAAAACACTCCTAAGAACTAAAATTTGATTATTTAGAGAGGGATAAAGAACGCCATCAATACGAGATATATATACAAGGCTTGACCATTACCAACCTTTATTTAATCACTACCCTTGTATTCTTAAGGACCCAACATTTGATATTAGGTTATATGATGGATAGCTTCCAAATACCAAGTTTTAGACTGCAAAGTTGGTGTAGGAGAAAGTATAGTTGGCAAGCATCAAAGAATGATTAGGTGGTGTATACAGTGAAAATCGAGTCTATAGGAGCAACAATACTATAAGCCGAATGGCAAGCTACATTGGCTTGTGGTGAAGACTAAAAGTTTTATCTTGGCATATACCTTTTGTAATAGTTCACTGCAATGCGGTTATGATAGCCACAAATTTGACATATACATTTGTTGTTGGAGTTATGAAAATTGTGGATTGATAGGAAGGGCTTCGCGATATCAAAGCACTTAGTGCTTGAGGGCAATAGGTGAGATTTGCCACATGTAATTCTTGATAGCTTTGTAATAGAATTTCATGAGACAAAAGTTGGCTAAACTTCTTGCCACAATTAAGGCTTGTAATTATGGGATGAAAATTCAAACCAACTTTACAATATATTATTGCATTAAATTCAATGTTATAAAATACGACTTACAGTAGCTAGTTTATCAACTAATGCTTTTAAAGATAGTGTGTAACAGTCATATCATTCTTCTTCAATTCTTAAAGTACAATATGCAACTATAGTTGGTGATTTTGAAAAAAGAGCCAAAAGCACTTTTTAGTGCTTTCTAAGCTAAATAAGCAAGCTTTATTTCAATAAATGATGATAAAATCCAAAAAAGTAAAAATTGGTCTCTAAAAAATTAAGTTGTGTAAAACTACAACAAAGTTGATATTTGGCTACAAAAAAAAACTGTAGCTAAATGTGTAAAAAACATCACCTATAGTTTTTAGCTACATTTCCATTTCATTGCCCAAAACGTTACCAAATTCCATAGTTGAAAACTATAGACAACGTTTTCAGAAATCGTTGCCAATAGTTTTTTATTAAATTTTGTTTTCGTAGCAAAAAACTATTAGCTACATTTTGAAAAACTGTCACCAATAGTTTTGACTACGCTCCTTTTTCGTAGCTAAATATTATTAGAAATGTAGCTAAAAAGTTTTAATTACATTTCCATAAATGTAGCTAAAAATATTTATCTACGGTTTAACCAAACATGATACAATTTTGAAATAAATTATTTACTACATTTTTAATTCATATTATTGTATATAATGTATTGATATTTTTTATCGTGAATTTATTATACAAATAAATTGTACAAAAATAATTGAAAATATAAAGCATTGTGTATAAAAAGTAAAATATCATCAATTTATATCAACAAAAAGAATATTCTTCTATAGAAGATTTTAATTATAACTTTAACAATTCTTATAGACTAAATAATAAACAAAGAGAGTAGTTTAAAAATTATAAATGCTGAGATTATAAAAAAAAAATACAACATAACTAGAACAACTAGCTAGTATGTCCATGTTGATGAAGCTACAATAATCTAAAAAGCTCAATTAAAATATGCTAAAAATGTTGTGAGTATTGAAACAATAGGTTCTAATTAAAGCACACATCACATAACTTTGCCATTCACGACATAATCACCCAACAATTGCATCTTCATCAATTTTGTAATTAATTGGAGAAAAAAGTATTAGATTTAAATTATAATACAAACAAGAATTGAAAGAAAAAAGTATTAAGAGATGTAATTAGTACCATTTGCTTTCCTCTTCATTTTCATAATCTGGGCCAAGTAATATTCTGAATAACTTATCATGTTTTGCTAATTTTGCTTGAGTTTCTTTTAATTCAACCTTAAGCACCTTGTTTTCCTCTTGAAGTTATTGAATGACTATTTGATTTGATGAGGTTGAAACATTTAGTTTAGGGCCATAGTTAAGACCTTTAACATAGCCCAAACGTGTACCAAGTACAGTATTGCAAATATCTTCTACACAGAACCCATCCCCCTCATATATATATTTCTCTAACAACTCTTTTATCTTATTCTAAAATTAAAAAATAATATTCAATTCAAATATTATTACGTACTACTACATTAATAAATGAATTAAAATATTAAACAAAATTTAAAACTTACATGGTTGTTTTTTGCTTATAGTTGCATTAGTTGTTTTATTGTTATTTGAGGTAAAACGAAGTTATGTATGACTAATTTCACTAGTGTCTAAGTTTGAATGTTGTTGTTGGATAGGAATTTAATTGATGACACCAACTGATTGATCTAGTTGTAAGTTGCAGATCCCTCCATTCTATAATTTCCACAACTGTCACCTTCTTTTCTTTGTTTTTACTAAGTGCCATTATATTGGGTATCTATGAAAAAAACATAAATTTTAGTAACATTACAATACATCCAATCATCATTATCAACATATATTCAATCGTTAACTTTAATCGCATTAACATAAGTCAATTATCAACATTACGCACATTAACAACGTAAATGTTATCGACATTAACATTTGATGCATACTAAAAAGCACTTTCATGATACATCCAATCATCATTATTAACATAAAATCAATCATTGACATTAATTACAGTAATATAAGTCAATTGTTATTAGTAATTTTATCAATATACACTGACAAATAGGGTGCAGTTTAAAAAGTCCAACTAAAGTTAATTTTTATTTTGAGTTAATGCAACCTTTAACTCAACAAGCACACAAAATAACAAGCTGCTACAAATATATATATGCAGAAACATAGAAGGATGTCCTAAAGTTTCAAGAATCTTAACTACACTTTAATTGTTCATTTTCTTATTGGTTGGTCCATAATTTAGTAGAGCATTGAATGACCATTCTCCTTCTAGAAAAAATATTTACTTGTCACCAAATACATTGGAATTCTTAAATAGGTCAAAAGTTTGTTGAGCAGTTCACAAAATGTTGTTGCACTTCTTCTATAAGCAATCTAGATTTTAGATTGTAACTTGATACCTATGAATAGGATAAGAGATCAATCTTTGTAGGTTGAGAAAAGAGAAAGTTTATTTGGCTGAAATCTCTAACAATCTCCTTTTCAATTGAGTTGCAAAGAACCAAAAGAGAAAAATGAATAACCCCCATCAAGAAAAGTAATTATGAAAGAAATAAAATTAGACGCATTAATGGAAACTTGAACCAAGGATTGTGGAAATGCTATGGTTTCCAAAAGCTTGAGATAGTAAATATATTAAGAACTTTGTCTTTTCTTTGCAATCTTTATTGCTCTAGGTGGAAACTGGATTTGTGGAAATTAATTACCTGGAAAACCAAAACCCTTGTATGGAGACGAAGACGAAGACACATACCAGAGATGAAGATAAAGACACATACTGGAGACGAAAACGGACACCAAAAATGGAGACAAAGCTGGAAACAATAACACTGGAGTGGAAGATAATTAATCGCATTTATGAAGACAAAGGCAAGACAAAAACGACAATTTTGAAAAAACTTTAGGTAAATAGGTTTTCATTATGACAAAAACGACATTGTTTTTAAAGGACAAAACGAAGGTCACCTTTTGGCGATAATTTCTAAAAAACGTTGCCAAAGCAATCTACATGCAAAAAACTTTGGATGAAACTTTTGTAATGATTTTGAAAATCGTCGCCAAAAGGTCACTTTTTGGTGACGATTTTTGAAATTTTTTGTCAAAGAAATCTATATGTAGAAAAAACTTTTAATGAACCTTTTGGCAACAATTACAACAATCATCGTCAAAGGAGCAACATTTGGTGATGATTTTTTGAAATCGTCACCAAAGGGTAATGCAGCAAAACGTTGTATCAACCATTGGTGATGATTATAGAAAAATGTCACCAAATGGTCGCCCGTCACCAAAACAAGCTACATGAAAATAAACCTTTAACAATAATTTTAAAAATCGTCACCAAATTTGATAAAAGCGTTGCCAAAAAGGCTTACTCTTTGGCAACAATTCTCTAATCATTGTCAAATGCTTACTTTTAGCTAAGATTTCTAAAACGTAACTAAATGGCTACCTTGCTGTAGTGTAAGCCGAATTTAGGATTGAGATATTTGTATTATTTAATGAAAGAATAGTTTGAGGTGGAGCTGGTACGTTATCAATAAAACTATTCATATTTTAATAGTTTGAAAGAGGAACAAATTGAGTTTTCCAAACAAGGTGATTTGTAGTGTTTAGTTTGATAACAAATATGTAATTTGTGGTGGGAACTAATATCGTTCATATTTGAGTAGGAACGATTTTTTGTTGTTGCCATGATTAATGCTACTAAACGTTAATTAGAGTAAAAAATCTCTTATATATTGCATAAGAAGAAGGATACAATATATAGTTTACAACATTGTATATGATAAGTATGGTTATAACATTAAGTATAGATAAGAATACAAAAACTAGTTGTGTTAAGAGCTATGATAAAATGTTAACTAAAATGTAGATAAGAACACAAAGACTAATTTACAAATTAATAACAAAAGAGTTGTTATTATCCTAACATGATCAACAAGTACTGTTTCAATCACACCATCCTTGTTGGTTGTTATCGAGTTACACTGGAATTGTCCCGTTAAAAGAAGGTAATTAATATGATTCAGAAACAGAATCTTAGATGGTAAAAGAAGGTCAATCAAATTAGTAAAAGATTCAGAGCATTATTGCTGGGTGACAAGTACATGTTCAAGGGAAAAATCGAGGCAAAAGAAAAAATAAATTCCAAGTCTAAACTTAGCCCTTCAATCAAATTGGAAGTATTAAATCAAGCGTAAAACGATTTTGACTATGCCACCGCTAATGTGTAAATCTGCTGTTCTTCATTACCCGAAATTGATTCATAGGTTTTGGCGTTCAAGCTCTGATGCGTGTTCTCAATAATGGTTGAAGTCTGGACTCCTCAAGGATTGTGTTTTTGGACCGCCAACGGGGAAAAATCTCTGGAGTCAGTGCTTGAAGCTCCATGATCGCTGTCTCCAAATTCCTGGCTTGACAAAGCAATTTGTCTGAACTTCTTCAAGTCGGCATTATATGAATCTTGATCATACTCTGGGCTTGAAGCTGAGAAGCTGAACATTGAGCTCTGACCTGGCCTTTTACCGTCACTTAAGTCATCCAGTGATACGTCTCCTTCAAGTGCACGTACAATCTGTTTTGCGTGGTAATTGTCATGCATCATATAATATAAATCTTGATAGCTTTCTGATATACCGAAAATTTCAAGTTATCGGCTTGCCTGTCTCATTTTCGGGCGCTTCCTGGCAGAATGGCGAATGCTAGCAGCAGCACAAGCTACCATGCGTTGCATCTCCTGAGGATCGAAGTTGTTCTCCAGGCGAAAATCCACCAGTCCGGTATAGATGCCTTCATCTAAGGCACGTGTGAGAAAGGGTCGAGCCTGCTCAGTGCATGCCACAATTGTTAAAATTTGTACGTTTATCGACAAGGGAAAGAATTGGAGGGTGCGACACACTTACCCAATCAACCAAACCGTCGTCCATTGCGTTATTAGCATCAACAGGTCTCTTCCCAGTTATGATTTCCAACAGCATGACTCCGAATGAGAAAACGTCAGATTTATCAGTCAGCTTGCCACTTGATGCATACTCGGGAGCCAAGTACCTATGCCAGTGTCAAGAATTTGGTTAGTTCAGAGAATTCGTTTCAATTTCTTTTCTTTCTGGAGGTTAAGTGTTACATGGCTCTTCTTGTTATAATATTCTCTTTTTTATTTTTTTTTCTTTTCAAAAAAATCCTGAATTCTTCTATGTCAATCAACTATTGTATGATACAAGTAACCACAGAAACTGGTGAGCTGTTACACTTACCCAAATGTACCCATTACACGGGTAGACACATGAGTGTAATTGTCAGAAGACAGCTTTGCCAATCCAAAATCAGCGACCTGAAAATAGGAAGCAGCTTGGAAACATAAAGAAAGGTAAAGTAGATGTTTTAGGTTATCTAAAGGCATGTGAATGAGAGATAGTTAGCTTAAATCACTGACCATGGCCTCAAAGTTGAAGTCAAGTAGAATATTTGCAGACTTGATGTCACGATGTATTATCCGAGGATGGCCTGTTCAGTACGAAACTATGTGAGTCATTTTTATATGTCTGCAGTTGTCTGTATAGACTATAGAGAGATAGAGGGTAACTCACAATCTTCATGAAGATAAGCAAGCCCCTTGGCAGAACCCAATGCAATACGGAGCCTGGTTGGCCAGTCCATGACTGGAAGATCCTTTCCTGCATTTTCCATATTTCAGATTTTATTTGAATGTGTCGTCCTACTCTAGTAACTAAACTTATTATTTACTAAAATGAAATCTCCAACTTGTAAGGTTGACGGCATACTCTCCCCTGCAGCAAAGACAACACATCAAATGGAGAATTCAAAGTATTACCATGAAGATGATATTCCAGGGTCTTATTTGGAACAAACTCGTAGACTAACATTCGCTGCCCTGAAGCGATACAATAGCCCTCAAGGGACACAAGATGCCGATGATGGACACGGCTAATGATCTCAACTTCTGCCTGGAATTCTCGCTCTCCCTGTCCACTCCCTGACTTTAGGCTCTTCACTGCCACCTCTTTTCCATTAGGCAACACACCTTTATGCACATATCCAAACCCGCCTTGACCCAGCACATTGGCGTCTGAGAATCCATTTGTAGCTAAAGCTAGCTGCTCGTACGAAAACATGCTTTGGTTCAAGCCCAGAGCTATGTTTGGTGATGGAGGTGGCAAGGGCGGATGCGACAGCCCTGGGTGGGTGGTACTCGTATCGCCACCACTCATCACCCCTGGAGCTGGATTTGGAGATCCTTTCCAGCCAGGACCTGGCGATGCTGGTGGAATCTTGAAAACATGATCTGCAGGAGGTGCGGGACTATTGTTCCAATCGGTCTTCTTCGAGTTGTAATATTTCTGACTACCTGCGATGAACCATAACATTAGATAAACGTAAAATCCATCTTGAAAACGACAGTTCATACTCTGAGCAGGACAAATGCAAAGTTTTAAACATGTTACGAGTACTGCAGATATGTAGAGTCAAAATAAACTAGGAATTTTGTGTTTCGTCTTAACTAAGAATTTTCTAATAGATTTCATACTTTTGGGAGGATAGTCTGCGTAGTAAGGTATTATCTCCTTCTTTCTTCTCTTTTTCCTGCAACATATCGCACAAATGATGACCATAACGATTAGCAACACTCCCACTCCAACTACAACTCCAATTATAACTTTTTGATCACTAGATGGGCCACTGGTTTCCGATGATTTTGGCGATGAATTTCTTGGAGTAGAATCTGATGAAGATGATTTGGGTGATGATCGACCGGAACCACCATTGGTATTAGAAGATGGTGCTGGTGATGAAGAAGAAGAAGAAGAAGTTGGAGGTGGGGGTGGAGGTGGAGGTGGAGGTGATTTCGGAGCAAATGATGGAGGACTTGATTCAGTTGGTGGTGAGGGAGGAGAATTGGAACTCTGAGGAGGTGGAGAATCTACTGGTTGTGATGATGAATCTGATGGTGATTGTGCAGTTGGTGAAGGTGGAGATCTTGAATCCGGAGGCGTTGCTCCAGACATGTTTTTTACCTATTCAATGAACAGTTTCCAGGCAAAAAAAGGGATGTTATTCGTGTGGAAACACACGTTGAAAACCCGCCAGAAGCTCCACCTTTCCCCGAACTGCTTGTCTCAAAATCTTAGGATCCTGAAAATAAGAGAAACAAAAACCAAAGTCACTGAAAAAGTCCCATCTGACTTGGGTTTGATCAAAGGAAATATAACGTATAAAAGAAACATCACCATGTTTTACTTTTTGTTGCTAATACAACAAAATTATAACACAGTTTTTTCCAAGCACCTTCGTGTATTCGAAAAGACATCAATGGTCCTAAGGACGAATTCCTGAACTCTCTATCATTGTCTATTATTGCTTAATCCCGTAGTGTCGTCAGTATAATTTTTGGTACGCAAGTAATGGGTGACAAAAAGGGTTTGAAATGTGATGTACCTGAAAGAGAATGATGAAAGGGATCTCGGTGGAAAGAGAACGAAAATCATTCCCATGCTACGGTAAGAGACTTGTGTCCATTCTTTGTGACCTCCTACAATGGAGGATTCTCTCCACCTCTTGGCTTGTACCCTTGTTTAGACCAAGTTTGTTATTGTTTTTACCATTTCATGGCTGTGCATTCTTGATTTACTTGGATAAATGGCCGCCTCTAATTTACTCCCTCCAAGAAATTGTTAGACTTCGGCAACAGTCATACATCTCCGCCATTGGCGTTTGTCGTCAAATAGCCAAAAATGGCAACCATTAGAAAATAGTCAGTCCCTAAAATTCCATATATGGAGATCAAAATAGTATAGAATCCATCTTTGTCTTCCATGCCTAGCCTTCTAAACATTATCTATGTTGTCCAACCTGCGGTCGCTTATTATATCTTCACAAATTTGAATTAGCTCCTCAGTGGAACTCTCCTCCTTGACTCCTTGCAGACCTGTATAATAACGCCGGCGGTGTCTTTAGTGTAAATATTCCGATGACTAAATTAGTTTCATGAGGAAATTTATGGATTAGATAGGATGAAGTCCAAAACTCTTCTTATAACTATGATTAGCAATTATGGGTATGGGAAGAGATGTGCGGTATAATCACGCTGAGGAGGGGAAGCATGCGAGTATCTTGCAATTCAAGGGGTTTATCTGCCATTGTGGCGAATTTATCAAGCTATAATCCAAACCTTGACAGCTCTTATAGAACAATTTGTACGTGACATAATTCTAACGTCTTCACTAATAAGTCGTGCTTAGAAATTTATAGGGTTGTTGCGGTGGATTTGATTTGGAAGAGTTCTTTTGTCCCTAAAGCATCCTTTATCTCATGGTTAGCAATAAAATTATACTGAAAATCATGGATAGATTGAATGGTTTTTCATACAAGCTTTGTTTGTTATTCCATTTAATGCATGGGTCCACGCCTTAGTTGTTATGTTCTTTCTCTCAAGATCTCTGGTCTAGAATTCTGCAGCTACTTCATGTAACGTACTAGGTGAAGGAATGACGAGAAGTGAATGAATGGGCTATTAATATGAGCTGCTTGATTGGGGAAAGACCCCATTTCCCTCGGAAGATTCTTTACCTGTTATATTTTTGTTTTGTGAAGATAAAGGAACAACAAATTTCACAGAAGACAGGGAAATTTGTTTTCATAAACAAAATCCTCTGTTAGATTAGAGAGATGCTAATAGTCTCCGAGGCTTATATGTGGAGGCTAGCACAGTATAAGGAATACCTAGTAATTGGTACAAGGAAACTTTTAGATTTAATCTTACTATTTGTTGAGTCGTTGTAATTTCTAACATCTTCTGTTAGATGTAATCTTTTTTGTTAAGATGAAATCCTTTATGTTGTATCTTTAGTGTATAAGTTTCTTACTGGACCAACTGTGTCCTTAAGCAGTCTAAATAAAATCACCCTCCAGAAACTCTTCTTCTTTTATAGTATCAGAGCCATTGGCAATAAAAAACAATGTCTTCCACCAACTCATCTTCCACCTCTAGTGTCACCTCTTCCATCTCCTCCTGTACTGGTCTTCTTCCTACACCACAATTTAGCCA
>JANPWT010000247.1:8638399-8650953 GCA_024678245.1 Erythroxylum densum | reverse complement strand
ATTATTTATTTAAAGACTCGTAAAAAATTTGAAGTATGTTTGAAGAAAGTCAATAGAAATGATTCAATAGAAACGATTCTAACTTCTTTTTTAATATACTTTAAACAAACTTCTTTATAATTTAAATATTATTTTTAACAATTCTTAAATTATCTTAAACAAAATTACTTATATATACTAATTGATAATTCAATTTACTAAACAAATTCATGATAAAAATAATAATTACTTTTTAACAATAATAATTTAAAAAATTTCAATTAAAGTATAAGAAGATAAATAAATAACGTAAATTTTGACAAATATAATTTATTAGTGAGAATAAATAAATTTAGTATTTTCAAGGATAAAATACTAATTTACTTTTAACAATTATAATTAAAATAAAATTTTAATTAAAATATAAATAGATAAATAGAAAATATAATTTATCAGTTAAATTATGTAAAATCATTAAAAAAATCAAAAGATTTATGAAGTACACCCGTTAAAAATCTCAATTTCCCACAACAATGATGCTTCTCTCGAAATTAAAGATTTCATAAGGAGGTACATACATGGGATGCTGTGCAATGGCTTTGTAGAGAGGAAGACAATTTAATGCTTGTGTTGGGTCCTAAATGTTCAAACTCTTCATAACAGATTCTTAACGTTCATTAGCTAACCAATATTTTTCTAAGAAATCGGTCGATTTATTGTTAAATAGGTCTATTTTTTCTCCTAAGCATTATAAACATAAACCAGATCAGAAATCAGGTTAGTTCGTGTTTATTCTAGTCGAACTGACTGGTCTAGTCCAGTTTTAAAATCATTGATATATAGTATGTATGATATGAAGATAGTTAAGTAAGTCAATAAAAGATTTGTCACTTTAAAGTAATTAGAGAAAATATCTAAATGTTCTTGATTAGTAGTGATTTAGGAAACCGCTAGTCACAATGAATTTAGATTTGAAAAGACAAATATCAATTATAAATCAATTAATGATTAGTAAAAATAGATATGATTCGATTTACATAGAGTAGACACTAATTCCATAATCTATGTCCAATTAGAACATTAAAAGATTAAACTATATATTATAAGCATGCATATATAGGTTGAGTCAAACCAATTTGACAATCCTAATATTTAGATGGTTATGACATATTGTTAGATATCAATCTTGATATATGATTATAAATTGCTTAATTGGATAATTAAAGACAATTAAAAGGAGTTTTAATTTATCTATTTTTAATTATTAATTTTAATTTTAATTCTAATTTATGATCATTATTAATATATTAGGAACATGATATGTCCTACAAAAAATAGCAGTTAAAAAGAGACAAATTAATTTAAATTAAGTAAGACTTAATTAGAATGTTTGAAAACTTTAGCTAGCAAAGATGAGATATTTAATCTTACTAAAATTAAGTTAGAGTTAGAGTTAGAGTTATATTTTAATTATGATTAAAAATGTTAATTTTAATAAGAAATAGAGTCTAATATTTTTTTTTATAAATAAGAAAAAGGCATAAGAGAGCTTGCACTCTTGCATTTTCCTCTCAAATATTGAGTTTTCTTTCTTTACTCTATAGATACCGTTATATGTTGGATACTTGGACATCTTATGATTGACAACTTGAGAAGAAATTTTTGTAGGAATCTAAATCAAGTACGATTTTATCGCTTATTTATGATTAATATTTTTCAAGTTATTCAATTAAAGAGATCTGATCATGAAATTGTAAAATTTTATTTTTTAGTACACTCATGATTAGATCACAGTTAGTTTCCCATTATTATGTCATGTGTTATGGAATTATTAATTATTATATCACTCTTAAAAGGCAATGAACTATGTCATCTTTAGTTAGATATAAGTGTAGGGATGGTAATACGATGGGCAAGGGTGAGTTCGTCGTTAGCCTAGCCTAACCTAACCCTTTTAGGTTGTGGCCAAATTCTAGTCCAAAATTTGATTGGACTTGGCTCATATGCTTGAACTTAGTCCCAATCGAATTTTCTATGATTCAAAACTGGCTCAAAACCTTCCAACTCGAGACTCGACCTAAACTCTATTGAAGATCTAACTACTCAAGTGGGGCACTACTTAGGCAAGGAAAGCAAGTTAGCTAAACATTTATTCTTCATTTATTCTATGCTCAAGAATCTAGATAATAAAACTAGTAAACACAAAAAGGCAAAAGCCAGTCCCCCAAAGTTCTTTTGTAAGATGCTTCAAAAGATAGAAAGGGAAAAAGAAATTGTGTAACAAAAGTAACGGAGAAAACTTTTTAACTGGCAGAGCACATAAACAGAGAGGTGAGACAAAATGCTTTTAGAGAGGTGAAAAAAGAACGCATAAACATGTTTCAAATTTCAAGTGTAGTTTCATTCTATGCACAAACGGACAAAAACATAAAGTGGCCAAGAATAAAGAATAAGAAAATGAAAACAAAGGATGAGAGAAGACAAGAAGGATTTCAAGTCAATTATATATATATATATATATATGTAGGGTTTTGAGCCAGTCAAACTATGGAACACAAGTATAAGCCCATTTTGAAACCTAAAACTAAAAAAAAGTTTAATTTTGACTTGTAGTCTAATCAATGTGGGTTGAGTTTGTTGATTTCGAGTTAGGCTGAGCTGAATTGAGCATGGCCTAAGCTTATTGTTAGAATTTACAATGGGCCTACGGGCCCATAAGAAAAGGAATGTTAGACTACATATAAGTGTAAGTAAGGTTTCATCATAAAACCAATTGGTGATAGATGGAGTAGCCCACTAGGCTTATATATTAGTCTTCTTTCCTCTCTTTCTTTAGTGTGGGACAAACTCTCACTTTATATTTCAACACACCCCTCTCACGTGTAGGTTAATTTAAAGCCTAATATGTGACATAATCTATCATTTCGAGGTGTTAACGACTAACATAAGAGCAGTGAGGTTCCATCCTAAAACCAATTTCCATTCCTTAGTTAGTTTCAATATGATTCTTGATAAGATTGACTATATAGTTGACTAGTGGTAGTCATATGTGGCCATCCACTTGTCATATATGTATTTTAAATTAAAATATATTAGAAAAGGTAAATGAGTAATTTTGATTTATAAAAGGATAAAATAGTAATATCATAATATAGCACTAGAGTTATTGAATCAAAGATGATTACAAAATTATAAGCCAGAGATCCAAGGAAATTGTGTTTACAATACCCAATCATTTTCCCTATCCATGTTGTTTTTAGTCTATAGTTTACCCTATCCTTAATCGTCATCTGGTAGCTATGAACCCATTAAGTATCACAAGGCTCTCTGAATGTAGTGACAAAAGATTTGCTTTTAAAGAGATTAGAAAGGGTTCAAAGATTTTCAATCTCTAATGACTACATTATATACTTGGCAATAATATGAGTATGACATTGGTGACACCTCAAATCCAATTACTTACAAATAAATCATCTCCAATTTTCAATTCAATTTTTTTTGGATGTTATGAATGATGACATTAATTTTATGTCATAAAATAAAATGTGGAGCTTCTTAGAGTTATTAGAAATTTATAGGTTTATTAAATACAAATGGGTATTCAAAGTGTTGTGCCAAATATCGAATAGAGAGGTGTAAAGTAACGTTAATAACTAATAGATATATCCAATGAAAAGGTAGTGAATACAAAGAGACCTTTCCTATTTCCACCAAATTTTTTTATAAACTATTATGGCAATTATGACTCATTTTAAATTAAAGCTTCATCAAATGGATATAAGAATAATTCTCTTGAATGGATATTTAGGTGAAGATGATTGTGGTGTTCAACTTATCAGTTATAAGGTAGTTGAAAAAGAAAACATGGTTTGTAAACTCTAAAAGTTAATTTATAGGTTGAAACAAACTTCCAAGTAGTGATATCTTAAGTTTGATGAAATTGTCATCGCTATTAACTTCAAAGAAAATATTATTGATCTAAGCATAGACATTAAAATCAGTGACAACAAGTATATATTTTTAGTTTTATATGTTAGTGATATATTTCTTGCTACTAATGATATTGATCTGTTGAATGATATAAAATAATTATTGTTTAGTCATTTTGATATAAAGGATCTTGTTGTAATATACATAGAAATTCTTTGAGATAAGGCAAATGGTATTATCATATAATCTCTAAGAACCTATATTGTTTGTACTTTGAAGGATCTAATATACAACTTATTCTTTTGTAAAGACTCTTAATCATAAAGGATGATAAGTTCTACAAGGCTTAGTGTCCTTAAAATAATGTTGAGAGATATCAAATCAAAGGAATTTTTTATGTTTATATTATTAGTAGATTGATATGTGCTCAAGTATACACTCGTCTTAATGTTGCCTTTGTGGTTGATGTGTTTAGTAGATACTTGAGTGATTTTGGGAAAAGCTATTGAAAAGAGGATAAGAAGTTATTGAGATATTTTTAAGGTATTAAGGATCTTATATTAGCAAATCAATGCACTAAAACGCTTGAAATGACTAGTTCTACTCATTTTGATTATGTAGGCTATGTGAATTATAAGAAATCCACCTTTGATTACATATTTATGATGGAAGTACGTGTTGCCTTGTGAAAAAGTGTCAATCAAACCCTTGCAACATTCTGATTATCGAGGCAAAGTATATGACCTATTATGAGGCTACTTGTCAAATTTTGTTTTAGAAATGGGAGTTACATCGTCCATTTTTTGTGAGTGTGCCTTCCTCTCAGAAGACTATGAGCACTTAAAACTTCAAGCATATTGACATTAAATTTACTTTATTAAAGAGAAAATTGTTGAGTCTTTGTTATTATTAAGAACATGCCTTCAAATAGCATACTGATGAACCAACTAACTAGAGGCTTACTTATTTGTGTGTTTTAGGAAAATATTTCTTATATAGGACTATTAGGGCCTAGTTCTTTATTTCAGTTAGAGTTTTTTTTCTATGTATATTATGTTAGGATTGTTTGGATTTTGTGTAATATATGCATATGATAAATACCTGTCATTATCTATATTATGTATTTATGTATTTATGATGTGAGAAAAATGATGATATTCTTTCTACTGAATTTCTATTGATTCAAGTATCATGCTTTTGGATTAGTAGAAAGTAATCATCGACAACTCATATATCATCTCGATTTCTTGGTTAAGTATAGTTAGTTTAGTTGAACGTATTGTTATGAAAGCATTATGGTATAATTTTAATGCCTAAGTAGTAAAATATTGAATTAATTAATATAGAATAACATATTCTAATAATCATTAATATCTTATATACAAGAGATATTTTGATCATTGATGAGATAGAAATTATATTACTAATAGTATTATATACTATTAGGTCTATTTTTTAAACTTTCTTAAAGTTTATTTATTGGCTTCATGACCAACCACAACACCAATTTAGTTTAACATAATGAATATATTCTTGCTTATTATTAAAAGTGTAGTGCAATGGTGTATTTAAGAAAGAGGGTTAGTGAGCTGAATTCAAATAATCCTAATTTCTTCCATTGTTCTTATTGTATTTCACAACAATTCATTGAATAATAAAGAGTTTTAATTACTTTAGACAATCTATATTCATTTAATCTTAATAGTATTGAATGTTAAGTATCATATATTGAGACATATTAATGTTTTCAATTTTCATTATTTAGTGTCCATATCATCAATCTAAACCACCTTAAGGAAAATGCTCAAAAGGGATATGAAAAGAGGGAGGCATACACATTAGCAAAAGTAAATAGCAACAAAAGCTAATGACTGTGTCAAGTTCGAATGTTTTCGTGTGTGTGTGTGTGTGTGTGCACACGCAAGTGTGTATGTGTGTGTGTGTAAAGAGAGAGAAATTATAAGATTAATTCAAAGATATGAGCACAAGAGTTTGAGAACATTATTTAAGGAGATGCATTTCATTATATGAATTTTATATAAAAAGCTAAAATAAGAGTGATTTTACATAATTTTTTTGTTTACAAAGGAAATAAAATCCAAAATACAAGTTAAGTTAGTGCAGCGTTCTGCGGTACATCATGCCCTGCTGGTCACGATGTAGTAGCTCCATAACGAACAGCTGTGGATCCTTGAGTATAAAAAGGCTCGGATTGGCTAGATTGGCAAGCAACGCTAGGCTATCTGCACATTGGTTCCTTTCATGATAGACGTGTTGAAGTGCTACTTCCCAATCTCGTTGGATGAGTCTCCTGATACCTGCAACCAAAAGTTGTCATCAGAGAAAACTGGAAGAGATGAGGACAGGATGTTTAGAACCTCGAGGGAGTCGACTTCGATGATGACCCGTTGGTATCCCAGGTTCCAAGCGAAAGTGAGCCGCATAGTAATGAAAAATCTATTATATTCATACGAGAGATTGCAATTTGATATTCCTAAAAGAAATATCTAACGAATGCATTTAACTTATGTACAAAAAAAATCTAATTAATTGAAGAATAATATAATATCTTCATTTAAACAATATATTTTCTTATAGAAATAAATAGTCATACATAAAGAAATGTTAATACAATCCAAAAACTTTAAGTTAAGAGATTTTAAACCTGTAAATTAAAACCTTACCTGTACTAGAAAAACTTATCAACCATCATAAAAAAGAAAGTCAATGTAGTAAAGAAAGTAAAGACAACAATATTCTTAATTTGATAATGTTAAATTAAGGAAGGCAAGACTTAAATAGTTTAGACATATTAAGAGGAGACTTCTTTACGCCCAGTGAGAAGATGTACGAAAATTACATTTAAGGACTCTAAGAAAAAAAGGGGAAGACTCAAGAAGAATTGAAGGGAGGTAATTAGGAATGGTATGGTTCTACTAAAGTTTACAGGAGACTTGATACGGATAAATGACCCTACTTAGAGAGATTATTATCTTTTTATAGACCTTTTGAACATTTGTCTTCAATTCTTGTGTCTTTTAATTACCCTTTATACTTTTGTTTATAGCACTTGCTTCTTTACTTAGTTTATTTATTTATTTCATATTTTTCTTTCCTTTTCAATTTGTTGTTTGTTTTATTCACTTATTTGTTTTTTTTCTTATCTATTTATTTATTTACTTGCTTTTTTATTTTTCATTTATGCAATTATTTGTTTATGTATTTAACTATTATTTTCTTTCAACTGTTTTCAAAAACCTTTTTTTTCCTTTGAATATATAAAAAAACAATATTTCTACTAATATAAAGTTGTATACTTCTAGATTTTCCCAAATTTTGCATTTCAACAAAATTCTATTGAAACATTATTGTTGTTGTAAGCACCCTCCTGCCAATTGGATTAAGTTGGGCAAGGATTTAGACCCTTTCAAAATTCTCATCAACCATTTTTATTCTTTTGTTCTTTCAAAAGTAGCAAACAAACAAAAGTTGCATCAAACTAAATGAGATTAAGGAATTGACTTTTCTAGTGAATCAAATTGTAGACGCTACTGGATTTGATTAAAACAATATAATTATAGACAAATGCCTAACTCAACAGGACTTGGACCTTTCTCTTATTATGAAGTTGGATCAAATTCAATCATAATTATGAATAATATTTTTGTCCTAGTTTGACTTAAAGTTAATAAACACAGTTCGAATCAACCGAATTTTAGGCCGAAATCAAAACTTATATTTTTTTATTTTTTAAGTTTCAAACCGAATTCAAATTCAGGCTACTTGGCCTCACTAAGTCCAAAGCCTGAATAAACTAAGCAAAAATGATATCATTTTTTTTTCAAAATTTAAATTAGAAAATAATCAAACTTAATATGAACTCAATTAAGTTCTAGCTTAGACCATGAGCCTCAAACCCATTCATGCTTCCGGCTGAATCCGAACCCTTACAAAAAGTTTTGGGCTGACCCCGAGTTCAACCCAACCCAATATCATCCCATACCAGCACTCCCAACACCCCAGCCATGAATGACGGTTTAAAATGCAAAATAAAAATAAGGAAAACAAGATGCATTATCGACATTGTACCCATGAATTGTCCATAGTATACTATCTAAAAATCATAATTCATTTCTTTTCAACCATGGGATCATACGCATACGATATTACTGAAATGTTACAGTAACGATTGCAAGTACTGAAGTACATATATAAAAAGACGCCAGATTGCATAGCTCAAGCTGTAGACGTTGAATGTTTTAGCAAGATGGATTAATATTTTTTAACTACCATCTCCACTCTAACTAAGACCTTTACCTCCATCTTGGTTGCCTAGACCTTTAAGTTCAGCGTGACCTGGTGCTAGCTTAGTTGGTGGCGGAGGACCTGATGAAGATGCAGGTCTGAACTGCCAGGCAACCATACTCGTCCCTGAATTTGGAACATTGGAGAGCTGGTTTTGGAGACTACTCATAGGGTCTCGATCCATGTTCTGCTTGTCCATACTCTCTTCCAATTCTTGTCTGTTCTGGAATTCGTTGATATCAGCTAGAGCTGCATTTTGATTTTTCTCTCCTGTCATAACTCCAGGAGTTCCAAACTGAAGCCAAGGCTGCCTAAAAGTCTGCCAAGTGGTCGGGATCCCACGAGAATCACCATTATTTTCAACATCCTCTTTGCTTCTGACCATTGCCTCATTGGATTTATTCAATTTAGCTTCTGGTTGTTTATCTTTGTCAGAAGATGATACTAATTCAACAGGATCGATTTTCTGTGTAGATGAACGGCCCGATGTAATTGCAGTGGTAGGAAATGCTTTATCTGGAGGGACAGCAGGAGTGTAATTCGATGGGAGCAGATCACCCCAATTCTCCAATAGTTCTTTGTACACTTTTCGCAAAGTAACCTCGGTAAGACCGGTCACCTTACAAATCTCTGCCTGTCTTTCGTTTGTCTTCTAATTGACAGGCAAGATATATAGCAGCTGCAGAAATGCTAATGGGGTTCCTGCGAGTGCAGAAGCATTTGTTGATAACAACTTCTCCGATATGAGTTGCAAGTTCCTGAAAGTTGCGTTAAAGAAATTGTCATACTTGATAAAGTGCAATATGAAAAGAAGTTCTAGTTAAAGTCATAAGAGTACAAGAGGGAGACAGCCCAGCAATACTTGGTTCATTTTCTGTTCACTATTTAGCACGACAACTTTTAAGCTGATTTAATTCCCATTTAGAATGCACATCTCATGTAGCTTATTTATAGGATTCACAGAAACAAAACCACCATGTAAAATTAGATCCCCGACACATTGAGGTTAGTTCCCATGTGCAATGCACATCCCATGTAGCTTATTTGTAGGATTTATAGAAAGAAAGCCACAATGTACAATTAAAATCCCAACAAATTGAGCTTGTCCTACTTTATAAGCAATCCCACGTGAGAAAGTACCTGAGCAGCTTTGTTCAGTTGGAGGAGTGTGCAGAACCTTGGCATATGAACTGAAATAGAATTGCTATTAATGGGCTGACTTAGTTGCAAAGCTTCTCCCAGGATCTTGATGTACTTCCCTATCTCCTTCTGAGGCACATTGGCAGCAATGGAGATTTCCTGTTTTATCAAGGCAGTTGTTCAATTTGGAGATGCTCAAAACAGAAAAAACCAAAATAAAGAGAACAAAAAAGCTGTCATAGCCATTGAGCATAAAAGACAGAGAGTACCGTTAGGACATGGGAAGCATATAACCTTAAGGTGAAGAGAAACAAAGAATTTTAAGGATGGGGTCAGAAAACGCTTGAATGAAGAACAAAGCAATCAGAGGGGATTCATCCACAAAGGTATTTCATCAACATTTTTTATCTTTCAAAAATTTTGCAGAATGTGCCACACTGCCACCATTTATGGGGGGAAGTGAAAAAGATCCCAAGATCCTTGAGGGCTACTGTTATTAACTAACATAAAGAATGCAAAGTAAACAGAAACATCCATAGAGCACATTGGCCACTCTGTCATCAGCATCCAGCAGCAAGGAGGCATCGGTCTTGTTTTCTAATGAAAACTGGTTTACCTGGAGAGTTCTAGGCTCTTGAGCCTCCCTAATAGCCTGAACAAGAGCGGCAGTTGCAAGAGCCTCAACACTACGATTCCTCAAACATGTAGCAGAACAACAATCCCTAAACAGCTGAAACGCATGATCTGATATATCATAATCCAACCCTAAAATTGAAGCCACATCGATAATCTGCATATAAGCCCGCAGGTTATCCACTACAACCGTCGAAGAATTCGAATTCGACGACGATGAATTAGCCAACTCGAGAATTCGTTCGAGTTCGGCGAGGTGGCCGGAGAAGGAGAGAGAGGACCGGAGGGAGAGAGGGGCGGGCTCCAGAGACCAGGTGGAGAAGGCGGTGATGAACCCGGTGGGCTTGAAGGGATCTTCTTCGTCGGCGTGGTGGTGGACAGCGGGGAGATCGGAGGTGACGAGACAGAGAGGGTTGTCTTGAGCTCTGATGTGGAAGAGGTGGTGAGGATGAGATTGGCGCTCTTCGACTACTCTGCCGCAGGATGTGCATTCGGTGATCGAGCGGCCTGTGCTGGTGGTGGCGCACCGCCCTTGCGCCGACGAGCAGTACGGACACTTCATTTGCTGTAGAGAGAATTGTGAAATTAAACTAACTATGCGAGAGAGGGGTGCTTGGATTGAGAAACGTTTTGGCGCCCATTTAATGAAACTAACACTTCAGTGTACGTCTCAGAGCAAGCGGTCTTCAATTCTGATACAAGTACGAATATTAACCACATGTTTAGTTATTTACACAAAACTATCGCAACAGTGATTCATTGTTTAAGGGTGTTAAAGATAATCACAAGTCATGACATCTAACAAAAGCACTTTTTCACAGTTGAAGATGCCATGGTTGGCAACGATAACAGGCAACAGTATGTGTAATGAAACAAGAATTTTACAAAGATCAAAGATTTCCGAACTACCAAAAACAAAACCTAAGACACCAACACCCTAAATTCGGTGATGATTGTGTTGACTAATGATAATATGAGGTTACAAAGGTAATCAAGTCAGAAAAAACATGATTGAATTTCTCTTCATTTGAATCTCCGTAAACAGAGTCCCTCCAAAATTTATCGCTGAATTATCTACTGCAAGTTGTTTAAAAGATGCAGCAATAGACCAAGACTGTGGTATCAAAATCTACGGGAAAATGAAAACCTAATTAAATACATAGCTTATCCCTGTTCTGAAAACTTCACCAACTGAACTGCTTAATGTTCAAGGAGCAGCAAATGAGCAATTGCAAGAACAAAACTTTGAACATATGAAGCCTCGTGCTGTCGATGTTCTCCATGTCATTGCCCGCTCCCTCCCAAAGAGGTTGCAGCTCCACCTTTCTCTCGTATCTTCATACTCTTACGTAGTTCTCGTAAATTCTGACAGCAAAGACAAGGAAGATGTAAAGCCACAAAATGGTAAGTGAATCAGCCCCGGATCATTTAATTTAACAAGGGACATAAGCAACAAGCTAGAATTATTCTGAGACACTTGTAATCGGCAGAAGTCTTAAGTTTCCGACTCAATCATCAAAGAAACGTAAAAGCATGCAGTCCTCCATTTTTATTTACCAAATAGAAATGGATACAACGCCTAACGCTAGAATCTTGATGGTCTGATATGTGACTATTCAATGGCCAAATCAAACCTGCAATAGCCATGAAATATTTCTAAAAAACAAGGCTAGGATATATTAACTTGGTATACATTATCAACCAACAAACAACTCCACCAAATGGAAGAGAAAATCCCAAGCAGGAGAAAAGGGAAGGCATAGTAGATTGACGATCTGAAACTCATATAGGATACAGTTCATTTGCTAATAGTTGATGTCCAGAGTGAGACCCAGTTATACTAAAAAGATGAGAGACTTACTAATGTGTTCCGAAAAAGGAGCTCACCAAATTGACAACTGCAAATAAAGAGTTTTGTGAAAAAGGAAATGAGAAACACAACAATTTGCATTTGGTAGTTCAATAACTGACAAGTTGATATTACTAGGGGACCTAAACCCCTTTAAGTGGCTATGAAATCATACAAAAAGGCCATAGGATGCGTTAGCAAAGGATACATCCTTACCTGACCTAAAGAAGAACAAAGAGCACTAAGGATCAAACATGAGATGGGTTCAGGTTAGAAGGAAGGCTTTAGTGTATCAAGACTCCTAAGAAAGTTGTAGGCCTAGATTAGTCATGGTGGATAAATTAAATTTTTATAATGGTCCCAATAAGTGGAGACTGTAGTTTGACTTACATTTGCGTACTCTCTGTTAGTAGTGTGCCCTAGGCCAATGAACATTTGTGATTCATGTATTAACATTATGATTTGTTAATAATAGATTGTGAGGTATTCATTTTATATATGCATGTATTTATTTATGTAATGTGATTTACATTCCATGAATGGTGTTAAACTTATGTCATCAAGTATGTGACTTGATAGTAAAACCATAAGTGTTATAATACTATTCTAGACTGTTCCTAGTCGATCATTATTGGTGGAACAATAATGAATTAAGGCTAGTATGTGTTCTGATTGATGATCACGTTTTACTGATCATGGATATGAGATATCAAATCAG
>JANPWT010000247.1:8626888-8638299 GCA_024678245.1 Erythroxylum densum | reverse complement strand
ACCCCTTAAGGAAGATGTGTTTGTGAACATCAAATTGAAACTTGGTATGTGTGATTTAAATTCTCTTGGTTGATTTTTAATTTGCTGCATACATTAGTACATTGAAATGGTCAAAACATGAGGTAAAAATGCAATTCCATCTGAAGAATACATCATCATGTTCTACACTTGGGCTAAAGAGTGATTGATTTAGAGTTTTGCAACATTCCAGTCGACTACTTGGAGTCTAAGTCGACTGAGGTAGAGGAATTGTTCAAGTTGGTTCAGCTTTTTATCGTTATAGTCGACTAACAGTATACGACTAGTCGACTAATTCACCTAGTTTTTCCAAACCAGTCGACTAACAACACTCGACCAGTCGACTAGTTTTCCCTCAGATAACCCCCACTTATCCTTTTAATTTTATTAGTCGACTACTCTCATATTAGTCGACTATAAGACTTCTGGAACCCTTTTAAAAACCTCATTTTCCCAAATCTCCGAAATAGCTCTTGTCTTCTCCTTCACAAATTATTCACCCTTAGTCGACTACTCTCCCCTGATTTTCTCAAATTCACCATACCCACTGTCAATCGATTCTCCCAAACACAAAACCCATTGATCACCTCTTCAAACCATCCTTCTTCTATCAAAATCCCATTTCATCTCTCCTAAACCCTAACATTCGAAATCTCCTCCATCTCTCTAAAATCCTTCTATCTCCACAAATGGCTCCACGCAAGACTAATGGAAAAGGGAAGAAGACTGCCACTCCTCCACGAGGTCCAAGGGTCCGTGGGTCTTCTTCAAGAGGCGGTGGTGAAAGAGAAAATGAGGAAGTAGAAGCAAGGTTCATCTCCCGCGATGCTCAGACCCTATATCATACGGTGCTCAAACATGAGGTACTGATACCCTCTATGAGATTTGATTGGACTGAATTAGAGCATAGTGAATACAAGGATTTATTTTCTGAAATCACGAGTTATGGGTTGCGTTATTTCTTGGGTTATACCGATGACATCTATGAGGATATGGTGAGGGAATTCTATGCTAATCTCGTGGTAATTAGAAGCAATGTAGATACGGGAATGCACTTGAAATCACATATTCAAGGCAGAGAAATGTTTATCTGTGAAGATTATTTGTCTAGAGGATTTCAATTGCCTAAAGGTGGAGTTAGGCCTAATGCCTCTTTGTTAGATTTGGATATCTTAAGGCATGAGGATGGTGAGACGGATGAGGAGGTTGAGGATAATTTCGGTTACACTGAAGCCAAGGGTGATGATTTGCTTGCAAGATTATGTTCAGGCCATTTGCTACCTTTTGAGGCAATGGATTTGCCTTTGAAGTATAGACTACTTAGCTCAATGGTAAGAGGCGTGCATTTAAATGCAACAAAACCTTGAGGTCTCGAGTTCGAGTACCAAAGAGGACAATACCTTTGAAAAGTTATGGTTGCGTGCCAACTTGGGGTATGCTGGGCCTAGTTCGCCCCGGTACACAAAACACGGACCCAACACATACATTAATGTATGGAATTGTAAGAGCCTGTCTTATGCGGGGAGAATTGAATTAGTGAAGTCGGTTATTCAGGGTGTATTGACATTTTGGCTTCAAGCATTCCCCATTTCCTGCAGTTATCTTAGAGAAGATAACCTCTATTTGTAGACTCCTCCTATGGTGAGGGAAGCATTTTAGGGTGGCTTGAGATAACATTTGTGCACCAAAAGAGGAGGGTGACTTGGAACATAAAAATTGTAAAGTTTAGAATGCTGCATTACTGGCTAAAGTGTTGTGGAATATACATGCAGAAGCAAATTCTTTGTAGGTGAGATAGATCCATGAAATTTATTTGAGGGAGGTACCAATATGGGATTAGGTGCCTCATACATGGGTCTCTCCCCTTCTAAAGAGGTTGGAATTGATTCAAGATACCTTGGTGGACAAGATGGGAGGGCGTAGTGAGGTGGTCCTCAGATTGTAGCACTTTTGTGTGGATGAAGTGCTATCATCACACAAGGTCTATGAGGTGATGCGTCTCAAGCATGTTAGACAGCCCTGGATGTCCTTTATTTGAAAAAAATATATCCCATCAAAATACTCCTTCATTGCCTGGCTTAGTCTGAGGAATCGGCTGCCCACAAAAGACACTTTGTTGTTCTTAGAATTGGATCGAACTTACAAGTTGTGCGACACTGAACCGGAATTTGTTGACCTCCTATTTTGTAAATGTTATTTTACAGGTGACGTTTGAAACGTAATCAGAGGCTGGTTGGGTATGACACGAGTCATGACCATACCGTCGAGCGCTATTAAGTGGATTCGGATTGACCACAGAGGAGCACTACTTAGATGTAAAGTCGCAAGGCTTTCCCTCCTTCGCACCATGTACATGATATGGAATATCAGAAATGCAATTCAGATGGATGCGGCCTCCTTTGCAAGACCTGATGTAGTTTCAAAGATAAAAATTATAATGTATAAGATCTTGTATAGATTATATCCTGCTGACCTAATTCATTTCTGATGCTTCGGTTGTGTTGTAACTTGATGTTTTATTCGGTATTGCTTCCCTTCGGTTGCACAGGGATAGTTCATAGATAACCTCACTTCGATTGTACTAGGGTAGGGGATACTCTTAACTTGGTTGTTTTGGTTGTGTTTGAAATTTCAGTGCATTGTTAATTTTAGGATGCACAGTAGGCAGCTCATCGGTTGTATTGGGGTATTGGGTATTTTTATCTAAATGTCGTCCTAGTATTTGAAACCTCCTATTTTATTTTGTATTGATCCTTTTTGTGACGTATAGAGGGTAGCTTACAGCTAACCTCGATGTACTGGGGTACCATATGTGTTTACTGAAGGTTTTTGGGATAATATTTTGATTGGGGTGTGCCCCAAATGATCTATGTACATATGATTTTGTGCAATCCAATATTTACATTTTATATAAAATTTTTTTTACAAAGATCAAAGATTTCCGAACTACCAAAAAAATACCTAAGACACCAATACCCTAAATTCTATGATGATTGTGTTGACTAATGATAATATGAGGTTACAAAGGTGATCAAGTCAGGAAAACATGATTGAATTTCTCTTCATTTGAATCTACGTAAACAGAGTCCCTCTGAAATTTCTCACAGAATTATCTACTACAAGTTATTTAAAAGATGCAGCAATAGACCAAGAATGTGGTATAAAAATCTCCGAGAAAATGAAACCTAATTAAATACATAGCTTATCCCTGTTATGAAAACTTCACCAACTGAACTGCTCATGGTTCAAGGATCACCAAAAGAGAAATTGCAAGAACAAAACTTTATACATATGAAGCCTCATGCTCTCGATGTTCTCCATGTCATTGCCCGGTCCCTCCCAATGAGGTTGCAGCTCCACATTTCTCTCGTAGCTTCATACTCTTACTTAGTTCTCGTATATTCTGATAGCAAAGACAAGAAAGATGTAAGGCCACAAAATGGTAAGTGAATCAACCCTGGATCATTTAATTTAACAAGGGGTATAAGCAACAAGCCAGAATTATTCTTAGACACTTGTAATCGGTAGAAGTCTTAAGTTTTTGGCTCAATCATCAAAGAAAGGTAAAAGCATGCAATCCTCCATTTTTATTTACCAAATAGAAATGGATACAACGCCTAACACTAGAATCTTGATGGTCTGATATGTGACTATTCAACGGCCAAATCAAACCTGCAATGGCCATGAAATATTTCTGAAAAGCAGGGCTAGGATATAGTAACTAGGTATACATTCTCAACAAGCAACTCAACAACCCCACCCAATGGAAGAGAAAATCCCAAAGAAAAGGGAAGGCATAGCAGATTGACGATCAGAAACACATATAGTATACAGTTCATTTGCTAATAGTTGATGTCCAGAATGAGACCAATTATACTAAAAGAAGAGAGACTTACTAACGTGTTCCGGAGAAGGAGCACACCAAATTGACAACTGCAAATAAATAGTTTTGTGAAAAAGGAAAAGAGAAACACAGCAATTTGCATTTGGTAGTTCAATAACTGACAAGTTGATATTACTAGGGGACCAAAGCCCTTATCCTTTAAGTGGCTATGAAACCGTACAAAAATGCCATAGGATGCGTCAGCAAAGGATACATCCTTACCTGACCTAAAGAAGAACAAAGAGTATTAAGGATCAAACATGAGATGGGTTCACGTTAGAAGGAAGGCTTTAGTGTATCAGGACTCCCAAGAAAGTTGTATGCTTAGATTAATCATGGTGGATAAATTAAATTTTTATAATAGTCCCAATAAGTGGAGACTGCAGTTTGACTTACATTTGCGTACTCTCCACTCTGATAATACAGTCATGGGATGAAGGAAGACACAAGAGATTTTCTATTAGGTGCCTTGTCAAAGACTCACACTTGGTATGGGTTTTAATCATCTTTGGATCACCATAAGGGGAAACACCTCAAATTACATAATGTACTCGGCCAAAAAAGATGGGCAAAACAAGATCAGAAGTAACTTGTTGATCACACAAAATGACCTGGACTCATTCACAAGAATTCAGAACTCCAAATAGCTGCATGGAGATATTTTCAATATGTTCGATGACATAATCCTATATTTGTTTTTTCTTTTTATGGTTTTTATTCTTGATGCATGGCGATCTTGAATATCACAAATGGGGAGAGGGGATAAGCACCAGTGAAGAACTTCATCAAGAGCTCCTACTTGTGTGAAATTGATTGGAAGAAACAGTAATGCATACATCAAAAGAATTCTGGTGAGCCAAAGGATTTTTTAGTTCCTATCATATAGAGAAGTTCAGAGGTCAAGATAACAGCGGGGGAGATTTTCAATTTAAAGTTTCAAGGTTATCCCATATGCATACATAGTTAAAAGTAGCTAAATGTGCTTGCACATCGATCCCACTGGCAAAGGTATGCAATCGAAAATAAGCTGAAGAAGGTGATAAATATATGTGACCAAAATGAAATTAGGTAATTTGTCGTTGAATTTAAGCCCTCTTAACATCATTTAATCAAAAATTCTTGAATTTAGATATTGCTTTCAGAGACATTCCTTCTTCAGTGCAGTGCAAAAAGTAAAGGGCAAGTAAAACTTCACTGTTCACTCCATCCACCGACATGATATAATGAGGACAGCCATGACATGTTCTTTTATTCACAAACTCTAAGGTAAAAAAACGCAGCAAAATGTATGAAATGTCCTAAAAGGATCGTCACCGTTGATTGGATAGAAGGCGGATCAAGAGCAACGGAACGCGCAGACATCTTAGCAATCTCCGAAATAGCAGCCTCTCTGATTCCAGTAACATCACTGGTCAACTCCTCGTACGCAGCCTCGAAAGCCTCCTGCCAGAAGCGAGGTAGTCTGATCCGATGGCTATTAGTGTACACATCCCACATGTGCTTCACCACCTTCTCTCGCTCTTCCATTTCCTGAAATTTCAATCCCCAAGATCCACATACCTCCAACATCAACATTAACATTAATAATATCAATATGCATTGCCACACACATATAAGAAATGTGAAACTTACGAGAACGTCGAGGTCGTCGTGAATAGGAGTGTCGACGTCATCGGAGAGGCGGCTGAGGTTGCCGGCAGACCAACGAAGCGTGACGGTTCCGGTAAACATGGTCCAGAACGCCAAAAGCAGAATGGCGGCCAAAGCCCAGAACTTGTAACGGCTTTTCCCTAACAGACTACTATCGGAGTGATCCTTCTTTGTTGTTGTCGGAAGAGAATCGTCATCCTTCATCTCGATTTTGCGGTTTTTTTTGGCTTTGGATTTAAGTGTTGCTCATTTAACAAGGTCTGTGAAGTCCGTTGCTTAGTGAAGGTGAAGGAGATGAAGTTAAGAGACGCGAAAGAGGAAGGCGAGTGTTTGAAAATCCGATTGAAAGACAAAAGGGGCTTGGTTTTAAAGCGCTGTCGTCTGGGGGAGTTGTTAAAGATTCGAAATCTACTTGTGTGTGCTTTCTGAGACAGTTTGACCGAACAATGACTTAAGCAGATTGTCAACACACGCTTGAAAATGCACCGACTGAAGTGATGTCGTATTTGAAGGTGGGCGTCTCATTATATGTTAAAAAGGGTTCATTAGATGGAATCAAGATTTTATGTCCAATATTATCCTGTCTTATTTTGTTTCATAAAATCTCAATTATTTATTTTGTAAAATTTACGCGGAGTTCACGCGAAACCTATATAAGACTCACATAAATAAACGAATGAGATTTATTAGACACAATAAAACACCATAAAATTAAACAAGAGATCTAAACTTCATTCAGTGTGCCTAGCACTTTTTTACGTCTTAAAGTGGAAGGCAACTATGCATTAAAAGGTCAACCCATTATTTAATTTCGAACTAAGATGATAACTAGTAGATTAATTGATTTTAAGAGATGGAGATGCGGACTAATTGCTGGACAACCATATAATGTGTTGTCAAGAATCCTTTTAAAGAAAAATCAAAGGGATCATCTGAGCACGTACCCTCCAATGAAAACCAGGCCAAGTATGACAATCGCTATGTGTTAACAATATCTCTTGGGTATATATATTTACACACAGAAGAGAGTTGTGTTATCCCATCTCTTAATAAGTCATAAATTTTGAACGTCAGGAGGAGGCAGGAAGTGTTCTGATGTCAAGCCCCATACGTTAAAATCAACGTCCTCAATCTTCCACTTTTCCTGCATTTCCCTCTTGTGATTCGCAGACTGCTCCCCGTACCTGAACACAGTGACGCTTGTCTTGCCGCTGTGTGCAATGTTGACACCGTCCACGTACTTGTAATCTTCCATTACTGACTCTGTGCTAGTCTCCCAGAACACATCATCCCCTTCTTTTGTTCTCATTCTCAGCAACCTCGAGTCCTCGAATTGGATAAGTAGGCCTGATCTCTGGCTGAAGTATCCCCATATCGTGTGGTGAATTATCTCAAAATTATGACCACTTTGTGCCTCCCTAATCGCTGGACTCGTCTCTAGTTTCAATATGAAGCAATCTTGGTCGTTTATTATTTTCTCACCTATGCATGTTGCATCCAGGAATAGGTTTGCCGTCGACCTCGGGTCCAAACCCTGGCAATAATTCCAAACCTAGTTCTGAGTCTTAAAAGTTTAAACAAGATTATATCGCAACTGATACTGATAGTTACAATTGTTTAAATAGTGATTATGAGACATTCTTTTTACCTGCAAGAATCGGCGTAAGGGCCTGGGAGGACCCTTGTTAGCAGGATCATGTTGATTAGAGGAATGCCTCCAAGAGATCTTGCCATTGCTTCCACAGATTACTTTGCATCCTGACACAACGAGCTCTAAAATCCACAAGTCAGGATCCTTTTGCCAAAGCACAAATCCGCCAATTTCCTCGGTGCTCTTCACGTTAGTCTTCACATCGGCTTGTTGGAACTCCGACGCCGTAATTTTTACCTCGCCTGTTACGCACATGCTATGTACCGCATTTATCGCTTGCTGCCCTCCCGTAGCCGCAATGTATTGTTGCACAATGTATTTAGCTGTTGAAGCTTGCTGGAATTGAATTGACATTATCTTTAATTAGTCTTATTCATAGTTCTTTGATCTATCTTAGATTATAAAACTAGTCCTCCCCTTTTATCATAGCATTTGACAGTAATGTTCTAATCCTGAAGATAGTGCGCGTTGCCGCCTGAGTTTCAGATGTAACTTGTTCAATAATCGTCTTTTTGCTATAGAACTCACTCTTCTAACTGAATTTTGAGATAGAAGGAACTAAAGAAAGATGGAAGTTTTAGGAATGAGTAATTACAATGGAGCTATCTTTGACAGGTTTGTGAACAGCATGACCAACTTGAACCTGGAGAGGGATAAGAGGAGATCCAACCAAGTAAAGCAAAAACCTGAGCTCATTAATGCGACCCGCTATCACAGGCTGCGACCATTTATCAGATGTTTGAGCTTTCATCCATGTTAGCATGTTCTGCCAACGCAGAGCTACGTTGCTGCCCATGCTAGCAAACATTTCTTCAGGTATGGGGACCTCAAGAACAGTCTCAAGGCCATCTTCTTTTTCAATGTTTGGGCAAAGTTTCCTCATGTAAGTTATGGACAACCCAGATGAATACAACGAAATGAACAGGTTTTGTTGCAGAGCCAAAGAGAAATCTTTTCTCTTGCCTTGAAACTCTATAGTCTATTCCTCTGGATGGTGAAAGGAAACATATTCGCGGAGGGATTGAGGAAAAAGATTGGCTTAAGGCTGTCCTTATTTGTAGGTTTCATGTAGGCATGATTTGTAGTTGTTACCTTCTATTTTAGGAGCTGTGTACCACTCCGGTTGCCAAATGTCCATGTGAAGATCAAAGCTTTTAGCGTCTGGTGTCCATTTCTTCTGAAAATAAAATAAATTAAGAAAACGACACATCATATTAGGTTGGGTGGTTTAATCTTTAATAGTATGGTTTTCTCTATCTATGAGAAAATTGTTAAGATGTTTTTTTTTTCCCCACAAGGGCATTATCCAAAAATTTGCCTCAGTTTCATGTAACTCTTTTTATTAGCGGAAGAGTTAGTAAAAGTGTTGATATCTTTGGCATTACTATAAAGAAACTAAAATGAAAAGGCAAACTTAAAACGAAAATGGGGCCCCAACAAATTGCTCTGGGTCTGGGAATGAAAATTGTGGCACGCCCTTTCTGTGCAGGCATGGAAACCTTCCTTCCGGCCTTCGACTGAGGAGGTCTCCCATGTGGTCACCTGGATTAGGTTCCCTGAGCTGTCCGTGGAGCTCTATCACCCGACTATCTTACGCGCACTTGGCAACCTGATTGACCGCACCATCCGCATCAACTCCACTACCCTGCAGGCACAGCGCGGACGATACGCTCGAGTGGCGGTCGAAATCGATTTGAAATCCCCACTCCGATCACTGGTAGAGCTTGATGGAGAACGGATTAAGGTCGCGTACAAGGGCCTTCTGCCAATTTGCTTTGCGTGTGGACACACCGGCCATGAAACCGAGCTCTGTCCTCGGAACACGTTGCCTCCAACAGCACCCACCAGTTCCTCCGAGTCCCCCCTGCCGATAGCCCCCTGACCGCTCACCAACCGCCCCTTCTCCAAGATGCCCCAGTAGTCGCGTCCCCGTCTCCATCTGCGGTTTCTTCTTCCCAGGATCTGTACGACCCCTGGATTCAGGTCCAGAGGTGCAGCCCCCGTACTCCCAACGATAACAAGACGGGACGCAAACGGAGACGTTTTGACACCCACGCGAAGGCCCAGGGATCGAGATTCAACCCCCTAGCCTCCGGAGACGCTGAGCCTTCCACCTCTCGCGCCTTCTCCCGTTCTTGAACCTTCTCGGCCTTATCGCAACACGCCCAGCGTGCGGACGACATCGCTCCAGGAGGTTGGCCAGGCCGCGCGCACGCCTTGTTCCTCCACTCCGCGTGGGTCGCGAGCCCACCAGGCGACCCACAGCCTTCCATCCTCCAGAATGGGCCCCTCCCCCTCCTTTGGTCCTTCCCTGGCCCGAGCTCAACAGACTCACCCCATCAGCCCAGCCCAGGCCCCCCTCCACCACCCAGGCCTTCGGACATGGGCCCCCAACCCACAAACCCCATTCAGCCCACCCATTCCCACATTGCTGTCACACTAGCCTCCCACTCCGATGTAATTTTCCACGACCCACCTTCTGCCCCCCTCCCAATACCGGACCCTCCATATCTCGAATGGAGGAAGACCCCTCGGGGGCTTCCGTGGGTCCTTCTCTCGCGCCACCCGACCACCTCTCTCCCCCTTCGTGGCCCCCCAACCCTACTACCCCTCCCTCTTTCGGTACTAATGTGCCTGTTGCCCTTGATTCACCGATGAATGACATAGTCGAGTCTACTGTGCTTGCCCCAGTCGAGGGACATATTTGCCCCGGGGTTGGCCCCCCGCGTCCTAGGCCCTCTTTTCCCTATAGTGCTTTTATGTCTATTTTCCTTTGGAATTGCCAAGGGGCTGGGGGCAAATCGTTCCAGCCCATCCTCAAGGAGTATATCCGTAAACATAAACCGATCATGGTTGCTTTGATGGAACCTCACATCAGTGGCTCTCGTGCTCAGAAAGTTATTCAGAGCTTGGGCTTCACCCAGTCCTTTCGAGTGGAAGCTGTAGGCTTCTCTGGAGGCATTTGGCTCTTATGGAATACCGACACCCAAGTTCAAATTCTGATAACCAATCGCCAATTCATTCATGTCCAGATCCAGTGGGCCTGTACATCCTTCGTTTTCACTGCTATTTATGCTAGTCCCAACTACTCTTTCCAACACTTCCTGTGGGACCATCTATGCCACATTGCCCAATCTACTTCTATGCCTTGGCTTCTCGGCGGCGATTTTAACGCCAAATTGGATGGGGCTGATCACCGTGGTGGTTCCCACCTCCGTTCCGGCGTTAGTCCTCCTTTCCGAGAATGCACACACTGCTGCCACCTGCATGACCTCGGGTTTATTGGACCCAAATTCACTTGGCGAAGGGGTCCCCTTCGTGCATGCCTTGATCGTGCCTTAGGTTCGGATCCCTGGATGACGACCTTCCCTCACACGACTGTCCATTCCCTTCCTTTCCTGAAATCTAACCATTGGCCCCTCCTGGTCACTTTTGCGGCCCTTCCGGCTCCCTCCCCGTTTACTCAGACTTTTCGATTTCAGTCTGCTCGGTTGACCCTTGATCAGTTTGGCCAAACTGTCAAGGATCACTGGCAACCTCACTCTACGTCGCTTCCGGCTAAGCTCGACCATTTGGCTACCGCACTTAAGCAGTGGAATGCTAGCTCTTTTGGGAACATTTTTCACCGCAAACGACGCCTTTATGGCGCGTCTTTAGGGTATTCAAATCCACCTTGACCACAGTCCCTCGGATTCTCTGTGTGACCTAGAAGTTTTTCTGCAAAGGGAGCCTGAACAAGTCCTCGTTCAAGAGGAACTGTTTTGGCATCAAAAATAGCGAAGCCAATGGCTAGCGCAAGGATACCGGAACACCAGGTATTACCATGCGATCACGTCAGGACGCCGCCGTACCCAACACTGCCACTACATTCGAGATGACCATGACCATACCAATTCTGATACTGAGGGCATTCACCGGATAGCTCGCAATTTTTTTGTTAACCTGTACATCACCGGCCTATCTACCCCGCCATTCTTTCTCCCTTCCGGTACTTTCCCCGCTCTCCCTCCTCAGGCTTATACAGATCTGATTGCCCCTGTCTCTCCTGAGGAGGTTAAGACTGCATTCTTTGACATGAACCCGCACAAGACGCCAGGCATTGATGGCTTCCCTGCTCTTTTCTTCCAATCCCAGTGGGATCACATTGGGTCGGACCTCGTTTTATTCATACAGCAAACTTTTCGCCATGAAATTTGGGAGCAAGGCCTG
>JANPWT010000247.1:8611410-8624323 GCA_024678245.1 Erythroxylum densum | reverse complement strand
AGATGGAGGAAAACTGTTGCTCAAGTGATCTATTCACCCAAAGGTGGTAATGTTATGAGAGTTGATAGTTTGTACTCCAATCACTTTTATGTGTGGAAGTCTAATTGCATATATTATGTATTAAACCCAAAGGTGTTTCATAATATGTGTGATCGGATTTTCAGTAAAGATAATATTCAATAGCTTTAGTATCGTTGTTGTCCTACATTTGTGCTGATTTAAAGATTATCATCTTCAAGCCACCTTTTCAATCAACAAAATCAGCGTCACCATTGAAACCCTTGCTGGTTTCAATATAAAGAATTGGACGGAGGATGTATTAAAAGTTATGAAGATAGGTGTGGTTGATATGACCATACGGACAGACAGGCCATCTCCACTTACATCCATGAGCTCAACAGCTCATAAAACAACCTATGAAGTTTAGGATCGGTCTAATAGATTATATCTAATGACCATTAAGAAATTCATACCTAACCATCTGCAAAGTGGACTTGTGGACACAGACATAGTAAAGGAGTTTTTTGATAATGTCTCCCAGAGGTACACAGTCTCATCTGGTGTTGAGACAAGTGCCTTGATGAAAGTATTATTCTCCATGAAGTATACAAGAAAAAGGGGAGTAATGGAGTACATATCGAGAATAATTCAATTTCATAGTAGGAAGATATTGAGACTTCAATGCTTTGATATCCCATTGTGTTGCTGAGGTGGAGAAACTCAAGTTGTTACTTATACAGTCCTCGAAGCAGCTTAAAGGAAGACAAAGATGAAGCCCATTAAGTTCAAAGGTAGAAAGTTCAAATCTTCTCCTCGTACTGACTTTGGTCAAACCAGTTCTAGTAAAGGTCCTTAGAACATAAAGAAACCAGTAGTATGAGGTTTAAAGGGAAGGTCATTCTTTGGTTTATCAATTATAAATCTAATTTGCGATAGTCGCATTAAGCATAAGTGACTATTTAGTGGAACATCTGATCAAGGCTGATCAAGGTGCTTCCACAATGTAGTAGTTCATATCCAGGGTAAAGCCAAATAAAGGGAAGGAGGAACTGATGGTTCACAACAATAAAGAGGTGGAAGTAATATATATAAAGATATAGTAAGGTTCATTTGGTTTTTACACGACATATTTTATAAGTGATCTTTTGATCAATTAAGGACATTGAAGGTTGACGTTTTGCATTTAATACTTCTGTTGTACAGTTACTGTTTAATGCAAAACATAAAGGTACAACTTTCTTGTCATATGATTTGTATAGAACGTGTCTTACCTTGAATTGGATATATAGTTCTTCGTATCTTACTAAACAAGTTATGAAGGACCTGATGAATGAGAAGTCATACATGGTGTGGCATAAAAATTTAAGTCACATTTCCAGAGTTAGGATTGAGAGATTGATCAAGGAAAGCATTTCTCAATTCTAGATTAAGATGATTTGGGAACATGTGCTGACAATTGCAGGGGTAAGTTGACTAATAAAGACACTGAGGTCAACTCATGCTTCTAACTTTTTGAGTTTGATACATAAAGATTTCGGTAGACCTCATACAATTGCATTATGCAATTCTAAAAGTATTTTGACATTTCTTGGTGATTATTCCCATCAAAGTCATGTGTTCTTGCTTAAAGTCTGAAGGTTGAGAACCAGTTGGGAAAATTCATCAAGATAGTCAGATTTGATCGTGGAGGAGAATATCATAGCAAACATGATATTTCAGGACTTTAAAAGGTCCGTTTGCCAGATATATAGAGTTAGTTAGAATAGTGACTTAGTTCACTATACCGAGTAGTTCTGAGCAAAATGATGTGTTGCAGAAAGGCATAATAGTACCCTAAAGGACTTAAATAAGTCAATACAAAGCAGAACTAATCTACCTATCTAAAAGTTGAAAAACTCAGTCTTACGCACATTCGTGTAAAGGGCTGCCTTACTGAGGTAGGATAATTCTTATAAAGAAATATTGCATGCTCGTTCCTTTCATTGTTGATTAGTAAAATATCTCAATCACTTTAGGGCTACAGATTTTATTATTGAAAAAAGGGACCAGAATAGTGGAATTACGAACAGCTAAGTTTTTGGAATACCATGTCTATGAAAATGGTGGGCCCCTTGACCCTTCGAACGATAGTAGGGCGGATACTACAGTTGTCACGTATCCACTACTCATACAGTTAGATCTGGTGGATTTGGATTTGTGTGCCATACTTGCACAGGAATAGGAACCCATACTTGTACATAGAGGGGTTCTTGGGGGTACAAGATCTAATACGGTTAAGTAAATCCATTGGAGTGAGACGATCTGCTATCCCATCTGACAACATAGTCTGTCAGGTGTACTGGACCATGTTATTAGACATACTATGGATCTAGTTACTTTTACATAAGCTATTTTTGGACCCAATGTGGATGTGTGGTGGGATGCGATGAATGACAAAATGGAAGCCATGAAGCATATTTAGGTCTGGGAGCTAGTTGATTTGCATCAGGAACTGCAAGCTTGTCAATTGTAAATAAAGTTTTTTTGGACCTAAAGGATTTCAGGATAAAGTTCAACGGTTTAAAGGCTTGCTCAATTGCCTAAAGGTTCACTCAGGAAAAAAGGTTGACTTTGTGTTACCTTTTCTCTCGTATCCTCGTAGGATACATTTTGAGTGATAAAAACAATTGCAGCTTATGATGATATAGAGTTACATCAGATAGCTGTCAAAATCACGTTCCTGAATAAAGACCTTTATAAAGTGGTCTATATGGTACAATCTCCCGAGTCCTAGGATCCAAACAGTATTGACATGTTTTGCGAGTTATGCAGATCAATATATGGTTTATAATAAGCCTCCTAAAAGTGATACCTTACATTTAACGAGGTTATGACCTCTTCCAACTTCTTGGAAAATAAAGCCAAAAAGATGCCTGTATTATGAAGTTGAGGGGAGCAAAATTATCTTCCTATTACTGCATAAGGATGGTAAATTGCTCACATTAAGTCACTTGACCATGTTGTATGAGGATAAGCAACTTTTGGTCAAGAACCTTGACATAAAGGACCTTAGTACAACATCTTCTGTCCTAGGTATTCGGATTCACCAGGACATATCTCAACACTTATCAGATCTCTCAAAGAATACATACATTGAGTAGGTATTACAAAGGTTTAATACGGTCGACAATAAACCTGTCGTAACACCTGTCTCTCATAGTGAGAGATAATCTTTGATACAGTACCCAAAGAATAAACTAAAGAAAGAGATTATGAGAAATGTTTCGTATTCTAGTACGGTGGATAGCCTGATGTATGGTCGACTATGTACTAGTTAGGACATTGCATTCACTGTTTGTCTGCTTGGTCAATATCTGGTTAATCCAATTATAGACTTTTGGAATGCAGTCTAGCGAGCGTTGAGATACTTGAAGGAATCAAGGATTATATGTTGACATATAGAAAAATTAACAAACTAAACCTCATATGGAATTCAGATTTAAAGTTAGCTATGTATTCGGATGATCGACAGTTCACTTAAGGTTATAGTTCAAGTTTGCAGATGGTATAATGTCGTAGAAGTGTGTCATAGAGACACGTGTAACTTCCTTGACTAGGTATGCAAAGTGCATGCTAAGGGCCTGCTTTGCAGATGATTTAGCTCTAAAATTTGATTTCTGAGTGGTCTGTGGTCCATTCAGTGACTAGACCCATTTGATTTTACTGTGGCATTCTTCTTACAGTATTGTTTAATGACAACAAAGAATATCACAGGGTCATAGAATTTAAAGAACAATTATTTGGTCATAAGGATGTTGACACGAAAAAGGGACATTAAGGTTTGGAGCATTTAAGGACTGAGGAACTGTGAATTGATCCTTTAACTAAAGGACTTCTCCCACTTGTGTTTGTGACACAAGTATACAGTATGGGTGTTTTGATGTCATTAGACACTACTAGTTAGGGGATCATTATGTTTGCTCCATGTACATTTGTACATTTTAAAGTATTATGATAGTATGATGGTACATTGATAAAGATGATCATTGTTTATCCTCAGTAATATGTGTCATCATACATTGTCATAGTACGTATGAAAGTCTTAAGATTTTTGTCGATCTTAAGCACTTGAAGGTCATTGGGCATATATATAGATTGACCTTATGCCTATGTCATTTAGACATATACAGTTTAGCATAGATATCTATAAAGTTTGACATGACATAGGGGGATATAAGTTTTTAATCCCATAAAGGTTCTCTAATGTAGTTTAGCATTCATTTGGAGAACATAAAGGTTTTATCTAATGCTGTTTAGCATTTGGTAAGAGAAAACAGGATTTCTCTAATGCAGTTTAACATAAAGATGGAGAAATTGAGACCTACAAACGAAGATGATACAATTAAATCATAAAGGTATCATCGTAGTTTGCCACACTCTATTTTTCTATTCATGTTAGTGAGGAATTAGGTATTCGTGATTGTATTAGATCTGTGTCACACAGGACATATGCATCTGATGCTTTTCAGTATCGAAAGCCTTGCGAGACAGAATGATGGACTTTTGTTATCTTTGGATCAAATGTTTGTTTTTAAAACTTAGTTGACTATACAGTAGCGTAGCTTAACCAAGTTTTTAAATTGTTTTTAAACTAGAGTCAACTGTAATTAATGCTTGTCCAAAGGGGAGATTGTAAGATATTTTTGTCCTTAGGGACAATTTTATCCATGTCTCATAAAGTTGGACCAACATTAATTGCAATTTTAGTTTTTAAATAAATTATCAGTTAAGTTACGCCATTTGATCCAGATAAAGATAATAAAGTGGCCCAATAAATGATCTAGATTAATGGGTCGAAGTTCAGATGAAAAATGGGTCTTGATTAGTGTAGACCGGGTCCATATCAGCCTTATGATAGGGAAGCCCGATATGGAAGCTATATAAAGGTTAAGGTCTCCTACAGTTACTCAAGAATTCATTCACGAGCGTAAGAATTCATGATTTGAGGAAACTGTAGAAAGGCCTAGCCTGTAAGTCGGTGATCACTTTCTACTAAAGATCTCGGGAGATTTGAAGACGTTTGGAGCTCAGAATCGGTATCGAAATCAGAGATGGAACCGAAATCCAGGTATTTCACATTACCTTCGTTTTTAATCCTTTTATGTAGATCCGGAATACGTAATAAGGCTCTCCCTACGTATTACACAGTTGCTGGGCATGGACAAACTTTGCCGGCTGGTTTCTAGTCCCAGGCACAGGCTGGGCGGTGCAGAAGTCAGCCTGGATAGGGGCCGATGGGGAGACAACAGGTGCACCAGGCGCACGGACAAAGACAGGTAGTACCAATCTGCCAATTATGCGAGTGAGAAGGACATACGGCATAGACTTACTGGCTTATTCACGGGCGCCTCAATCTCTTACGCAGCGGTGGACCTTCGATAAACCTAGTGTAAGGAAATTCCAGCAGACCCTCAACGTCATCACAATGGGTGCTTGATTTGGGAGCAACGCATCAAATTACAAATGACTCGCAGAATTTGTTATTTAATTTACCATATACTGGAGAGGAACAGCTTCAAGTCGGTGATGGGTATAGCTTACCGATTGGTAATATCGGTAGTATCACTCTACCTTCAAACATCAAACCACTATATTTAAATGATGTCTTATATGTGCTAAAATCACACAAAATCTTGCATCGGTTAAAAAATTATGCACAAAAAATAATATCAATTGAATTTTTTCCCAACTCTTTTCAGGTGAAGGATCTGCATATGTCGGAAGGTACTATTTTCAGTGGATTGTCCCAATGATCTGTACAATCTTCAAATCCCGACTTCCAACTCAAGACCAAAAGTTTTTGTTGCGCAAGTTCCTAAGTAGTTTATTGTTCATCATGTCTTAGGTCATCCTTCCAGTAAAACCTTTCAATACTTACAATCCAAAAATAAAATTGCACCTAAATACTTTTAACGTTAGCAGAACCAGCTTCAACTCCACGGAATCCAAACTCACAACACATGTGGCAAACAAAAGTCATTTAGCCACAACTGCATATTCAGGTCATACGGCAAAAAAGGTTTGCATACGCGAACGTGAAGAGGATCCCCCTCCGCCAGACCAAATTCAACCTAACATCCAGCACAGCTACAGCACTGCGGTTCGAGGTCGAATAGGACTTGATAAAGATGAAATAGATTTATCCTAGCTTAAAGATGACCCAATTGAAATTGCAGAAGGGGACATAATAATGGTTCAAGGGGATTTCGCAATGGGCATTGAACTGTCAAATACCTTCTGGGGAAAATTGGACAAACAATGGGAAAAGCTGTAATTGTTAAATTATTAGGAAGAACTATGGGGTATAATCTGCTTAAATCTAGATTACAAGCATTATGGAAACTTACCGGCCCTATAAAAATAGTGGACATTGAGAATGATTTCTACCTGATAAATTTCGTCGAAGTGGAGCATTACATGCAAGCTCTTACTAAAGGACCATGCATCATTACTGGATACGCGCTCTCGGTGCAACCATGGACTCCCGGATTCCATCCATCATCCAGCAAGGTCACGCACGTCATGGCATAGGTCTGATTTCCAGAACTCTCAGTTGCAAGGTACCATCCATCCATATTGAAAACTCTCAGAAATCTAATTGGTCGCAGGATGAAGATCGATGACAATACTCAACATTCTCAGGGCGACAAATTCGTGAGAGTAGCAGTCGACATCGACATCAGCTCCCCCCCGCGCTCGATTGTTGAACTAGACGGTGAGCAAATCAAAGTCGCGTATGAGGGCTTACCGTCGATTTGCCTCACCTACGGAATGGTGGGCCATCGATCTACGATCTGCCCGACCCACAACACCAACAGTGCCAATGGACAAAACATCAGCGGAGAGATAAACCAGAACATCACCACCGACAATAGAAATGATCAACCGACGATCGCGCCCACAAGGCACTCTACAGCACGTGGATCTAGGTGCAACAGAGAAACCGTTGTCCTTCAATGCGAGCAACAGCTCCAGGAAACGACAGGAGAGGAAATGTTCCTCACGCAACCTCGAGTGGCTCGAGGTATGAGCTTCTAACAAACAATGAAATGGGAACATTGGAAGATTCAGAACGACTAGAAAATGCTCGCAGAAGAGAGCAGGCTCTCCATTCCTTCCAGCCTCAAAACCAAGCTGAAAACAATCCACCGCTAGGAGGAAGAGGCCGCAATGTAGGCGAACCGCAGGATCCTGGGCCAAGCAGGTCCACTCGTCAACCCATCCAGCCCAACCCCCTGCTGCCAGCCCCCTGAACCCCATAGCCCAACCTAGCCCACCCCTATATATTACAGACCCAACTAAAACAATAGAGAAGACCCCGAGAAACACATCTCAACACGTGGCCATTTCCATTCCCTCACACACTGAACTAATGATACAGGACCCATCCGTCACGCTAGCCATGATAGAGGATGAAGGATGCGGAGATATGGAGGACGATTCAAGCAACCAATACACTAATGCCCCCTCCCAACTAGCTATTAATGAAATTATTTTACCCCCATCAAGACCACCAGATCAATAATAGGAAATAATGGTGGAAAGCGAGCAAGAACTGGTGCCAAATACTAAAATGAAAGAGATCCTACAAATTCTCAAGGCAAACCCGTACCGAGCTCTGGAGGATCACATAGTATACACTCATGAGTTAGTGTTTACTCCTTTATGCTTTCCTTTGTCATGTTGGTTTTCATATGGAACTGCCTGCCAAGGGGCTGGAGGTAAGACCTTCAAGCCCATTATCAAGAACTACATTCGGGTCCACAAACCTCTCCTAGTAGTCTTGGTGGAACCAAGAATTAGCAGGACTTGAGGGCTGAAGATTATTCAAAATCTGGGCTTTGAATATTCCTTCCGAGTCGAAGCGGAAGGCTTTTTGGGAGGTATGTGATTACTTTGGAACGCTAATATCTCTGTCCGCATTCTGTTAGCTAATCGCCAATTTGTGCATGCTAATATTGAGTGGGATTATACCTCATTTGATTTTACAGTCATCTATGCTTTCCCTCAAAGTACTCTTCAACAATTCTTGCAGAATTCTCTACATAAAATAGCTAAAATCACCACGAAACCTTGACTCTTAGGAGGCGACTTCAATGCCAAGCTCGAGAGTAAAGATAAACGCAGAGGTTCCAAGCTTCATTCTATAGTCAGTCCTAAGTTTCGAGATTACATTCAAGGCTGTCAACTTCAAGATCTAGGGTATATAGGACCTAAATACACTTGGCGAAGAGGCCAGATTCTTGCAAGTCTAGACCGTGTTTTCCTCTCTTCCACCAAGCAGTCCACATTCCAAAGCACTTCAGTTACCCACCTGCTTTTTTTAAAATCAGACCATAGTCCTCTTTTAGTCACACTACAACCTTGCATGCAAACTTCTTGGATAGATAAACCTTTCAGTTTTTAGTCAGCCTAGTTAACGCAGGATAGCTTCAGTCATTTTGTCAAAGACAACTGGAAGCCTAACATGGACGATTTTAGTGGCAAAATTCAAAACTTTAACAAAAGGTTACAACAATGGAACATTAATAGTTTCGGAAATATCTTTCATAGGCAAAAGAGACTCATGACTCAACTGCGAGGTATTCAACAAACTTTGGAGCAAAAAGAGTCAGCTTCTCTTCAAGACTTGGAAAAGTACCTTTGCACAGGACTGGAACAGGTCTTGTGTCAAGAAGACCTTTACTAGTACCAACGATCCCGATGCCAATGGATAAGCCAAGGGGATAAAAATACCAAGTTTTACCATACAATGATGACAACCAAAAGACGACGAATGAAGGTGATTTTTTTGAAAGATGACAATAGCAGCATGGTTTCCGACACTATTAGAATCAAGAGCATCGCTACGCAATTTCTTGAGAAACTCTACACAAAAGAATCACATATGCCTCAAGAAATACCTATCCAAGGGCACTTTACTCCTCTCTCGCATATGGCTCTAAATGACTTGACGAGTCCACTCAGCACTGAGAAAATCAAGTCGGCTTTTTTTGAGATGACACCGAACAAAGCACCAGGATATGGTGGATTCACTGCCTTATTCTACCAATCACAATGGGACATCATTGGACCTTCCCTGACACATTTCATTCATAAAGTCTTTCGACACAAAGCATGGGAAACTGATCTAAATCGCACGATTATGGTTCTTATACCAAAAATCCCATCTCTCACGTCGGTAACTCAATTTCTGCCTATTACTTTGTGTTCAGTGATTTACAAAGCCATTACCAAAATTATAGTCATCCGGCTCAAACCGCACCTTGAAGACCTCATAACCCCATCTTAATACAGTTTTGTTCCTAGTCGTTTGATTACGGACAATATTATTATTGCCCAAGAAGTTATTCACTCAATGAAAAGGAGAAAAGGCAGAAAAGGAATCATGACAATACAAGTGGTCCTGGAAAAAGCTTACAATAGACTTTCTTGGGATTTTATCAAAGATACTCTGCATGAAGCTAAACTGCCCGACTCTTTGATAAATCTTATTTTGAAATGTATCTCCTCGGTTTCAATGCAATTGATCTAGAATGGCGAGCTTTGTGATCCCTTCCTCCCCACCAGAAGCATAAGACAGGGCGACCCCATATGGCCTTACATCTTCATCCTCTGTATGGAACGTCTGGGTCACTTAATTACTACCGTGGTGTCTCAGGATAAAGAAAAGTCTATTAGTTTAAGCAGACGAGGACCTCCTATTTCACACCTGTTTTTTGCAGATGACTTACTCCTTTTCGCAGAAGCTTCAATGGACCAGGTTCAGGTAATTAGAGACATTCTGCACACTGTCTACAAAGCCTCCAGCCAACGAATCAGTCAGGACAAATCTTGATGTTTCTTCTCCAAGAATGTTCATCATTCGAAGGCTCATTCACTAAGCAGTGAATTAGGCTTCAAACTTACACATGATTTGGGACAATACTTGGGAGTACCTATCCTGCATGAGAGAGTTAGCAAGAAAACCTACCAACATATTCTGGACAAGGTTCACCAACGACTCTCAGGCTGGAAAGCCAGCCTATTATCACTAGTAGGAAGGAACACAATGACTCAATTAGTTATAGTGGCCCTTCCTTTATAGACCATGCAGACAGTCAGCCTACCTTGTAAGCGATAGTACTTACAGTCCAAAAATAAAATTGCATCTAATAGTACATCTCCTACTATATGTATTTCTTGTCAGTGTGCAAGAAGTTGTAAATTACCATTTTCAAATTAGCATTTTCTTACCACAAATTCACAAAACCGCTTGAACTTGTATTCTCTGATGTTTGGGGTCTGACTCCAACTACATCACATGATGGTTTTAAATACTATGTGATATTTGTCGGTCATTATTCTCGCTACATATGGCCTTTTACAGTTAAAAATAAGTCTGATGTCTCCATCATCTTTCCTCAATTCAAAACCAATGTTGAAAAATATTTTCAAACACCATCAAAAACTCTTTATACTGATAATGGTGGAGAATACATTTGTCTTTGCAACTATTTTTTAACTCATGGTATTTCTCACTTTACTACTCCGCCCCATACACCTGGGCTTAATGGTATGTCGGAACGACGACATCGTCACATTATTGAATCTGCAAGAGCCCTACTTCATCAGAGTCAATTGCCTTCGTCCTTTTGGTCATATGCCATAAGAACTGCGGTCTATCTTATTAACTGCATGCTCACACCAACTCTTAAAATGAGTAGAACTTTTGAAACACTATTTTGCCAACCACCATCTTACAACCATCTTCACTCCTTCAGAAGTTTATGTTTTCCATGGTTACGTCCTTACACCATTAACAAGTTCCAACAAAGGTCGACCCGATGTATTTTTGTGGGCTACTCATCTTCTTAGTTTACTTACCATTGTCTTGATCCCAAGACAAACAAAATTTATACTTCGCGTCATGTTATTTTCTTTAATGACCAATTCCCTTATTCTGCACTTCTTCCACAACCAACAAATCCTAGTGAGACTATGTCAGACCAACCAATTCATCAACTCCTACCAACTGTTCCAATCACATCTACCACCAAAATAGCACCGACTGATGATGCAAGCACTTCATCTTCCGAAAACCCAATCCCTACAGCCGAGCCTACACTCCCTTCCACCAACACCAATGCACTTCCTATGCTCACATGTTCCAAAAGCAGTATTCACAAACCTAAAATATATTTTGTCACTAAACACCCATTACTTCCAACCGATGAACCACGTACCATCACTCAAGCACTACAGATACCTCATTGGCGCAAATCCACCTGTTCAGAATTTGATGCCCTTTGCCATAATCATACTTGGATGCTTGTTTCGCTGCCGAAGCTAAGAATATTGTTAACTGTATGTGGATTTTTTGCACAAAAGGCAATCCTGATGGATCCATATCACGTTACAAATCCCGGTTGGTCGCTACGGGTTATAGTCAATTTCCTGGTATTACTATAAGAAAACATTTTCTCCAGTTGCAAAATATCAAACCATAAAGGTTGTGTTGACTTTGGTTCTCACTAGTCATTGGCGCATTCATCAGATGGATGTCAACAACACCTTTCTTCAAGGCTGTTTACAATAAACAGTCTATATGCGTCAACCTCATGCGTTTGTTGATCACAATATCCAAATCATGTATGTAAACTCAACAAAGCAATTTACGGATTAAAACAAGCCCCCTGAGCATGGTACCAAGAGTTACGACACTTTCTTCTTTCTTATAGATTCAAGTGCAGTCACAGTGACAACTCTCTATTCGTCTACAATCACAACTCTACGATAATGTACTTTCTTGCGTATGTAGACGATCTACTACTCACTAGCAACTCTGATGTTGTATGGATAAATTCATCTCCGATATATCCACACGGTTTTCTTTGAAGAACATAGGCACTCCTTCATATTTTTTGGGTATTGAGATCATTCCCAACTCCCATGGGTTGTTTCTCTCCCAACGAAGGTACATACATGACATTCTCACAAGGTTTAATATGGATAAATGCAGTCCGTGCACCACACCTATCTGTCCCACTACCACTTTACTGCCACAGTTTGTCTTGTTGATGGTTCTGTGAGTACGAATGGAATGACGTATTGGAGTATCCTTAGAGCACTTCAATATCTTCCTTTAACGAGACCAGACCTGAGTTACGCCATCTACAAACTTGCCCAATTCATGCATAAGCCCATAGAAATTCATATGCAACAACTCAAATGGAACTTATGCTACATCAAACACACACATGACTATGGTATACAATTATTTTGGCCCAGCAAAACAACAACAAAACTTATGTGGCTCCAGAATCTACTTCACGAAATGCATGTCTCGATTCCCGCCAGACTGGCTCTCTTCAGTGCCAATCTTGGTGCAACGTATGTCTGTTCCAACCCAGCCTTTCACTCTCGGATGAAACACTTGTCCCTTGATTATCATTTTGTTCATGAAAGAGTTCGGAACAATGAACTGCAAGTTGATCATATCTCCTCCACATGCCAACTAGCTGACATTCTCACGAAGCCGCTTTCTTGAAACAAACATGATCATTTTAGGAACAAGATGAATGTCACTTCTAGGGACATCATCTCGCAGGGGCATATTAGACAAAATAAATGATGTTTATTTCAGTCTTTTGTAATTTATTATAATAGTCAAGATAAATTAGGTAGTTACTTTGTCTTTTATATATGGCTTGTTAACACACTATAAGAAAATAAGCATTCTGCGATGTTTTTAAAACATCACAGAATGCCCAAAAAATATCACAGAATGTATTCTGCGACGTTTTAAAAAATGTCGCGAAATGTGGTGTAGGTAAAACCTTTCTGTGATGTTTTATGTAAAACGTTACGAAAAACACGGACATTTTGCGACGTT
>JANPWT010000247.1:8494111-8506259 GCA_024678245.1 Erythroxylum densum | reverse complement strand
AGTATAAAATTATAACTGTTCAAATTCAACAACAGAAGCAGTACGTCGTCAGAATTTGAAAAGGCTCAACATTACATAGCCTTTCGTGTTGTTTCCAAGCTTTTCCCTTTTTCAAGTTTTCTTTTCCATTTTCGGCGTTTGAAACGAGAGCATCAAATATATCATCTTCGACGCAACTCTATCCATAGAGGAAAGGTATTGCAACCCTAATGCTCCTTAAATTGGTTCATTCGAAATTGGATTAAAATTTTGCCGCAGATCTTGAAGTGAAATGAATGAAATTCATACTAATCTCGCACAGAGTACAAAGCTTTATATTAGAAACAACTTTTCTATCAACTAAAGATAAAACTGCATTATCTTTAGACCTTAAATTGAGCGTATCGAAAAAACTTTCATTGGTTTGTTAATTTTTGGTACACATTGAGCTTTGTCAAAACTCACGGGTTTATGAATGTAATTGCTCAGGCTGCTCGTCGGCAAATCCAGTAATCAGACTTTGGAATGGCATTGCAGCCACAAATATAAGAATAAAATACAATATGTAATTTCCAGTCACAATCTAACATTGATAAAATTGATGACATTTCTCTCTACGTTAATTCTTATAGTGGCATAGAAACACGTTTTGCTTGTATGACTTTTCAATAGCTCCTAAGAATTCAAGTACGCTCTTTTCCTGTTATCTGAAGAGCATACAGACAAATATTCTGAAGAAGTAAATCTTTTTCCGGGATCGATCAGCTATTCCGCAAGTTTTCCTTTGTTATATGCGAGCAGATATGTCACCATCACGGTCGATGAGAACACGTGTACAAATAAGAATGACGTCTTCCAAATTAGAAGACTTGGCTTCCTTCCCTCATTGTTCTGATGAATAGTATGATATGAAGTTAACAGGGCTTCCCATCGCCACTCTTTAACACCCAAAAAGAGCCTTTAGATACACAAATATCTGTCATGACCTGCAAAAGGCTATATTAGCTTTAGCAAACACAAGTATCCAAAATTCTGAACTCCACTTGCAAATAGGAAAGTAAAACCACCAAATGCAACTAAGCAGATGGATCCACTTTTCATCAGCCACTTCCATCATTCATTAGGAATATAAAAACCCAAATGTAAGCCCAACTTGTCTACTACCCTTCTTTAAAATCAACTCTAATCTACCAATATCATCAGGAATCTGATTGTGGAATTGCAAAAGTTACAGGAAAAGCAACTTGCCCATCAGATAATATTGGCGGAAGAGCTTCACAGAAGAAAAACAGTGTAGGCTAACAGAACTTGAAATGATACGAACAATTACAAGGTGCAATTAAAGCTTCTCGATATAAAAAATAAGCCTGTATCACTAAGAGTCTAAAAGACAAATGGGATCAGACAAAAATAATACTCAACTGAGCACTTAAACAATCATTGTGATAATTCAAAAACTTAAATTCTTAAATCCTACGCCAATTTCAAAACATCCAAGGCTCACACTAATCAGTTTTCCTATTTACATCTTTGAACAAGAAAGGACTAGGCTCATGATAAAATAAAGGGTAAAAGACAAAAACATCTTCTGCACTTAGAAAAATTTTGTAAAAAATCCTTATCATTTGGAATTTTCAAAAAAAAAATCTTCTAGTTTAAACTTATCTAGAACAATCCTCTCGAGTTAACTTCTATTATGAAAAAATAACAGAAGTTCTGACATGACAAAGTTAGTCCAGGTGGACCAATCAAAACTAACTGACGTAGAACATTTGACCCAAACTATACCCGACTCGTTTTACTTAACCAACCCAACCCATCCCGTAAACTAATTCTCCCAATTCATGTTGTCTTCCTGTTTAACCACAAGCCCTAAAATTATTTGATGGAGGAGGAATCGTTTCCGGGTTGGGTTATAAGCAACAAGTAGAAGAGTGGGTCAGTACCATACGATAACAGACACAGGCAGTCGCAACAACCACCCAACAAAACCCAGTTTGCATAATATGCCATGACCACTTTATAATGTAATCCATAGGCTTGCAAAGCCTGAAATTTGAAAGATTTCCATTATCATTTTTTTTTCTTATCAAATCCACTATCACCAGCAGAGCCACCAGATGTTCCACTCTCATTCTTATTTGAAATAGGAGATATCCTTATGAGTAACGTTTAATCACCATCAAGTTTGAGTCCTTTATCTCGACCTGAACCTCATTATACAGATTCTTCTCTGAAAATTTAATGGTGGTAGTCTTTTCATATTGTTCACATACATGGTTTCAACAAGTTTAGGGTAAAACTCAAGCATCCTTGTGTTAGGAATAAGGGTCATGAGGAGAGTGGATAGTTTATCACGGAAAAATGCAACGACAAGGGTCAAGCAACAAAGCATCTTCGGAGGTCAGCGAGGAGGAGGACGTTGAAGGCGAGAAAGACCACGAGAGTCGCCCTTGGGTCAAGAAAGTCAAACTCCCCATTTTCGACGGAATCCACTCTCCTCCTCTGTGACCCTTGTTCCTAACAATACCACCCGCTGATGAAATAACCTTGTCCCCAAGGTTAAACTCTGGGAATTGGCCTCGGATAAGCTCTTGGTCCTCCCATGTAGCTTCCTCCAACGGTTTGCCCTGCCAATGAATCAACCATTGGTCACGAGCAGCTCCTCAATTATGAAGTGTCCTAATACCCAAGATCGCGGCTGGTGTACACAAATCAGGAGTATAGTCTAACTGCTCTTTATCTAGTGTTATCTAACACATCAGAACATTAAGTAAATCGTTACCTAACACCATGTCTCTCAACAATTCTCTATCACATGCATGTTGTCTCTTAGAGTGGACTTTAATTTTCATCATTACTATCACAATCACCATCTTCCACCGTTTCCAAAACCACCAAAGGGATCTCCATTAAATTAAATCAAGATTTTGTTGGTGACAACCAAAAATGGAGAAACCAACCTCTACTCTCTTGCTTTGTTCATTCTTGGTAATGTTAACCATGAAAACATTTTCCGTGGCTTTTTTACTTCCTGATGGACAGGCTCTTATTTCTCTTCCCTCAGCAACAGACCCATAAGCTAAGTCATCCTTTTCAGTCCGCTCTTCTTGGGATCCTTCAAGCTCAATTCCTCATTCACAGCATGGCATTACGTGTTCTCCACAAAGTAGAGTTATTTCTCTTTCCCTTCCAAACACATTCCTCAATTTATCTTCATTATGTTCACAACTTTCTTCTCTTTCATATCTACAACTTCTCAATCTCTCCTCCGCTAATATTTCTGGTACAATCCCTCCTTTTGGCCAACTTATCCATCTTAGGTTTTTAGACCTCTCCTCGTACTCTGTTCCAGGTCCTATTCCACAAGAAGTCAGTGGCCTACCCTCACTTCAGTTTCTATATTTGCATACTAATAGATTTTCTGGCAGAATATCTCCACAAATTGCTAATCTCACTTCTTTACAAGTTCTATGCCTACTCAATGGTTCAATAATATCTCAGTTGGTTTCTTTGCTCTCTCCCCAACAATTACAAGTTAGTGGCAATCCTTCTATGATTATAGAGTGTCAATTGTGATAATTTTTGGGCCTGTGGTTAACAGGGAAGAGAACGTGCATAAGGGGAATTAGTTTACAAGGTGGGTTGGATTATTTTACGGGTCAGGTCGGATTGGTTGAGTACAACAGGTCAGGTATACTTCGAGTTAAGTGTTCCATGTCAGCTAGTTTTGGTTGGTCCATATAGACCAACTTTTGTCATGTCAAAACTTCTATTAGTTTTTTTAATGGAAGTCAACTCTAAAGGGTTTTTCTGGACAAATTCAAATTAGAGAGACATTTTTTCGAAAATTCCAAACAATAGGGAGTTTTCCTAAAATTCTAGGTTTTTGTCTTTTACCCTAAAATAAATTATGGCTTTCTTTTGCTTAATACATGTTTGTAATTGCTAAATCTTAATGCTAGTAAAGCCATTAATATGTAGAAACTTTAGATTTCCTAAACCATTTCAACCCTTAGCAGTTCAAAAGTTGTAAGCCTTTAGACACTACTTTTGTTTGCTATAATAAAGCTCCTGTACCTAACGAATTTAGAGCAATTGACATCCAAAATTGACTCCCTACTCCCTGCCCTCCTGTAAATTTCAAACAATAATATGCTACTAACACTTGGCCAACAGCGTAACAAGTTAAATTCTCCAACCTCAAAGGCACACAGATTACTAACCTTGTTATATTCATTATTAGCAACATCCCTTCTAAGAGCAAACTTGGCAGCTTCAAGGATATCAGCCTTCTTAATCTTTGCATCAGGTCCCCTTGCCAGTAGAAGATCAATTACAACTTTCCTACAATGCAAGAGAAATTCTGAGAAGAATAGAAGGGCAATAATATGATTAATGGTTTGTAATTGGTATATATACTCCTTGGTGACCATCAGATGAACCTACGAGTAAGAAAAGAATCATAGTTACCTCAAGGAATCATATTCTGGGTGATCTGATGATGACTTCAAAACATAAGAACCATGAACAAATGTTGCAACTTCACTTATGACTTCTTTCAGCTCCTCTGGAGGAGCATCAGCACCAGATGCTGCAGCAATTGTCATTCTAGGATCAGCCTTTGGAAGTGTAGACTGAGCAATAGCTAGATCCCGCAAACCTTGACAAATCAATTCAAAGCTGCAAGGAAATTTATGTAACTTAAGAAGGATGTATTACCAATAAAAAAGGAACAATTAGGATAGTAACTCCCATCAATCTACAAAATCACTGTGATAAAAGAACAGTATTCAACTCACAACCCCAAGAAAGGCTTTCTAAAACAAATAAAATTTAATCAAGTAGGGAGTCACAGATAAAATTTGATCAAGTAGGGAGATTGTGACTCTGTTAACCTAGGGGACGTTGGTATTTTTTCCTACCAATTGGGGCCCTCCCTTCACCACCCTGGCCAAAGCCATTGGCAGATCAGTTTTGGGGTTTGGCTCTGTCTACACAATTGGGCATTGGTCCTAGAACCAAATGAGCACATCAATATGAACTTCAGGTTTTGGCCCGAAACAACGGGAATTTTAGAAATGACCCATTTAAATGTACTTAAGCGTTAGGGCCAAAATTATAAACATCACCTTTGACTTAAAATAATCAAGGACTTTAAGTATGAAATACATAGAAAAGGGGCTCCTATTTGAACATCAATCAATCAATGTAACAATCTCTGATCCTACTCTCTTTCTCCCTGCTCTCTTTCTTCCCTCCTCTATCTTACAATCTCTGATCTCCTACTCTCTCTTTCTCCCTATCCCTCTTCTTCCCTCCTCTTATCTTTATCTCTTCAATGTCATTTCCCCTTTCTCAGCCTCTACCTCCTTAATCCTTTTCCTCCTCTCACTCCTAGCTTTCATTCTCCTAACGATTCCCCTCTACTATTCTGCATCCTTCTTTCGGTCCCTGATCCATCATTCCCTGATAAGACATAGATGGACCTCGCTATGCTGCAGTGCACCCTGTTTATCCCAAAAATCCGACGAAAATAAACTCCCTAGTCTTCACACCTTACTGCTTTGACGTGCATCCAATGAAGTGATTATTGTTTTGATGGGACCACTTCAACCAAGACAACAGAGGTAATTCCAAAAGTTTCAAGAGTGGTTACCTCCATGACAAGTCTAAAATTAATCAATAAGATGACCTCTCTGTTTAAGTAAGTTAGCTAACCATCTCCCAATTCAACTACTAACTATGACCTAAACAAGTTGCATCCCCAAATTAAAGAGAAATCACAAGAAGAGCAATGATCATAAATCCTCAATTTTAGAGATCTGAAATTAACTCAACAGGAACACTCTGTCCCTTGAACCAAACTATGAATTCTGACAAATTGGCAGCTTAGTTAAAGACAGTAGCAAACTTTATGATTGCTTCATCATCAGTAAAACCTGCAGTAAAGCCAGAATGCATACCTGCAAACTTTGTGGTTTTGGAATACTTTTGGGAGAGCCTTTAAAAGAGCTTCTCGTGTTTCACCTGTTATGCTCTTCTTCTTGAATACTCCACTTGTACCCTTAATTATGTTTTTCTCAGGATGCAGTAATCTTACTTGTTTATGAACAACAGTAGGCATCGTCATCACATTTTTCTTTCCAGGCCCAGTTTTTTCCGAATTTTTTAAAGCATTTAATATTTTCTCTGTTTCTTCCCAAGATTTTGTTTGCTCCTTAAGAATTTCAGGATACAGTTTTAAGAATGGAGTATCAGGCTTTTCTTTAAATTTCCATTCCTTAGTAGAAACTTCAACTGCAAAACTATTCAGAAACTTCTTCATCTCTCCTCTAAACTTTGTTGAGACATCAAGTGTTGAACAGTCAACAATCAGATTCTTGCTAAATAGAAGAAGAACATAATCTCTTGCGGCGGTTACCATGCCATGTTGATTTGGGAAAAGCAAAGAACTTTTCGGAGTCCAAAGTCCTTGCACCAGTCTTCCATGATTGGTAAGGATTGCTAAAACATCTTGTATAGTGTCATCAGGAGCAAAGTGCTTAAGAGCATCAAACCGTTGAACTGGGGGGCCCTATAAAAGCCTCCAAATTTATGATACCAAGGAAAGTAAATGGAATAAACAGGTATTCCACATAATAGTAAGAAGTGAAACACAAAAAAATGACCATCAAATAACAGCTATATGATTTCTGTCAAAAATGCAAAATAAGAAAAAACAACTCTAGCATGCCTCACCTTAGAGTTCAACTGCATATAAATATACAAAGCAGTGACTTCTCGATGGCAAACTTAAAGACAAGATAAGCCCTCATTATGTAGCAGTAGTAATACAGTCGGACATATATTTCAAGCTGCAATTCTGGTGTCACCATTTATTTACTGAAATTCAATCTTTTAAAGTTATTAGGCATGAATGATGAGATGAGATCTTTAAGTTCTAGAAAGATAGATAACAGAAACTGGATCCTAGCACACAGATGAATATAGATAGAACATCTGCATAAATTCACATGTTATAAATGGCTCCACCAAAATGGTTTATGTGATACAAAGATGAGCACACAAACATACAAGAGATGCAAATATATACTGCATGTGCTTGCCTAGTGATGCTAAACTTCCAATCACCATTAGATTAACACCTTAGAACACAAACATGCAACAAACCTCTGAAAGGAGTCTCTTAAAACGCTCTTCCAATGGCAGCGAGAGCAAAAACCTGGAACCATGCATGTAAATATATGTCAGCAACATGCGGATGAAAACTGGGCTCCTTATTCAGATGAGAGCATTAGAGCCTAAACAAGAACAGAAAATAATAAAAGCATCCATAGACATAATGAAAATGAAGGTTAAAGAAGGTTTGCATATCCACTCATCAAGAATCTCAATATTTTTATTTTTTTAATCTTCTTTGTCTGAAAATAGGTTTGCTTTGCTTCACGTATGAGAATTTCTACCAATTCTTCTTTTGTTCATCAAGGCTCACCCTAATCTCTGCCAAGATGCCAGAACAATCATTCAATGTATCTAGAGCAAATACAATAAACCCCTACAAAATCAAGATGATGAATAGTGAAAAGCACAAGGTCAGAGGTGGGAATAAAATTCTGCATCCCAGTCTCCACATCCATATTAGTGTTGTTTAGGGACTTTCATAACTACACAATGAAGGAACCTCTACTTGTCTCTTGCTGGATTTGTATCAAGACACAAAATTTCCTCCCATTTTCTTGTAAACTTTTTCAGGCCACAATGTGCAAAATATAATCCAAATTTCAAGTTATCATACCTATACAAGCCAATCCTAGTGAAGACAGGAGCATTAATAGCCCCATTTCTGAATTAATATGAACATTTTTACTTTACACGTCATTTCAATTTTGAGAATAATAAATCTTTATTTGATATTTAATCATTATGGCCCACAATCATTTGGTTACCTGTGGTTTGAAGGTATTGCATAAACATATTAATTCATACACTTCCATGTATGAAGCATCTATATTTTTATAGCTTATATGGGACTGCATTCTTATAATCACATTACCAAAACATGATGAAGAACATTCAAGAACTAAAAGCATGTATTCACCTCCTTGAAGGACCTTTTGTTTTTGTAGTGACATCAGATGCACCAGGGCATAAAGAACTCATATAGTCGTACCTTAAAATTACGTGAGATCCAATAATCAGAACTTGATGAAACTATTTGAAAATATTTTGGCTGAGGTATCTAAATTTGAAACAGAAAACCGAAATATATCTCACGGGTTCATGGCAAACTCTATCTGACAACTTTCTTGTGCTACCATTCTCTGCAAGTATCTGGTTGAGAACTCACTCTTGGAGCTATGAAATTTAAGTGGAATCCAACACTGAATAAAATGAGATATCCTCAAATTTTAATGATCCCAGCTCCCAAATCTACTAAAACATACTTCATGATAAAGGAAAAGTCAAAAACACTATAGCACAACCAGACAACCCTATATCAGCTAGTAAAAAACACATACCTCAGCATCTGATTTTTGCTCTGTTGCAGATTCCGTGTGCTTGTTCTGCAACACAAGAAAGAAAAAAGATTTGTTACTTGGGCCAATACCTTTCAAAAGAAGCACCATTAGGCCAAAACCCATTTCGTGTCAAGCATCAATTATTCTAGACTAGGTAGCAGTTGTGCCAAATATAAGGAGTAAAGCTTTATTAACCTTCCGGAAAAACGACAGCACCAATAATGACATTAGATGAGGCTTTGTCAGAAATCGAACTACTCATCTGATAATAAGTTGTTAACAGGATCTGTGAGTGCGGGTGTGCATGTGTGTGTGTGTGAGTCTGTCCGTGCATTTGATTGTGTGTGTGAGAGAGAGAGCGTTAGCATGTGAGAGAGAGAGAGAGAAAGAGAGAACCTGCTTTTTTGATAAGCTAACAGCTTTGCCCTCACCAGAATCTTCCATTTTAACAGCAGCTTCTCCATCAGAAATGAAATTGCCCTTCTTTTTTGAGTCACTGGGTTTTAGATGGTCCATTGATGGCCTCAGCTGCAACACTGTATGAATAGGATTTAGGTATAACTGCAAGATTAGAAACAAAAAAAAAAGAGAGAGAGAGTCATTTAGAACATTTTTTTTTAAATAGATTTTTTTTATAGGTGAAAAACTGATTTAGAATAACATGATGCTGGAAAAGCAATGATGGTGTTATTGCATTTTGCACCATAACAGCAAGAAAAATTGACAACACAAAACAATAAGCATACTGCCTTCATGTTGGCTGCAAGTTTCAACGAAATTGATTACAACACACTAGCTATGAAAAAATGCAGAAAAAGAGCACAAGAAATCCATACCCTATTGCCGATCAGGACCCCGACAGCATAGCCAGTACAACGAGGTGGCTGCCATGTAGTAGACAAAGTCTAGAGAACAAGAGACGATATCAGGCTCCTTTGCAAGGCATATACAATTTTTAAGAAAAAAATTGAATAGTTTTGAAGTTTTTTTTAAGGATGGAAGTCCCTCATGTATAGACGAAAGGTTTCTTTCTCATATGAGAAAGCTACAGTGATCATCTAGTACTACTTGCACTAAGTTCCAAGAAGTAGGCTAATAAATTTATATTTCAATTCCAAAAACTCAGAAGCCAGATTTTGGCAAATTGATTGATTTTCCAATATTAGGTTTTGCAAGGCACCTGCCTTAATGAATCATTGACAAAATCTCTTATGTTATCGTGCACTAGAGAAGTTCACTGCATCTTTCAGATCCCTATTTGAAAACCCTATTCCAAAATAGCTTAACATGTAAATCAATTAATTAAGAGCTAACGCCTGCCCCCTTTACTTTCCCATTGTCTATTAGAAAAGAACCAAGTTTGGCACACTCATAAACTCCTGATTGGTATCAAATACAGAAGCAAACCTGCTTTGTCATATCAAGTTTACTGGCAATACCAGAATCCCAATTTGTAGAATCATCAATGGCCAAATCAACCTCAACTTCCACAGTTGCAGGTTTCACTCTAACCTGCATAAGGTGAAAAATAATAATAATAATAAATTTTTTCCCCACTGCCCACTAAGGAAATACAATCAACCAAGAGAAGAAAAGAAGATAAGCAATCACCTCTTGACAACGTCCATCCAGGTCATAGGGTCTCCAACAAGGCCTCAAAGGATATTGCATGACATATAGCTAAAACAATTTTGCAAAAGATTAGCTGATGTCACACATCAATGTGCAGCAAGTAATCGACAGGCAATGCAAGTATAACGAAAATTAAAAACCCCTAATCTTAATAAGTATGTTCCAAAAAAGTCTTTTACTTTGAAACTTTGTTTTAATTGATTTTTTCTTATATGGATTCATCTATTTTTTATTTTTCCCTTTTTTTCTTTCTGTCCTTCCTACTTAAACGTAAGCAGGAAAATAATAGTAAAAAGAAAGATTCACAACAGTTGAATGTAATTAACATGAAAGCATATATTCCTGATTAGTAATATTTTCAAAACATAGAAAAGAGAACAATAATCTATTACAAAGAAGAAAACACCCAATTATACTTCGAAATAGTCGTGCATTCAAGACAGAATATCAGCATCTTGCGTGTGAGAGTATTAACAGAGGTAACCTGAGTATTCTTGTCTACAGATGGAGTGAAGAAGACGTCAATTTCGCGAACAATCATATCCTCTTCTTCTTCTTCCATAACTTTTTCATCTTTATCTATCTCCATCGCGTCATCATGGTTGGAACTCATCGCCGCCTCAGTTTCCAGTTTCACTGAGCCATTAGAGGCCACAGTCTCTGTCTTTGCTATACCAACAACTTTAGCTTCATCTTCCCTTGAATTGACTATTTTTTGTTCACCTGACTCTGTTTTCGGAGGCGGAACTGACGGTTTTGGTTCCGGTTTGGGTTGCAGTTGCGGTTTTAATCTGGAGGATTTAGGCGCGAACCGGGTGACTCGTGAAGGAACCTGACTCGGTCCGTCTAGGTCGTCTAAGTCCATAGGTGTCTCTGTTAGTTATTCTCTCTCCAGAGATCGCTCCGCCGAAATCACGTGGTTTATCGGGAGAAGATGCGGTGGAGCTGGAGAGCAGGAGACAGGGGGAAGGAGAGGGCGCTAAATTCGTGAGAATGTGTACACATTATATAAGATCATGACGCACGACGATGTCGTTTAATTTATAGGGTTGGGCCTTCTGGAGACCTATTTATACCTGGAAATTTGACGATGGTTCCCCTAAACGAGCAACTATTAAGGATCAACTTGTAATTAGTCCTCCCCAAAAGAGTCATCATTAAGCTTTTGAGTCTTTGACATCACCGCAGGGTTCAATAATTATTTATCTTATAAAAGCATTGGTCCAAGTATTTATTTATTTGCAATTATTTTATACGCAATTGGATACATGAGCTTGTTGTCATTGGACTGTAACGTGTACTAGTGAAGCCACTACCCATGACTCGAATTTAATTCGATGCTATTTTTGCAAGTTTATAATTTGTTTAATTCTAAAAGATCTATTATTACCTAATATAATCATGCTTTATTTTGTTATTTTTTATGATTCCGCCGGTATACATGCATCCTATATCAATGAGTTCCGATATTTGATTGGTTTCGTTGTATATTGTGCTATATTTGTTTATTTCAATGTTAATTTTGAACATGTTTTTATTGTTTAATTATATTGTCTTTGAATTTATAAATTATTTTATTGCAATGCATTGTGGCCACACTTTTATCCTTCCAAATTAACGAATAAATCAAATATATTTTGGATATCGATGAAATTAGTACAAAAAAATTGTAATTTCATTAAGATTTTTTAATAATTTACATTATATTTACTTTAAGGTCAACACACTACAACAAATATCACTTTTGATTACTTTTCTTTTGCTACAATTTAAAATTCATAGCCAAAAGTAACTATTTAGCTACAAAATTTGAAATCCGTGACTTATTAAAGCAATATCTCAAAAAAAATATTTTGTGAGCTTTTTTAGACTATTTATTATATTTAGTTTCACTGTAAATTTTTCGTAATTAATAATTTTTCACTGTAAATAAAGTTTCGTAGCAAAAAGTTTTTAGCAACGAAATATTTTTCGTAGTTAAAACTCAAATATGTTCTAACTATTAGTTATATTTT
>JANPWT010000247.1:8450924-8462067 GCA_024678245.1 Erythroxylum densum | reverse complement strand
GGGCCGGGTAAATTCGGGTAATTGAAAATTCGGGTTCGGGCCGGGTAAGAGAAAAAAAATTTCGGGTAATTCGGGCCGGGCCCGAACAGTGAAAATCCGGCCCGAACTACCCGAATGCTCACCCCTAGTGACAGATAGTGATAATTCCTCTCTCTTAGCCCCCTTTAAAATGGAAGAGTTCAAGACAACAATTTTTGAAATGCATCCTGACAAAGCGCCTGGTCTTGATGGTATGAATCCAGCTTTTTTTCAAAAATGTTGGGATACTGTAGGTGCTGATATCTTTGCTCACAGTTGTTCCTAGCTTGACAATTGTGCGTTCCCTGCCTCTTTAAATAATACTACTATTGTCTTAATTCCAAAAGAAGACAAGCCTAGTAGTATGAAAGATTTACAACCTATTGCCCTTTGTAATGTGATCTATAAAATTTTAGCTAAGGTTCTCGCAAATGGACTCAAAGCTATTCTTCCTAGGCTTATTTCTCCTATGCAGTCTGCGTTTGTACCTGACAGATTAATTTTTGACAACATTATAGTTGCTTTTGAGATTATTCATTATATGAAGAATAAGGGGCGTGGTTCACAGGTTGATGTTGCTTTTAAGATTGTTATAAGCAAAGTATACGACAAAGTTGATTGGAGGTATCTTGAATTTATTCTGTTAAAGCTAGGTTTTGATGTTAAATGGGTCAGATGGATTATGTTGTGTGTTACTACAGTTAATTACTCTGTGGTTTTGAACGACAGAACTGTGGGTCCTATTGCTCCCAATTGAGGACTTAGACAGGATGATCCCCTCAGTCCTTATCTCTTCATATTATGTGTTGAAGGGCTATCTGCTCTTTTAAGGAAGGTTGAGTCAAGAGGAGACATCCATGGTATTAGCATTTGCAGTGGGGCTCTTACAGTTTCTCACTTGTTTTTTGCTGATGATAGCTTTTTTTCTTTAAAGCTTCCCCAAATGAGTGCAGACACATCAAGCGGATCCTCTCTATTTATGAGGAAGCTTCGAGTCAAGCTATTAATTATCAAAAGTCTGGAGTTATGTTTAGCTCAAATACGAAAATCGAAGTTAAGCAGGAAGCATCTTCGATTTTGGGGGTCTCTAATCCTATTGACCATGGTAGGTATCTGGGTCTTCCTTTTTTAATCGGGTAAAACAAAAAACAAGTGTTTGCTTTCTTGAAGAACCGGTTTCGTAAACGTATCCATAGCTGGAGAAATCGGCTGCTTTTCAAACCTGGCAAAGAGATCGTCCTCAAGATTATTGCTCAAGCTCTACCTACTTTCTGTATGAGTGTCTTTCTCCTCCTAAAAGGTATTTGTGATGATTTACACAAAATGACGAATGCTTTTTGATGGGGTTTTTCATCAGGTAATCGATCTAAAATTCATTGGGCAAAATGGGAGAGACTCTGTGTTCCTAAGAAACCGGGTGGTATGGGTTTCCGCGATTTATATTACTTTAATCTTGCTATGCTTTGTAAACAAGGTTGGTGTTTCCTATCTCACTAGAATTCACTTGCTATGCTTTGTAAACAAGGTTGGTGTTTCCTATCTCACTAGAATTCACTGCCAAGTAAGTTGTTTAAAGCAAAATATTTTCTAAATTGCAATTTTCTTAATGCCACAGAAGGTTGAATAGCTTAATTTGGAAAAGCATCTTTTCGGCAAAGCACGTACTGGGTAAAGGGGCTCGGTGGTGAGTGGGTAATGGTGAATAGATTTTCGTTTTCAAGGACGCATGGTTGAACCGCGATGAAATTGTTTTTGTGCGCTCACCTCCCTTAAGCGGCATGGAGAATATGAAGGTTAGTAATCTATTTAATTCTGAGAATTCAGGATGGGATCCTTTGTTTGTAAATGGTATTTTAGCACCAGAAGATGCCTCTCAAGTTTTTTAAATCCCCATCTCTTCACTGTTGGTTGTTGATCATTTTTGTTGGCAATTTACTAAAAATAGCTTGTACAGTGTTAAGTCGGGGTATAGACTTGCCACTAACCAATATTCTCATATATCTTCTTATGTGGTTGGTGGGCATTGGAATTCCATATGGAATGCCCAAATCCCCCCGAAGGTCAAGGATTTTCACTGGAGGTTGCTGCGTGATTTTATCCCCTGTAAACAGCGACTTTATGACAAAGGAGTAAATTTGGATGTCTCTTGTAACAGATGTGGTTTGGTGGAAACTATAGATCATCATCTGCTCACTTGCCCTTACGCTAAACGTGTTTGGACTGCTGCAGATATTTTTTTTGCAGGGTGATGATATTAAAAGTTGCATTTCCTTAGTGTTAATTGGTAATAATTCTAATAGGGGAAACCAATTGTTGGCCATTTGTTGGAGCCTCTGGTTCCATAGAAATCTTTTTTGCTGGGATCAAAAGGATACTCCTCCTAGTGCAGTTGTGACTTTTGCGGATGGTTTCCTTAAGGATTGGCATGAAGCAAACTGTGCTTTTAACAGGGTTCAACCGACTTGCCACCAACTTCCTCGTTCTCACTCTTGGAGCAAACCTGAAGTTGGTTGGTTGAAGTGTAATGTTGATGCTTCAATTTCCAAAAGAGATAACAGCTCGGGTTTTGGGGTTGTTCTCAGAGATGATTAAGGTTGTTTTGTGAAGGCTTTCTCGGGTCATATCCCTTGTTGTGTGGATGCTTTACTTGTCGAAGCAATCTTTATTAAAGAAGCCTTGGCATGGCTCAAGGTTAAAAATTTTGATAGAATTATTTTGGAGTCAGACTGTCTAGAAGTGATAAACAATCTTAATAATGCTTTTAGTAATTTGTTAGAGGTTGGTGCAGTGTTTGCTGAGTGTCTGTCACTTATAAACCACTTCCAACATTTATCCTTTCAATGTACTTCTCGGAGTGCTAATAAAGCCATTCACTCGTTAGCAAGGGTAGCTTTATTCCATGCAAACCGTCTTGATTAGGATACTATCCCTTGCAGTATTGTTTCCGCTTTTCGTTTTGATTCTTCTGCATTTGTACTCAATTTTGAAGAAGCTTAGGAACGGGTGTATAGGGTAAAGCCTATTGGCTTTGGGTTTAGTTGCTTCTTCGGTATTGGTTCCTCGTTTGATTTTAATGAATTTTTTTAGTTTAAAAAAACATATTAATCATATTATATATTAGTATTATCATAAAATAAAATAAATTTAATAAAAGATTTAATCCACTATAATTTTATGTTAATTAGTATATTATTAATTATTTATAAAATATATTAATATATTATATTGAATATTTATTTATACTTTTATGTATAACTAATAATATTTACATATAAATAAAATAATAATATATTTATTTATCAAACATTCAATATTTATAAAATATAAATAATAAATTGATCATTTTTTTTATTATGATACGATACGCTATGATATCATATTATATTATATAAACAAATATATTGTTAAAAATTAAGAAATATAATAATTATAATAAAATATCAATATCAATATCAATATATAAATATGATAAATTAATAAAATTAATAAGTCAAATACAAATTTATAAAGTTTGTGGTTTGTCCGCATTGTTAAATATAGGAGAGGTATGTCACTTACCATTTCCTTTTACTACGCCCTTAAAGAAAACATCGTTACTTGATGAGCCAAAGCAAAGCCACGTTGTTACAGTTGGATCGATACCCTACTCTTTGGTTGTTCAAAAATGGCCTTTCTCGGATCGAACATAGCCAGCGACGTATATTTTGAATTCTCTTATCTTTTAGGGTTTAGATTTGCAATCTCATGTTAGTTGTAGTTTTTGCTGATATTCAATCTCGGGCTATCGATTTTCTTGCTTATAGTATGATCATTTATTTGGGTTCTTCTTATTTACTGCCGATTAAATTTGCTTGACGGACGGAATACTAAATTAAGTGATTGAGTGAGGGGTTCATGAAGCTAGAATTTTTCTTGCAAAGATAAAATTTTTGCTTCCAATTATGTTACTGGAAGCTGTTTGTGAATTAAAAGTTTATGCTTTTATGATTCTTATTAAACTTTCAGAGAAAAATGGTGTTTCTTAAAATGGGTTCTGGGGATTGCAGGTTGGGTTGCGGTTGCTTCTTTGCCCACTTGGTTCTAATGTTGTTCTTCGCACTGCTTGGTGAGTAAGACTGTTCTTTTATCTACAATCTCTGTGCTTAAGTTTCGAGTACGATTTGCTATGTTTGTTTAAACTTGTGTTGAATCTGTTATGGCTCCGAACGTGGTTTAGCATCTTCTTGATGTTTCTGAAGAGCCGTTTTGTCGATGTTTCTGAAGAGCTATCTGTTACCGTTTTGGTTTCTTATTCATTACTGGTGCCTAACTTGATGTTCTGTCACTATTAATGCTATGTGATTGGAAACCGAATTGGGTCTCTTTTTGTTAATGCAGCTGCTCTGTTGGGATTGCTTTACCTGTGTACTCTACGTTCAAGGCAATTGAGAGAGAAGATGAAAATGATAAACAAAAGTGGCTGATGTATTGGGCTGGTTAGTATTTCGTGTTCCAGAGTTTAATATCATGAACTTTACGTGTAACCTTTCAAATCTCTATTCTCGATCCCTGCGTCCCTTCTTATTCTCTTCTTTGGTCTGAGAATGTACTCATTTGATACTTGGAATTATTATTCACAATTCTTTTCTCCGTATATGCAGCATATGGATCCTTTAGCCTTGTAGAAGTCTTTACAGACAAACTGCTTTCTTGGTACAGTTCTAAACTGTTGCTCTTTAAGTCTCTAAGCTTCATACTAACCCATTTAGTTGCAAAGGACAAATTTTTGATGTTTGTAACATAGAATTACAGAGATACTGCATAGGCTCAAAAATGGATGGGTGTTCACGTTGATAAGTTTATATGTTTTCTATATCTGTTAATTATTTTATAGGGTTGTTCCTTGATATGATTTTGTTTTGTACAGGTTTCCCATGTATTATCATGCAAAGTTTGCATTTCTTGTATGGCTCCAACTTCCAACTGTTGAGGTAAATGCTTAGCATGCTGAGCTGTTTCTCCGACTGAACATTCTTACTCCATCCCTCTTTAATTCCATTTCTTTCTCTTGTTTTTGGTTTCATTTATTTCAAGCTTGTGTGCTGGTCCATGGAACTTCATAAGTTTTACCGTGTATTCACCTACTTAATAAAAAATCCCGATATTTGTTTCTTTTGATTTTGTTGGATGCATGTTCATCTATTTTTATTTGCAGAATTATAGAAGTCAATGCGTGATGAGAATCCTGTGATGTGTCATTAGGCCAATTCGACATAATTAATCGTTATTAGTATCTTTGCCTTCCGATTACCTCCTGTGCTGAAGCTTGAAATCTCAATCTTGATGTGGGCATGTTATAGTTTGTCTTCATTATCTTGGTTATGCACTGCAACTCACTTGTTCATTTAATTCGCAAAGAAATTGGTTCCACCAGGGTGCAAAGCAATTATACAAGAACCACCTGCGTCCATTTCTCTTGAAGCATCAAGCTAGAGTTGATATACTTGTTGGATTTGCATATGGTGAAATGGTATGTACTCAATATTTTCTTGTGCAGGATATTATTATCTGAATATTCCAATTTCTTGATTGTGAATGCCATAGAATTGCCCTTTTTTATATCAACATCACTGCATTAGGTCATTTGTTGGGCTCCGGCTGTATGTTTTCTGTATATGTTCTATTTCCCACTTTTTACATGTAGGGAAATATGATGATGACTTGGTTTCTCAAACTTACAGGTTAGACTTGTCAGTAGGCACCAAGCTGAGATTGACTATGCTAAGACATTATTCTTGAACATCTTGGGGTCAGGTTAGAATTATATTTGCTTTGTCGGTTGTTACTAACAGGGCCTTGTATTTGCTTATTGAGTGGTGGACAGAATGCTTCAAGCTTCTATTCAGCAAGTCCTATTTGACCTGATAATTTCCAACTCAATTTTCTGTTGTACCAGCCGATGGAATGCCAAAGGGCCAGGCAAATGAAGCAGAAGGGCATCCCCGAATAGAAGGCAACTCAGAAACAATTACAACAAACTCAGATACCGAGTCCACCCACGACGGTTGACGGATAATGCTTTTCCTTCTTTTTCTAATTGGTCTGCATCACTTCATCTCCTTGTGTCTATATGTTCGGTAGGTAATTAGATTTCTATTAACTGGCGAGAACTTAGAGTTTGCCCACATTTTCAAGCTTGCCTATGAGTTATCGTACATATGCAATTTACTGACAATCCGGACTTTGGATCCATGTCAACCTTTTCTTGAGATTTGAACGTTTATCATCAATGGTCATGTGCGTACATTTGGCAAACAAAACTGTTCCTTTTGCTTTTGTTTCCTGAAGATATGATACCCGTCCATAAAGTCCCACACAGTACGTCCACATTTGCTCTTAAAGACACCACTCCCCAGGGAACTCCAGGGTTATGGCTTTGTCTTTGGAGCTTTTTGGTAATTTTCGACTTTTGCTCACTGACACCACGATTAAAAAATGTAAAGAAGTCCGTTCCAATTTGGATCAAACATGCAAATAACAAATTCCCACTCAGGAGAAAAAAAATGAAAAGCTATACCTTTTTTCTTAGTTAAAACCAAATTGACAAGTAAAATAGCAATTGGCATAGAGTCATTGACATTTCTAATTTGGTTAATTACTTTGGGTAAATTTCACAGGTAAACTATGGGTTAATAGCGTCGATCACTATGTGAAAATGGCAATTGCTAGACCAAAGTTTAGTCACGATCTACCGAGATGCCCAGATGTATTTTCCAAGTTTTTGCGTCTCATGTTCCTTCAACTGTTTCCTTCACTACCATGGGATTGAAGGGCTGAGGAAGAGTTATTCTGTTCAAGGTTAGCTACAGCATCTGGCCCATATAATCGACTCAATTCTTCCTGTTCCATATGAAATTATGAATGCTAGTTAGTTGCTTTATTTGCTCTAATAATAGGTAAAAACTTCAAATCACATTTTGTTATCAGCAATAGGGGATCACAAATCAAGACACAAAAAACTTCAGTAAACCTTAATTGAATCATTCTCGGATCTAAGTTTCTCGCATTCGTCAGAGAGCCTTTGCAATTCTTCTCTAAGATAACGATTGTCATTGGACAAATTCTCCACCCTCGCTTGCAGCTCTTCACAGTCCGCCTAGGAAGGATAATCCAAAAATTGCATATAACTTGCCTACTCTCTTTCCCATAGAGAGAGAAAATACATAATATAAACTCAAAACATAGTCACTTGACAACATATTTACCTATTATTGAGGGTAAAGAGTGGCTAGTGAAAAAATAAAACTGTAAACAGCCAAAAGGTACCTGCTTACGCAATCTTGACCTTCTGGCAGACTCCCTATTAGATTGCTTTCTCTTCTGTCTTTTCAGTTCACGCTCATCCTGTCAGAAAGCATAATTAAATTCAGTGGAATGAAACATAATTGTATTTATGGATCAAGATTTCCATGATTAACGAATGGAGGAACGCAGACCAAGATACAAGACATGAAAACCAATAACCTTCTAGGGGAACAGATGTTGAAGCTGAAAAAGAAAACATTTGGCAGAATATACTGAACGAAGTATAAAGTGATGAAGATCAAACTTAGCATTATAGAGAGAGATGTTTGATCATTATATAGACCGGTTTGTTTTTCATCTTAATATTACTGTTGCATTTTCAGCAAGTCCAAGACTCGTACTTGTATCGACTGTTCAGGCATCCCTGTGGGAAATGCAGAGGGGGTACCAGATGGATTTGATCCCATTGTTGCACCTCCAGCTGCACCAGTTGCAGGAGATGGGTTCCATAAGTCCATCCCAATATTAAGATTAGTCGCAGGCACAGGCACCATACCCTTACCAGGCACTGAAGCTTGAATATTCGCTCCAGTAGTGCTATTTTGTGCGTTGGCTGAAGATGAAATCGAGTGTTAGCTAAGGACTATTTGTCTCACATGGAAGAAAGATTTAACAGGGATTGAGACCAAAATTTACCATCTGCAAGCATCTGGTCGAAGCTTCGCTTCTTGCTTCCAACAAATTCCTAAAACAATTAAGTCAAGATTAAGTTACAGAACAGAAAAAAAGCAAATGTACAATTAAGTCAAGATGAGAATACCTGTTGGTTAGTATTCTCATCACTTCCATCTGATGAGCCATCACTACCGCTCTCAGCACTGTTAGCAGGTACATATCAAATCAGAAAAATGGCAATAGATTTAGAAATGTACCAAAATCACGGTAAGATACAGATTTACTGAATGTTTAAGAACGTAAGTTCAACAATTAACCTGGATAAACTGACCTTTGAGAAGCACCATCATTTCCTGAACCAGAAGCTGCCTTGCCTCCTGAAGTTCCTTTGGATTTTTTGGCTGAAGCCCACTCTTTTCCATTCGGTCCCTTGCCTTCCACCTCTGTACCAACCCGAGTTGGATTTGGAGTCTATAGAAAGTTACGGAGTAATCAATTTGGTGAACAAAGAAATAGATGAGAATATTTTGTATGTTATTTACCATGGCCATATTAGGATGAGCATATACCCCTGCAGGATATAAAGCTGGATATGGAACAGGGGTTCCATAAGGTGGGATCAATGGATGCTGAGTATTGCACAATAGAAAAATAAATGAGAAACTCCTCATTATAAGCTAATGGAGCCAAGTGCACGCATCCCAGGATATTACCAAGAAAATTATTACCTGGCTTCCCCAAAGATAGGGAGGTGGAGTGGGAGAGGCAACAGTTGAGGCAAAAAAGGGTGGAGGAGTGCCAGCAGCCCCGTAGTATGCCTAAGAAACTAGCAATTATATGCATTTGCAAAATCTAGCTAGGAATTGATTGATTTAAAGATCAAAAGAAAGGAAAACCTGCACAGAGTTCCAATCAGGATATGAAGGTGTTGTTGGTATTTCCTGTAAATTTTGAGGAGAAGGATTAGTAATACATCATGTGTCTGATTGTGCGGGTGAGTGGGTGTGAGGGGGAGAGAGAGAGAGAGATAGAGAGAGAGAGAACCTGAGTTGAGGATGCAGATTTTGAGGGCTTAGTAGGTGTGCTCTCTTCCCCTCTCCCCATCCAAATCAGTTTAGTTATCCAACTCTTAACAGCTGTCAAATATTGAGTATCCTTACAATAATTACGAAGAACCTGCAAGTATCAAAGCAGATAAAGGTTGATATCAGATATCACATGTTTGTCTGGTAAAAGCTCTGATGGATCATAGTCCTCCTATTCACATAATGTCACCAATCACTTGGAAGCACCCTGGCTTACTGAGCTAAATGTTTCACAGATAGTTTGTGGTTAGCAGTTAGCTCCTATTCTGCAACTTGTATTAATTACATAATCTTCCCTAAGGGTTCAATGGAAAACCTAATATTTCATCAGAGAGTTTCAATACATACAGCACATTTTACATGACATCTCTAGCCAAACAGAATTTAAAAGATGAACTCAACCATGCCAAAACTGATCTCTAAGAATAAAATTTCAAACAAGCACTTTTAGGATAAAATTGGCCAGATAAAGTTAAACATGCCATTTATTCAAAACTCTAACAATTACCATCTTCAACTTAAATCTCAAACAAGCAAAGACAAAATTGGCCAATCATTTTTCGAGAGAATTAAAAGCTGCAAACATCATCAGTTCACAAAAAGGCGGTTACTCCAGCCTGTTATGGTCACACCTTGAGAGAGTCCAGTACAGAAGGTAATGGAAGCCATTAAGTTGTCCCACGATAACACACCTCTTGCCACAGAAACATGTTATAGCGAAGCTTTAGAGTCAAGCAGTACATAATAAAAGACAAGAAATCCTAGTATTGTCATAATATATCCAGAATGACAACCTCTCCCACTAACTCTAACCCCAAATTATGTGGAGATGATTAAATTCAAAGCCCATACCACTTTGAGCGCAATCTGCCAAACCTATGAAACGGACGAACTTTGTCTCTGCTTAGAGTAAAGATGGTTAATACGGTTAACATACACAGCACTTCTCTGAACATTAATAAAAACACGATACATTATTCAAAACCCATCTTTGAAGCTAATTCTCAACATACCCCTGTACGGACATAGCCTCAAAATTAACGACGTCAGAAGGAAAAATCAGAAAACTAAGGCAAGCATGTAAACGCCAATAATAAGACGAAGGACCGTACAAGAATTCCAAACTACAGGGAAAGAATTAGGCAATTCAAAAAGACACTGAAAGTTCAGAAACAAACAACAGTAAAAATAGCATGCTAATTGATTCCATCATGAAAGAAACCAACAGATCCCAACAAACACCCACAAGGACAGAGACTTCTGGTTGTAACAATCTACAAATAAGACGTAGTGAGAGGTTACCTGCTTTGATGGCGTGTCGAGAGAGAGAGAGGGAGAGAGGGTCGTGAGTGAGGTGGAAGTCCAGGTGGGATATAGTTTTTAAAGTAACTCAAAAGTCCCGAGCAGAGAGGAAACTGTGTTAGATGGTACTCTTTGTTTTATTTTCTTCTCTTCGTCTTGTGAAAGAACAAGGGAAAGAAAAAACCCAAAAGTGCCCTTAAGAATATGCGACTTCAAACAAAAAAAAAAAACCAAAAGCACCGTGTACGGCCAACCTCTGACAACGGCCAACAGTAACAAATTACAAACCCCTAGCTTAGAGAGAGAAGGAAAGGGTGGGCTGGCGTTTGAATTTGATGATGTGGGTGTGGTTTGTGGTGGCTGATGCGAATGGTGAGTCAGCTTAGGGTTTCGGCTACGTCCAGCTGTCAGGATCTGGTTGAATTGTTTATTTGCTCATACGACTTTCTTTATTGTATGGATAAGCCTATAATAATTTGTTTATAATAAATTATCAACCAAAGCAGCCTCCGCCAGCTGCCGCTGGATATTTGTTTGGTTAATATCTGCCACTTCGGAAGAGAACGGAAAATTTGCTCCCTACACACAATTAAGGGTTGTTTAGTTGAGCTTTTATCAATAAAATTTTTATCAGTAAAGCTTTTGTCAATAGAGTTTTTCTCAAAAGAATTTTTTTAAAAAGCCAGTTGGTTGTTTAGCTGTCAATTAAAAAAAAAATTTTTTAAAAAAAATTTATACAGTAGATTATTTGGTAATATAAAAATAAAAAATATTTTTTT